>JAKUBP010000003.1:0-431327 GCA_030566955.1 [Candida] anutae | reverse complement strand
CGTGGCGACGGCGCCGGGATCACGAAGGAGAGTGTGGAGGTGGAGGCTAATGCCGCGATTTACCGCGAGTTCCCCGACTTGCAAGGGTTCTGGCGGATTGCATTGGCGGAGTGCGACCGTCGGCATCCGTGGCGCTTCAGCGTAGCGTAGCTACTTGGTCTACGGTAGTCTATCGACGTTGGCGGTTACTGCTAATACCCTACAAGTAAAACTTTCTCTTGTCGCGCTCCATGTCGGGGCGGTGTTCCCACACGGTCTCGCCCTTGATCCCCTTCTGTAGCCTGCGGAGCTTGAGTGTGAACTGGGGCCCTAGCTCCTGGAGGCCAACCTTTTCTTCGTTGCGGAAGACGTAGCGGTGCCGCCTGAAAAAGATATAGTCGCGCTGGTTGTGCAACGTGAGCACCTGGCGGCCCTCGATGTTGGGCTGGTGCGGAAAGAGGGACTGGAACAAGCGGCCAACGGTCTTTCCCATGCGGGAGTTGAAGTTGTTCAACACCAACTCGGGTATATGGCTCGTAGCTGTGCCGTGTCCCTTGATACGCTTTCCGTCAACGATGGACAGCACCAGAAAGTAAAAGGAGGGTCCCTCCGGCAAGTGCATAAAGGTCAAGCCCGTAACCTTCTTCTTGTCCTCGTTGATCACCACAACGTCCGAGTAGTCACGGTTGTTGCAGAACTTGGCCATGTCCACCATGCTGAAGTCGCGCTTGCGCTTCACAAACGTGGTGTTGGGGAGAAAGTCCATCAACATGTCGGCAAACTCGTATGCGGGCCGCTTGGCGGCGGCGCTGGTGGTGAGCAAGATCTTGGGCTCCGCTGCGCCGGCAGCAAAGTATTGTGCAAACTCGTCGTCACCCTCTACTTCAGCCGCTATCGTCTCGTCGTACACGCGCTTGCTCTCGATGGTGTCGGGAACATTCTCTGCAAGCCGCTTGTCGCGCATCTCGGGGTTGAGGCGCTCTTCCTTGGCACGCTCAGCGCGAAGCGTATGCTTCAGCTTGTTCTTCTCTTTCTTGATGTCGCCAAACACCTTCTGCCTCCTGTGCTTGTTCTTGATGCCTTTCAAGGCCTCGCTCGTTGTCCCCATCGCGAGTTGTGCTGCCTTTAGTGATGAGTATGAATTTTTGATTTTGTAGCGATGAGCATCACCAGCTGGTTTTATGCGGCCCTGGATAAAACCATGGCAAGAACTCATCAGGGCGCAGGCGTGGACGGCGACAGACACCCTCAGCTTGTCGACGGCACAGGTCTACGTTAGGCTCCTCAACAGGGTGTTTCCTGAACAGTACCGGCGCCCGGTGCCGGCAACGGCTAGCGAGGCTCGCGGCTTGTACACCAGAGGCTCGCACTTCTTACACAGCGTGTATACCGCTGGCGGACGCGATGTCGACGGCTACTACGATTACCAGTCCCCAAAGGCTGTGGATGGCAGGTCCATGTTTTCACGGCGCATGTGGGCCAAGGGACGACTCCAATTTAGCCACGGGGCGCCGGTAGCGTCGCCACCTGACACTGTTTTGTGTACGGAGACTGTGGAGACGGTGCGGCTGACGGGTAACGGAGCATTGGTGGGAATACGACGCATTTTAGGCAGCTCAGAGCGACTTATTGATGAAACACGGTCATTGATTTATACAAACCTGGCGTACCAGTTCCAAGCACCGCCAGAGCGGACATTGCCGCCCTACGAGAGCAAGGTGGAATTGACACTTTGTCCTGCTACCCTCCGGGAGTACAGTCTTTTATCACATAACCCGCATCGCATCCACATAGATCCGGCGTACGCGCTTAAAGAAGGCATGCCCAATGTTGTTGTCCACGGCCCATTAATGGTCTCGCTCATCTTGTATTGGTTTCAGCACATCCATACGCAGCCTATCGAAACTTTTGAGTATAAGAACCAGTACCCGTGCTGGGCAAACGAGCCATTCACATTGCGCTGCGAATCACTAAACGATTCCCTGTGCCGCGTATCGGCCGTTAGTTTAGACAACATCATTCTTCTCAGTGGAAAGGTCACTACATACTAAGGTTACTAATCATTTCTCGGAACTATACTACACGCGCTAGCTACTAAACATCCATGGTAGCCCTAATCTTTCCGATGCAATAGTCTTTGTACTCAACCTTGTAGTTGGCATTATCAATCTCAACTTCGCCACTCAACTCAGATACGATCTCGCTGTTTCCAGCAACAAGTACCATTCCCCGAGGCATTTGCGTCAAATCGGGAAACGGCTCCACCAAACGGTCGTCCAATATCATGCTTACAATATTGTGCGCAGCCTGGCGGCCCATGTACATTGCCCATCCGGCACTCTTGATGATGGGGAGATCCACCAAGTCGCCAATAACGAAAAAGTGTGACAATGTCATGCTCCCATCGCTAAGCTGGAGGTACTCATTCACACGTACATTCTTCTTTGCGGTGACAAAACGCTTGGAAAGTGCAGGGTCAAGCACATCCGTGTTGTTGTTGCACTTGTTGCACCATATTGTCAACTGGGAATCAATCACGTCGCCATTGGTGGTTTCAAGGCCACCGCCAGGTAATTCGCGCGCTATACGCGTCAGTGTATGGAGCTTCACGCCCGCCCGCAGCAACGAGTCTGCAGTTACGCGAGCAAACTCGTCGCTCAAGGGCTCGGGCGGAAACGATGCATGTGGATGGACTAGGTTAACGGTCTTGTTGGGAAACTGGTGCTTTATGTCGCCCGCCATCTCGATTCCCACCGCGCCAGCACCGACAATCGTGACAGGGTCCGCTGCACCAATCTTGCTTGCAGTCTCCGCCATCTCGGCATCAAACGACTCGCTCGTGTACGCTACCGGCGTTATAGGCCACAGTCGATCCCGGCCGCTCGCCAACACTACATAGTCAAAAGACACAGTGAACTGCTTCCCGGACGACTGGGTGTCGCTCGCGAGACTTGACGATTGGTGACTGGCTGACGGACTCAATGATGGACTCGAGGGCGGACTCGATGGCGGACTTGAGGGCGGGCACGACGACTCTCGCTCTCCAAGCAAAACCACCGCCAGCTTCTCCAGCAACGAGGTCACCCGGCCGTGGATAAAGGTAAGCTCAATTCCGTGCTCCTTGTTGTCGGCCGCCAGCTCTTGCCCCGCACAGTCTAAACGCACCGCCTTGTCCTCGGACCAAACCCGATCAAACGACATATCCAACTTGTGGAGCGGCACATACTGCGTCGCCGCAAACTGCGGGTCCACGACACACCGCGGTATACCGAGGATGTTGAGCAACCCTGCCCGCGGCTCCACAACCGTTACCGCAATCTTGGGGTCCTTGCTCGCTAGTGCTGCGGCGTATAGTGGATCGTGCGACCGCTGCGTAAAGTGGTTCCTGAGACTTTTGACCGCCGAGAGACCAGCATAGGCGCCGCCAACCACCAAAACGTTCGTGACGAGGTCCGTAGCCTCGGCCAGGACGCCGGTGCACAAAACCAGCGGACGCGAAAGTGGCATTGCCTCAGAGTCTTGCGCTCTGTAGGCTTGTCATACCCCTAGAAAATTCTCATATCCGCTTCGGCCTTGTATAACCAATTAGATGAGCGGTAGCGTAAAGATTCGAGACGGTCGCAGGCTTGACGATGCCAGCGGCGTGGACGTGCTGGCTGACAGTGCTGCCGTGCTCGTGGTGGGCGCTGGCGTGCTAGGGCTCACATCGGCGATGGTACTTGCTGAGGCAGGTTTTTGCACCGTAGTGGTTGCGGAGCACGGTCCGCATGCCACCACCAACGTGAGCATGAACGGAGTTCGTGAGTACACGAGCGCGTGGGCGGGAGCTCACTTTCGGCCCTTCCCCAGTCGGAGCGTGCTGGACGAGCGTGAGGCGCGCCTAGCGCGTGCAACGCAAACGGCGTTCAGGGTCTTGTGCGAGTCGAACCCTGAGTCATCTATACGCTTTGTTACGGGAAAAGAGTACTTTGGCACGGCTGACGCAGTTACACGCAGTGGTGGTGCTGGATACGCATCGGAGATGGCGGGGTTTGCGCCAATGGCGGACACGTCGCTTGGAAACAGCAATAGGGTCGAGTTTGAGAGCGAGTTTGGGAGCGAGTTTGCGGTACAGTACGAAACGTGGGTAGTCAACCCGCCAGTGTACTTGGCGTGGTTGTACCGGCGGTGCGTCGTGCTTGGTGTGCGTTTTGTAGCACGCCGGATAGGTGCGGAGGATTTTGCAGAGTACTCGCCAAAGCTAGTTGTGGACTGTTCGGGCATGGGGGTGGGGAAAGGGGGTGAGATCGGGGGTAATCTTGGGGGTGTCCAAATAAAACAGGGAGCGGGCAAGCAAGAAAGTAGAAAAGGTCATGTGGAGCCAGGAAACGTGAATGATTGGCAGAAAGAGGGGAAACTGGATGGGGATGGTGGTTTAAAGGTCAAGTCTAGCGGGTCTGGGGACATGTTCAAGCAAGCATCCAGCGACCCCCTCTGTTTTCCTATCCGGGGCCAGACACTATTGGTACGTGCTGCGCCCCTGTGTCCGTACTTGCACGAGACTATCACGCATCAGCTGCGTGGTGGTGACTGGACCTTTGTGATCCCGCGGCCGTTGGACGGGGGCGTGGTGTTGGGCGGCACCAAGCAGCCGCACGACTCCGACGTGTGCGTACGCGAGTCTGACACCCGTGAGATCATTAGACGCGGAAGCGTGCTATTCCCACACTTGTTTCTGCGCGACCCCGTGTCTGGGAATCCGCATCTCGATGTGATTGGCGTCAATGTCGGATTGCGCCCAGCGCGGACAGGCGGTTTGCGCTTGGACTTGTGTCGCGGCTCGCCCCCAGTCATCAACAACTATGGTGCGGGCGGCATGGGCTACGAATTGTCTTACGGCCTGGCATTGGAGGTGCGCCGCATGGCGTGGGAAGCCTGTGGGCGTGGAGGGAAAGCAGGTGTTCACTTATAGTGAGACTGTGCAAGATGCTTAAAACCCCTCCTAGTTCAGAAACGCTATGTTCGGATATAATCCTAACCTTCCTAATTAAGCTAACCCCTTAGGTAATCCTTAGGGTTCGACCCTAGGCTTTACCTACAACTGGCGTTAACTGATAAGAGGTTACCCGCACCTCCCATATATAATATACATTAGGCACGGTTCCCTCTCTAATGGAGAGGCCAGTCAAGTAGATAGCTTACTTTAGTACATACGTGTTAACTTCCTCAAGTTAGACCAATTACTTGTTAAGCGCGTGTGCAGTTAGGAACGGACTCTAACACGCTAAAAATCGGTTGTATAGTGTAGTGGTTATCACCTTTGGTTTTGATCCAAATAACCCCAGTTCGAATCCGGGTACGACCTTTTTTTTAAATGACATTTTGATACAATTTAATGCCCTGAAATCCCCTGATACGAGAGATAAGTTCTTCTAGAAAACATAAAACGAAGTGTCACACGACATTACCCCGTACCTGTTTTGTGCTCCCGTTTGCTTAGCTGCTTCACAGTAGACTTCACCTCTGCCTGCTTCAGCGCCGTGACCCGCCCCCCTGGCGCTTAGCCTTGTGACGGCGGCATCGCGCTAATCTAGATAATGCACGTGACTTAGCAATCACACGTGGGCTATCAATATTAAAACTATTGAGGCTGGCCCACTGTAGCTTCAGAAGTATCTGCGGCCGAGACTTGGCGAGTTCTGTAGGGAAGCTTGTGACGGGACTTGCACGATGAAGTTTGGTGATCACTTGCGCAATGCGCTCATCAAGAACTACAGTTTCTACTATATTGCCTACGACGACTTGAAGCACCAGTTGAAGAAGAACTTGAAGGACAATGACTATACCTGGACGAACGAGTTGGAGGAAGAGTTCCTCAACGCTTTGGAAGTTGAGTTGGACAAAGTCTACTCCTTCACTAAAGTTAAGAACACCGAAGTGCACCGTCGTCTCAAGGAGAGTGAGGCATTTGTGCACGAAGTGGTTGGTGCGCTCCAGGAGTATCAGAGGCTTTATAGCGACCCGTTGTCCGCTGCGGACCCAAACTCGACTGCTCGCTCTGCGATGCCGCCGTCCGAGCAGGACTTTGAGGATTTGGAGCAGGAGTTGCTGGACATCATCGCCGATGTGCACGACTTGGCAAAGTTTACCCGGTTGAACTATACTGGGTTCCAAAAGATTGTCAAAAAGCACGACAAGACGACCAAGTTCAACTTGAAGCCCGTTTTTGCTGTGCGTTTAAACTCAATGCCTTTCTACAAGGATAACTATGACAACTTGATTGTCAAATTGTCCAAGTTGTACGACTTGGTGAGAACACGCGGTAATCCTGTTAAGGGAGACTCGCTGGCGGGTGGTCTGCAGCAGAACTTTGTGAGACAGACGACAAAGTACTGGGTGCATCCCGACAATATCACTGAGCTCAAGTTGATTATCTTGAAGCACTTGCCCGTGTTGGTATTTAACGCCGATAAGGAACTCGAGCCCGAAGATAGTGCGATTACATCTATCTACTTTGACAACAAGGATATGGATCTTTACTACGGTCGTTTGTGTAAGGATGAGGGTGCTGAAGCGATCCGTTTGCGGTGGTATGGTGGCATGAAGTCTGACCAGATCTTTGTGGAGCGCAAGACCCATCGTGAAGACTGGACCGGCGAGAAGCTGGTAAAGGCTCGTTTCTCCTTGAAGGAAAAGAAGATTGATAGCTTCCTTACGGGTGAGTTTACAGCGCTGCAGGCGTTTGAGAAGGCTCGTCGCGAGGGAAAGAAGTCGCCACAAGAGATTGAAAACTTGGAACGGCTTGCTAGCGAAGTCCAGTACCGCATATTGAAGAACAAGTACCGCCCTGTTATGCGCTCCTTCTACAACCGAACTGCATTTCAATTACCTGGAGATGCCAGAGTTCGTATTTCTTTGGACACTGAGCTCTCCATGGTGAGAGAGGATGACTTTGACGGCTACGACCGTACTCAAGGTAAGTGGCGGCGTTTGGACATTGGGGTAGACTACCCCTTCTCGCAATTGCCCGAGAAGGATATCTGCCGCTTCCCCTACGCCGTGTTGGAGGTGAAGCTCCAGACGCAGCTCGGGCAGGAACCACCTGCGTGGGTCCGCGAGTTGGTCACCTCGCATCTTGTAGAGGCTGTTCCCAAGTTCTCCAAGTTTATTCACGGTGGTGCCAGCTTGTTACCTGATTATGTTACGTTGTTGCCATTTTGGATTCCGCAGATGGATGTTGACATTCGCAAGCCCAAGGCTCAGCTGGAGTATGGTATCCAGAGAAACTTGCATGCGCAGCGCATGCTCAAGTCTTCGTCATCTGGTGGCGAGTTAGACGAGGAGGAGTTGACCGGTACGGACGGATACTCCTCGGGCTACACCGGAGTCCACTTCTCCAACGACATCAACCCCTTGGAGGAGGACTTGGAGGAAACTACACCATTGTTGGTTCCTAACCCGTACAACTCGAGATCCGGCTACTCGCCACACCAGCCTGCTCGCAACTTTTTGCGTCGCTTGTATGGTCAGTTCCTCTACTACTTCAACGATGACCGCACATTCACCGTGAAGGAGGGTTCTAACTTTGATATCAACAAGACGTTTGAGGACAAGTTGCCAAAGGGTAAAAAGATTTGTGTCCCTATCCGCATCGAACCAAAGGTTTACTTTGCAACGGAGCGCACCTACTTGAGCTGGTTGTCTGTGGGTATCATGCTCGGCTTTTCCGCCACTGCCTTGTTGAACTACGGCTCCCGCTCCGCCTTGACGGCCTCGGTGGGCTTCTTTATTACGGCACTCTTCACCATCGCCTACTCGACATACACCTACTTGTGGCGCGTCTTGATGATCAGGGAGAAGGCCGCAGTATCGTACGCGGATAAGATTGGCCCCAATACCATTTGTGCGTGCATCGTGTTGTCCACCTTCTTGACGTTTGCCTTCAAGTACTTGGAGCAGTAGTGTTAAACATTATAGTACCATAGTTAACTACCCCTCAATATAAATCTGCGAGGTTTAATTGGACCTTCAAGTCCCCAACTGTAATTAACGGGTGCCTGTAGCCGCGCCACATTACGGCACGATCCGGAACACGCATTGGGCTATCCTTTCCCCAGACACGTTTACTATACTAACCTTGTTGCGTAGTCGTGGGGGGTTCAAATACGGCCAACAAAATAGCTAGTGGCGCCAAGACGCTAACAACCAGCGATGGCCTACAAAGATTTGGTGCCTGTTGGCAGCGCCTTGATTTTGAGCGCGACGTGGTTCGGCTTGGGTGTAGTCTACGCACAGTTGCCGTATGACTTGAACACGTTATGGCGTTACGACTCCACTGGAGCTGCATTTGAGGTGTCGCTCGCACACTATCGCCAGTGGGCGAATGCCCCCATGTACTTGCACCACATATTGCACTTTGTGGCCGCCTTGGGGTTGATTGGTTGTTTCATCAAGTTGTACAAGCCCAATGAGGACGCCAAGTACTTTGAGTACGGAACATTGATGTTGTTTATGGTGGCCCTTATCATTTATTTGACAAACTTGCGTATCGGAATCAACTCGTGTATCTCGGGCGACTGGGGCGACGTTGATGGTAAGACGGGTTTGAATGTTATGGCCGCGTCTGAGGTTATGGTTGTTATGGCCTTGGTGGGTGTATTGTTCCTCCAGGCCGGCTTGTACTATGCTGAGTGGTACGATGAAAAGTTGAAGCGCGAGTTCTTTGAAAAGGAAGCCGCTGCTGAGGCTGCCGAGCAGGCTGGCGTGCACGCTCAGGCTGCTGCACAGGCTGCCGCCGCGGGAGCGCTGATTAGCAAGAAGCGTGCCGAAGAGACCGAGCCTGTTTCTGAACCGGCTGCTACCAAAGCCACAGGGTCCAAGACCGGCAAGTCCTCCGCCAAGAAGAGAAAGTAATCGTCAGTGCTACGTATAGTGAAACTTTCTACTCTGGTTCTATTCCGGCCACGTTCATGATCTCCTCTAGACACTACGGTCATTTTGGTGACCTTGACTCTATGGCTACAATTCTGTAGGGGGGCCCAGCCAAACTAGTCTTAGTTATATGCAGTACATTTTTAATCCAATAAGCGAAGGTAAATTACGGCACTGTCAACGAACGCATCACCAACTCATCGCAATGTCTGCTGGAAGCAAAGTGTGGGGAGACTACCCTATCTACTATAGGAACCCGTTTAGAGTACGTCCTTCCACACCTCCTGTTCTTTTCGTGCACAATACTAACGTTTTTAGTGGGCCCGCTACCACGCACACACCAACCCGCACTTCTTCTGGGCAATCTTGTTGGGCGTGTCAGGCCCCGTCTTGTTGATGGCCACGCCGTTGAGAAGAAAGTTCTTGTACGCTGACCATGTCCCCATTCCCCAGACATACCCCCTTCCCACGAGAGAGAGAAACAAGGAGTTGACTGGGTACGACGACGAGTAAACGGATGCAAACTAATTGCATTGGGCAAGTGTAATCCAGGTATCATTATCTGGAGTTCCTGGTTTCATGGGCTTTTCCTGATACTTCGATATCAAGTCAGGTACCTGAGTCCTGGATCCAAGACAGCTCTGTTGAACATCTGCCACCCACGGTCGGGTGCTAGCTGTCCTTTACCGTTTTCTGTCATGAGTATCCGTTGGCCGTTTGGATGCTCTTTGCTCTTGACATGACCCACTGGTTGAGAATCTGTCGGATCATGCTACAAGCTGCTACACAACACCAATTACTGGTCTCTAGTCATTTTGTATACTTAGTCAAAATTTACTGAAAATTGTCCTGAGGCACTGGCGAGATACTGTATCGTATTTATCTGCTCGCATATAGGCCTGCTGTCTGTCTGCTGTCTCGTATGTTTCTGCTCTCTGTCGCACTCGTCCTGTCGATGCTCGAGCTGATGGCTGTAGCACAGTCGTGTCTTTAACCAATTACCAATGTGCTGGTGAAAAATTTCCGACTCAACAGCTACAAGCACACCGCCATGTTCAGTCGGTTTTCACAGGCGCTCGTGTCGGCGGAGACACGGTTAGTGCAACGGTCGAGCCGTGTGGCTCCTTTTGCACCGCTTTCCCTTTTGGGTTTAAACTCAAAGAGGTATGCCGGAGGTATGTTTGGCGATATTACGACGGGCCAAAAGGTTGAGAATCCTGTTGTCTCGCCATCTGAGGAAGCGGGAGCGGAGAAAAAGGGTAAGAAAGAGCCTCTCGATGCTCTGAAGGATGAAACGTTACAGGCATACCACCTTGAGGCTGCAACCAAGGATCAGATCAAGGTTGAAAAGTTTGTTAGTCCCTTGAAGCGCGCCTTGTTTGACGCCAACGTCAAAGCCAATGGCTTCTTCAAGAATGGGGAATCAGTCATACACGAAAACCAAAAGTACGTGTTGAACTTGACTGAAGCGGAGATTGAGATGTTGGAGCCGTCCATCTACTTGCAGTCGTACCGTATCAAGTCCTCTTTGAAGAAGGCTACCCAGGTGAACCGCTTTGTGCGTGGATTCAACGTCAAGACGGCCATCACACAACTCCACTTTAATCCCAAGAAGATGTCGAAGGAGTTGGAAAAGTTTCTCAAGACCGGTTTGGAACAAGCACGTTCACTTGAAATGGATACAGACAAGCTCTACATCCACAGCTTGTGGGTGGGAAGCGATGGTGAATGGTACAAGAGACCCGACTTCAAGGGTCGTGGGCGCGGAGGTATACTCGAGCACCCATACGTGCATTTGAAGGCTGTTCTCAAGACCGAACAGACCAAGCAAAGACGGGCGTGGGAGCTTGAACAGCAAAAGATGAAGGAGAAGCCGCGAATGTTTTTGATCAACGAGCCCTTGAACTTCAAGGTTAGAGCACTTTACAAGTGGTGAGTCTGGCATGCAGTGTGTGCGAGCGCAAGCGCTCGCGCCATTGCCGGTGACCAATAAACTGGTCGCAATACCTCGCCCAGTCTGTACATACTTTTCAGATATCTGTACATATAAAATGACAACAGCTATTTACATTCCAACTTTAAACTCACTGCAGGTGATTCGTGAGCCAGTGGCAGAATAGCTACAAAATAGGCTACAATTCTGCTCCCATGTTAATATTTCCTTCTTCTTTGTCCTTCTCCTCTGTTATCTCTCCTCTGACCTACTCCTCTATTTCCTCTCCACTATTTCTCTCCTCTGTTTCCTCTCCTCTGTTTCCTCTGCACTCTTTTCACCTCTATTTCCTCCACTGATTCCTCTCTCTTATTTTTTGCTCCAATATCCCTTACCTTATTCCCTCTTTCCTACCCTTTCTTTCGTTTTCAGACTTGTTGCACCGGGTCTACTTTCTATTTGGTGCAAGTCTTTCCGAACAGGCTTAATCACGTGGTATTATGTAAGCCATTTATTCAGACTGAAAACAAGCCCCCCGCCTCAGCATGAGTACGACTCAGTCTCCACCAATATTACTGAAGGACACTCTTGGGCGTGCATGCCATTGGTTGTTGCTAGTATGAACACTTTCCCAGTGAAAATGTTTCGCTGGGAACGTGCTCAGAAAGGATAATACCCGCCGCGTGACCCTAAATGATTAAACTGCACTTTTGTCAACAAATCGCGGTGCTGGCGAAAGTCCATTGCGACGCCTTGAATCTAGATTGGCGTGCAGGGTGAATAAACGTCTAAAGATGTAAGTTTGAGCATCTGTAAAGACTAACATACGAAAGTACTAACAAGGTAGTTTTCAATGCTGGAGATGTTAGTGGGTCAAAGGGAGTTCTGCGGCAGAGCACACTAGCCACCATCACCAATGCGACCGAAAAAGTCAAGAGTGATGCATGCCGCGTTCGAGCGGTGGTCACATGGTGAACTCAGCTTGCTATCAGCAGTACAAGAGTGCCTCGGCATGCCTTAGTAGCAAACCCCCAAAAGCCACGACTTCCGACCCCTAAAAGCCCCTACATTCACGTGCCGAGCTCCCGTATGATGGGACTATTTTGTCCCAATCTTGCCAGTTGTCCTTCTTTACGCCTCCGTCGCCCCTTCTACACCCCTGCTTACTCGTCACTTATTCTCCTGCGTGTTGTGTTGGTACCCATTAACACACTCAGGTTCCCAGTCTCCCACGTTCAGTGGCATACTTGCGTCGCCACTATCGCACCGTTAATTGCTGCTCTAATAGTACCCGCACTTCACAGCACGCCGGCTGTGGTCTATCGCACGCCATACACGACTACTGGTTCAAACTGAACTGATTCTGGCTGTTTACTGACCAGCTGTCTGCCGTTGTTGCGACAAATTGGCCAGTCAGCTCAACCGTTTGAACTGAGCTCTTGAAGACTTGCCAAAACTACCGCAAAATCATCCAGTGATTCCTTCCTATAGTTCTGGAGTCTTCTTGGACTTTGCAAGCGAGCCTTGCCGAGGAACTTTAGTGGGCCATCCGTTACTTGAAACACGGATTTCGGCTGATAAGCGCCCGTTCACCGTTTTCTCAGCGGCTAGCCGGAGAGTTACTCAACTGGTGATAATCTCCTGCTACGTTACTTCGACCGCTACCTGTACTCACATACCCCTACAGCTTGCCTTGGCTAAGCTTGTGTGGTCTGCGCGGCGGCTCAAGAGTGAGTCGTTTAGTCACGTGACGGTATAGATCTCGCCACCCCCTAAATTGGTTGCTTCACATCCCAGTGCCGAGATAACCATCTCTGTTTGCTGTCCGTCGCCTACCAAGTTACGTTTGGCCAGAGAGTTAGAAGAGTCCCAGGCCTACAATATATTTCTTGGAAGGGGGATTATCGTTGCGGCTCTCTGAGCTGAATTTTTGCTTCAAGGTTCACGCCACACCTGTTTGCAAGCACTCTCACTACACCAGATATCCTCGTCTACTGCTGAACCTGTTACAACGCACAAATGGGGTTGAAGAATACCAACTTTTTCGAGAATAGCCGCTACGAGGCGAGCGACGTCAAGATTATGACGTGTAATAGCTGTTCATCACACCTATGCCTCTCGGACTTGATCATCTCCGATAACTTTACCGGCGCCAGCGGCGCTGCGTACTTGGTGGAGAGACTCATAAATGTGGAGCTTGCCACAACTCTGCAAGAAACACACATGACAACCGGCTACTATGACATTAAGAAGGTTAGCTGCCATCAGTGCGACTTGGAGTTGGGTTGGCACTACGAGAAGGCGTACTCGTGCAACCAGGCCTATAAGGAAGGCAAATTTGTAATTGAGAAGAGTTTTATCCTGTTTGTTGCGAACCAATCTTCAACAAATGTCTTAGCTGAGCAGGCTCTCAAGAATAAGTTTCGGCGCCGTCACAGTTCCACTAGCACTATCAACTCAGAGATGTTTGAGCATCACCGAATGGAGGACTTTACAGGATCTTTTAGGATCTCTCCCTCGCCTTCCAAGTCACGCCGCCTGTCAAGCAAGCCGGATCTTGAGGTACGGCCCAATGCTTCATTTTTTGGACAAAGTACTTGTCCGGTACTTGACATGAACGGGGGTACTGTCTCTCATAGCATCCACGAAGAGTCAGAACTCGCCGTGGAGTAGTGATACCCGGTTTTTTAAACCATCAGTTTTTTTACAGTGAGGTAGGCTATATTTACTTGTGTTTAAATGGATAACATCTTGTTGCTCCAAACTCAGTTCTTGTAAGAATAGCTTGTATGTGATATTAGCTATAATCAAAAGAACACCTTGACTTTTGTACCTGTATATCTCTATGATAGACATGAATATAAGTCTTAATGGCGATATGGACGGTACCATCAGGGTGTTCTTAGCTTCCGCCTCTTCGTCTGTGGTGCGCTGCCTTCTTCGCCATCCCCCTTTGCAAAATTTTCCTTAGCTGTCAATTTGGAGTAAACCAAGACGTACGCAGCCGGGTCACTCAATGCTTCACGTTGATTAAGTTTGTTAATGTACTCGTCATCATAGGTGGCCCAAGTGCCGTCGGGTTGACGGCAGTGCGAGATGTAATGTCCGGATGATATCGATCTTCCTTCGTGTACAATAACGGACGATAACTTGTATCTAGTTGGGGTTTTATCAAGTGTGTAATTTGTGAGGTCCAAAAACTCAGAGTAAGAAATGGATTGTTTCATTTTGGACGATGCGTTGCCGTTGAATTTAAATCTCTTCAAGTGAATTGTTAAAGTCTCTGGAGATCTATCAATGAAGCTAATCTTGTTTGCATTCGTCCTTTGCTTACATTTCTCGCAGTAGTATCCTGAGTTTTTGTCTGAACGGTCAACCTTAATCATTTCATTTGAAAAGAAGAACTTAATCGACTTCTCAATAGAGTGTTTGTTGGGTAAAGCCTCCTCCTCCAGATTAGTGACAGCAAGTGCGGAATCCTTGGTCTTTTTCTTGTTTAACCCAAGAGATAAATCGTAAAACTCTTGTTTTGTTTCAGAGACATTGTTGCAGTTTGTGCATGTCACCCGCTGGTCCAACAAGCCCCCGAAAATATCGTAGATAATTGACTGGTTGAGCTTCATCCCTTTAGGCGTCGAATCTTCCTGTAGTCTAGACACGAGAGACATAAAGTATTCGTGTGAGTCCTCTTGTTGCCATTCAGACATCATGCAGTTGATATCATCCAACCTCTGAACAATCTTCTTAGGGTTAACATACTTCGGCGTGCCCTTTTTAACGCTACTCTTTTGCTTGTCATCCAAGTCAAACATTTTACGCGCCAAATCAGCCAATGTGTGAGACACAGACTTTGACTTTAAGACATCGTTGTACTTACCTGCATTGATATCGTTCAAATAATGCTGAACGGCAGGAATATGAACCAAAGATTGGATGGCTGAATTCATATAACACGTAACACCATGGTTCAAAAGTCCCATCGGCTTAGACTTAGATAAGTTTCTCCAGTTTTTGTATATTCTCACAGACCCGTTTGAGCCCCTGTCTTCAGGATTTTCGTTAACATCATAGAATTGAGACAGGAGGTGACCAAGTCCATTCAGTTGAGGCTTAATATCTTTGTTTGGTGGACTCTTTAGGACAGAAGTCTCCTCTTCCAGGGCTTGGGCAGCTTTGTGCTTGATGGTGTCGGTCTTGAGATCACTTTTGAGCTGCTCCAAGTCCACGTCATCATCCAGGCCAGTCATTGCAACGTCGCCCTCTTCTGATCCAGACTCCTCTGTGCGTGTTTTTTCATCAAAATCTGCATCTTCACCATCATCTTCTTCGCCCTCCTCGTCCTCTTCATCTGCATCTTCTTCATCTGCATCATCCCTATCCTCTTCCTCTGGAACTTGTTCCTCTTGCTCGTCTTGTTCATCAGCACTCTCCCCAAGATCTTCTTCGTCGAGTCCAATAGAAGGTTGAATAAGACGTCTTTCAGCTTCTTGTTCAGCGGTCTCTACTCCCAGATCTGTCTGTTCGGGTTCACTAAAGCCCGCAAAAGGCGACTCTGTCTGTTCCCGGCCCGATTCTTGTAGGTACTCCGATGCCGACTCGTACTGCGAATCACTCTCAGAGAAGCCGGATTCCTTAACCGCCTGGCCCAAATCTTCGTCTTCACTCACACTGGCTCTCTCACTGGAGGTAGCGGCACCATTAACTTTAGCCGCTTGTTCCTGAATCTTCAAGAGCTTCTGCTCTTTCTTGGTCAAAAACTTCTTGCCCGTGTACGCTGCAACCGCCTCGGCCATAGACTTGGGCTTGACTGCCTTAGGAGAATCACTACTTCCCAGCGGGGAGCTAGGAATAGCATCAGACAGCTCATGGTTTTCTCTCGCGTGCCGCTTGCGTGACAAGACAATATAGCTTTCAGGCCGGTGCAGCGCAGCCGGTGCGCCTACCTCGGGCTTTTTTGCGGCCCGGAAAGACAAAGGACTAGACAAGTACCGACTGACAAGCGGATTCATTGCGGGGCCGTCTGCACCAGCAGAAGCGGAAGTCGCGGGTGGCATCAGTAGTTGGCGAGCCATAAAATGCAAAAAGGCTATAAACCCAGGCTGTTAACCGCACAAAACTGGGATATACGCCTTAAAGTAGCTTCTCTTAGGTGGACGGTACCGTTCACGCCTCAGATGCCTCCTCAAACGCTACGTATCCTCGTGACGTCCTAACCGATGCCCTGGAGTCGATGCTCCCTGATGAGCCGTCGAAATTCATCACGTACTGCATATAGACTACGAAAATTACATGCCACGCGGTTTTGTAGCTCTTGGTGCACTTCTTGCAAACTTACGCTTGCACAGAGCGTCCCATCACATAAATATCCTTGCCTGTGCCTCCAGAGTAATTAAGTCCTGAATTTCCCGTTTTCCGATACTCTTTCCAAGCCGTGTAAGTTGTGGAGTTCGTTTTAGCCTTCCGTCAGACGCGAGTTTTTGGTAATGCATCGCCTTGCCCGTCTCACTCGACTTTCTGCCCACTCTGCGTGCAGACTGCGATGTCCAATCGCCTGCATCAGGCACAACAGTCTGCAACGGCTTATTCCACTCAATTTTGTTGTAAATATCGTTTCGGCGAGGTCCCTGTTCAGCTGCGCGACGAATGGCATCAAATGGTTGTAGCCGTGCTTTTGGCAGCTCTGCATCTTCTTCATCGAGATCATCATCGTCGTCGTCTTCAACAGCATCACCCTCTGTAGAGACTTCGTTTTGATTATCAATGACGCCAGTCTTTTCTCCTCTCGATTTAGAGTCATACGCCTCTACGCGGTATGCACTGCTGCTCTCCATGGAATTTGCATCCTCGCCATCAGAAACCTCCAACTTTTTATTCCCAGAATACTCTAGGTCACTTTCGTCATCTTCGTCAGCTTCTTCGGGTTTTTCTACTTCCAGAATGTCCCCGCCGCCTTTGGCGTCTCGGCTCTTTGGTGCACTCCGCATCCGCCGCGTTATAACATCTTCAAAGGAAATGTCAAACTTTTTCGTGTACAATTTTATAACACGAGGTGTGGGATCCGTCAAAGCCTGTCTCTCAAGCGATTCAATCACTTTGAGAACGCTGCCCAATGTCTCATCTGCTGTCTCAAACTTGTGTCCGGAGCCTTCATACTTCTGAGCTGGGTCTTCAAGAAATGTAGCTGTTGGGGTTATTCCTTGGGCCCGGATTAAATTTCGTAGCCATGAGAGCGTATTGTGGTTGTCGCGTGATAACACTGCTGAAAGAATAGAAACATCTAGATCATTATGGAATATTTCAATCTCCAATTCATAGTACTTGTCAGAGTGGCTACCAAAGTCCAATCTCTTAGATTTGGGCAATTGCTTGTGGCTTACCCGACCTCGCCTTGTCGAACCTTCCGTCAGAGTCTCGGAGACTGGTCGCTTACTCTGCACTTGTTTCGCAAGATGCTCGTCCGAGTAAGTTCTAAACGCTCCAATCTCAACTTTATTCTGCATCCTCGTCTTGACAGGATCAATCACCAAAGCCAAGTAAGGGTCTTGGAAGTTCTGATTGAGTGCCTGTGTGCTCACATCAATTCCAGAGAGCCAACACCCGTACCCGGGGTGTGAATGATACCAGCCAACTATATTCTCTTTCTTAGTCTTCTTGCTCATCTGCATAAACTCAACCATGTACTCATATCCTTCAGCTTGTGCATTAACCCTTGTTTCGGTTCCTTCAACAGGCAAGGCATACACATCCATCACCACAATCGCGCTTTCAATAATCTTTCCCGTAATCATTCCCATCACCTCAATAGGACCTCCACTCTGTGCATGAAGAGTCATCTTGGTCAAGGCCAAGGCTGAAATGTACACCTTTTCAAAGTAATTGCTATTGGTTTTCCATGGCCTCTCCTGCTCTAACTTGTCGGTGATAGCGGGTATCTCGTAGAAACTCTCAGGACCTATACCTCGAGACCGGCGACGCCCTACATCATTGATACCTCTGGAATCCTTGCTAGGTCGCACCTCTAGAGCTGCTGCAATCTTTTCTAGCTGGCACATGCTGGTATATACAGTCGTTTTTACAAGGTCGTAACAGATTGTGAATTTACAATTTCGTAATAAGCAATATGTTTCTTAGCAAATAGCAAAACGCAGTTTGCGTCAGCCCATTTCCTCACCGGTGGCAAACTCAACTTCAGGATAGTATAGTGAGTACGGGTTCATCGGGTATGGAACTGGGCCTTGCAGCTGGTATTCGTGGTGCATATCATAAGGAAGGTAATATGGAGGGAAGTAAAAGCTGGCTGACGGCGGGGGTCCTCCGGACATAGGAGGTGGCCCAGGGATATGGCCGTGTGCCAGATGTCTTACTTGCATTGCCGGATTTGTACCTGACTGTGGGTACTTGACTCCTCCGTTCACTCCCATTACCTCGGAATTTGGTATGTATACAAAGTAAGGCATACCAGCACCATTCTGCGTAAACATTGGGTCATAGTTTACGACTCTCTTGCCATGGCTTGAATATTTACGATGAATATTCTCATTATCAAGTGAATCCAGCGCCTTATTCTCTGTTTCGTATTGGGATTCTTCCTCCAGTGATGCATTGGACTTGGGAACCGGGGAATTGGGTGTGGGGTCATTTTCATCATTTGTAGATTTAGGAGTCGAGGATTCCTTTTTAGCCAAGCTATCGCTGCCGGAGGATTTTAGTGGGCTCGAGGGGCGGCGGTATACATTGCTAGTCTTGACAAATAAGGGCGACTTGTGGTTTTTGCCACCAGCTTCAATGCTCAAGTTGTAATGGTTGCCTACGTTTCTGCGGTTGTAGATGTTTGAGGGCTGGCCATTAAACTTGGACTTGAAAAACTGTGGTTGCGGTGAGTTATTCTTTTTGTTAAGCTTGGCTTCTTTTGGGCTCATGTTTGTGCCGTAGTCCCTCCTACCAAAGTTTCCAGCAAAGTCCCTCCTACCAAAATTTATGGGCGGTGGTGCCAAGGCTACGCCAGCTTTGGTTGCTTTGAATGGCTTTGTAGGGTGCAATTCTCGGTATTGTACATGCATGGTTTTGCCACGAAGCATGGCATGGTTTTCCCGCTCAACCGCGCTTGCGGCACTAGACTCATCTTTGAACAGAATAAATGCGAATGTGTTTGTTCCCTTGGTGATGAGGTGTATGTACTCAAGAGGCCCGTGAAGCTCAAACCGCTCTTTCAAATCCAGCTCTGTCGCGTCAGTGGCTAGCTGACCCACAAAAATAGAACACTTGTCAAACTTTACACGGTTTTGGGGCTGCTCATTGAGTTGGCGGCCAGTGTACCTCCAGTCATTTTTTTCGATATTCTGAGCCCACTCTACCTTGTACACTTCTTGGTCAGACAAGTTTGCATACGCTTTTATGGCATCGTCGCGGTAAACAAACTGACAGATCCAGTGCTTTGTGCCGGTGGTGCTGTTCTTATTGAAAAAAATATTCCCTGCACCGTTGGTGGCAACCATTTGCTCAATTTCGCCAAACGGCAATAACTGTTGCCTGATTCGAGCTTCCAGAAGCGTCTCGTGCGAATTGACGAGTATTGTCCGGTTGACTTTGGCGTGCTCGCACCTGATATTCCTTCCATCCAAAACTGTATCGTGCCCATGCTTGATTGCACGCTCGCACTCGGCGTCTCTCTTGTACTGAACAAACGCATAAGGTCTATTGGATGTGTCTCGCAACACTTTGACTGTGTGCAACAGACCCCATTGCTTAAAGTGGTTGGTAACTGAGATGCATAATTCGTCGTCTCCTCTGGCAGCGCAAAGACTGGCAACAAACACACACGCTGAAGGTCTTCCACGAACAAAAGTTGAAGAATCCTCCTCTTTTTCGACGTGTTGCGCAGGAAGTGTCTCATTCATACTAGTGTCGTCAGCAATCACATTGCTCTGCGCATCATACTTTTCCACACCGTCATTTTCGTGATCTTGAGCAACACCCCCATCCTCACTCACGCTTGGTTTTCTTCTGTCAGTACCACCTTTATCATCAACGCTAAAGTCGACTCCACCAACGCAACCTTTGCCCCCACCCTCACCACCGTCATCTTCCAAACCGCTACCAACATCGGCCACGTAGTCCCCCTTTTCGCCATCCACGACATCCTTTGTGGATGTGCTGGATATCTTCAAGTTGTCTAGAGCAGGAGGCTCCAGCATCCTGTCATACACGCCTGGACCTCTCTGGATCAATTTGGGCGCTAATGG
Source organism: [Candida] anutae (assembly GCA_030566955.1). Lineage (NCBI taxonomy): Eukaryota > Fungi > Ascomycota > Pichiomycetes > Serinales > Debaryomycetaceae > [Candida] anutae. The sequence goes on along the minus strand of JAKUBP010000003.1, from coordinate 411,263 downwards.
CACCTTTTCTGTCTGGGGAGTAACCATTTGACGATTTTCAAACGAGACACTTACAGCTTTGCTTAACGCCAACGGATCACACAAGGACTCGCCCACTATTTATAAAAGTTGTGGGAAAAGGTTGATGCTGGCTGTACGCAGCTTTGGCTGTAAAAATCCGCGGTGTGGCAAAATCCCACACCGGTTAAAATCCCAATTGGGAATTTGGCTGCAAAGTTTTGGTCATTGCACGACTATGGTGTATGGAACTCTTTGGCCTTGCTTGAGCCTTAGCTGGTGAAAGATTCTGACTGTAGGATCAAGATGTCGATGTCGGTCTTTCATAAGCTTCTCCAGTCAGGTATTGGAGCAATTGTGCTTGGAACGTGTGCTGCTCTGGTTAGGGGAAGCTCGAGGCTCGGGAAGTTAGTGAAGGAGTTGAATTCCCTCGAGTCTGCCAAGGTTTCGACGGGTTTCTCGTTATTTACGGGTACTTTGGCGCGTACAGATACACCAAGGATTCTGAAGACTCGTTCCTACAACTCCAGATTCTGGAAAAGGTTATCATCTAGCGATGAAATGGGCATTATGGGAGAGGCAGCATTGGTGCTCAGTGAAAACATCAAGAAGCACGTTGATCTTGAGGTTGACACTGCCATGAAACCAATTATATTTGTAATTGTTGTCGGTGCTTTTACGATAGCTCTCCTGCTTGTAGTGTTTGTCGTGTACATTATGGGAGTGCAGAAGGACCGAAAGTCTCGACGGGTTTGGTTTGGCCTAACCGCCTTACAGGTATCATACCTCTCAGTAGCTTCCGCCTCAGAGCTTATTGGTTGTTTGCTCTGGTTTACATCGTTGGTGTACCTCACTGCGAGTTTTGGTAATTGGAACTGCAGCAATGTCGAGGCCCTCTTGTCGGAGTACCGCTTGGTGGGTGCATCGGGAAGTCCCAAGCTGGTAAGTAATTTCTACAATGTGTTTGAGTTGCTGCCTAGCGCTAACATGACTCGGGTTTACAACCTCGTTGAATACCTCGGTTTGGATATTTCTTCTCTATACCGCTCTAACAGCGATCAGAACGAATTAATGGCCCAAACTGGCTTAGTCGTGGAGTTGAGTAGGAACTGTGTCGGTCGTAAGGTAGCCCTAGCTTTCAGCTCCATGTGCTTCATTAGTTACACCGTTTCCTTTGCTGTTCTTGCCCTCTCGGCCAACCGATTTACCACAGGCATGATGAAGTGGAGACAAAGTCAAAGTCAATTGGAGGTAGTTGAGGTGAGAACAAGAGACACACTTGAACCCGAGTTAAAGTTTAATGTTCCCTTCATGTTTCCATCAGTAGTTAATTCAGAGTGAAAGATTGTGTGGGAGAGTTGTATAGCCCAATGAATAATTTTTTATCTACTTGATTAAAATAAATAGAATGCAAAACTTTTTTTAGCAAATTGTTCTATATGGATGCAAAAAATTAAAGGAACAAAAATACTGCGGCGACCCAACCCACAACATTCCTCGGAGACAAGGCAAAAGCATTATTACCAAAGTCGTATTCTGGCACACCAGATGGTCCGGAAGGGGGCGAAGAAGTATTAGGGGGGGCAGTTGATTGGAAAGAATTCGTCGGCGCAGTCACGATTTGGCTGGGAAAGCCAGTAGGCTCAGTGCCAATTGCAGTAGGACAAATTGTTATGGTACTGACCAGAGAGGAGATGGAGCTGGTAACATACTCTCTGGAGAAATGTGATTCTAAAGTATTGGTGTAAGTAATTGTAATATCCGTGGAGTAGTATACCGTCACAAGAGAGCTTTGAGACTGAGCTACTGCCGTCCAAGTAACAACTGGCTTCACGATCGAGCCTGTAATGAAAGAAGTCTGAACTTCTGTGGTAGTTAAAACTGTCCAGTGAGTCTGCTCTTGAGTTACTCCCGAAGTTAAACAGGGACAGGCGGGATTGCTCGTGGCAGTTACAGTCAAAATTGACACACACAATTCAGGTAAAAGTGAAATAGAGAGAGTGGGAAGAGATTGTGTACTGACACTAGGAATCAGAGGAGCCACGGGTACCTCTTGAGATTTTGAAGTAGAAGTGGTGGGCAATATAGGTGATATATTCTCGCCGTCGGTGAAGTTGGGATTTTGCTGCTATGTTAGTGCGACTTAGAAGATATTCAAAAATAAAAAAACGTACTCTAGTAGTTGAAGAAGAAGTGGTAGTAGCTGGCGCCAGGCTAGTCGTGACCAGTGTGGTTGACAGACTGGTAGCACTCTCGCCATCAGTAAAGTTGGGATTTTGCTATTGGATGTTAGTGTGAAATAGATGACCGCGAAGAAAACGTACCCTTGTAGTAGATGTGGAAGTAGATGGCAAAAGTGTCGATGAATCTAGCGGCGTACTTGAAGTAGCCAGACTGGTAGCACTCTCGCCATCAGTAAAGTTGGGATTTTGCTATTGGATGTTAGTATGGCCCCTGAATAATTAGGTAAGAACATACTCTTGTGGTACTGGAAGGTGGAGTACCTTGGATTTGAGTAGAGGTTTTTGTGTTCAGAGTTGTTACTTCGTCGCTATCATTAAAGTTGGGGTTTTGCTGTCATGGGTTAGTCAAGATCGCAAGTGTACACGGGGTACTTACTCTTGTCGTGCTATCGGCACAGCTGACAAGACCGAGAACTGACACGTAGATCTGTGCGATAAGGATAGTCTTAACCATGTTGTCTCAGGTGAGAAGAAGAGTGGTGTGTAAATCGATGATTTTTGGCTGCTAAAAAATGCTTAAAAATGCTGCAAAATCAATTCTTGCCAATGACACGTCACCAAACACTCGGCGGCTAGCCAGATCACAACCCTACAGTATCGATTTATTAGTTACAGTTTTAAATCAGTTTTATATAAGGCTTATTTTAATAGTTTTGCTTTGACGTCCGACGTATCCTGGTCGTCTACGAGTTGCAGTTCTTCGTCAGAGGAGTCAACGGCCGAAGAATTATCATCGTCATCCGATAGCTCATGCTTTCCATTTACTTGTACTTCTTCTTCTTCTTTTTCTTCGTCCTCTGACTCACTAGAGCTCGAACTAACATCATCACCTGTAGTTTCTTCTTCATCATCACTCCCAAAGAATTCTTCGAGACTCTGAAGCTTGTAAGTCAGCTCAGACTTTTGGGCGGGGCTATCGCGAGTCTGCTCCCAAGAAACTGCATGATCAGAAGACAGGAATCGTGAGCTCGTAGATGAGTTAGATGCTAAACGCGTCGATTCTGACGAAATAGCCGTCAATGGCGCACTATTATGTTGTGACGGTGCTGGCTGTCTTATTTTAGAGCTGGGAAGGGTTGTCGAATCAGCCCATTCTGCAACACTCAAAAATTTGCTTAGCGCATCATTTCTACTGCTTTGAGCTAATGCTTCAAACGTTGGAACAGGCTTTGGTACCTGCAAGAACAAGGATGCCAACTTTGCCTGCTCACCACCGCTATTTAATAGAACGTTCAACATGCGTGCCCGATCCCGAGTATCGTACTCTGAGTCATACTTGGCCAACTTAAGAGCGTACTGGAACAACTGAGCAATAAAGTTCTCTTCTAAAGCAGCTGCAATATCTGTTTCGTGCATCACGTTGCTGAGTCGGTTCAACTCTATGGAAAATACTTTTGCACCCAAGAGCAAGGTTTGATATCTGACTGCAGTAGGCTCGGCAGCGAACCGCGCCAAAAGTACTCTTAATACCTCAGGGCCAATTTTATTCGAGGTTGAGTCACTGAATTCTCCAATAATCCAAATAATACTGGCTTTTGCATCCGCAGATAATGTGGCTTTATTATCGAGTAATATCGAAGCTAGTTCATAATTGGTTTTGACGATGACATCCGTTTCTTTGTATGCTATGCCTTTTTGTTGCATCAAGTACCGCACAACCGTAAGCATCTCATTCAATAAGTCACGGCTGTCCAGTTTCTTGACCTGTCGGAGGCACCACTGCAAGATTTTGTCGCTCCATTCAGGAGACACTTGCGAGCAACGCCCGATCGAATCCACGGCCTTTCTTGATACCAATCTATTAGTAAAAGTCAAGGCATAACTTTTCAATTCCTCAATAACGTACTGGACGTTATTTTCATTTACCAACTGGGACAAAATTCCAAGCTTGAGATCCGCAAGGGCGTATGAATCAGTGGGAAACACGTAAAATGACTTGTACTGTGAAACAAAGATCGTGGGATCCTCTGCACATATAGCATCAATCATTTGGAAAGCCACGTTTCTTAATTGAGGACTTCTTGTTGTATTGGCAACACGAACCAAGGCATAACTAATGCGGTAGCTTTTAAATACCAGAGGTGGGGATAATACCAAAAGTGACTTAGCAACCTCCAAAATGACACTTTCCGAGCTCGAATACACGAGAGGTTTCAAGCAATCCAAGAAAAGCTGAAGATCATCATCATATGAAACCTCATATATTGGGAAAGGAATCTTTGCAAAACTCGCGGGCAAATCTATAATTTCTTCATTAGTGTTTTTCAAATGTAAACGAGGGCGCGGTAAAAAGTTTCTTGCATAGGTGGTTAAAATGTCAACTAAGTAAACTTGTGCCCACTGATCCAAATCTTGAATTATTGCAACGAAGCGCCTGAATTGGCCATGGATAGGTTCCCAAATGTTTTTTTGTGTTCCAAAACTGTCTCTAACGACGTAGTAAGTTTTGATGGCAGACGAAACGACTTGTGGTTCACTATCAGCCAAGAGCTTCGTTAAATATTCAGCCAAGGTCTTTTTACTGCATCCTTCGAGTTGGTATGCCTTGAGAATAGCCATTGCTGTAGCTGATCTGACCAAGGGAGAAGGATCTCTCATGGTACGCTTGATGCACAACAACACAATCGGGGCAATCGACGAGATTTTGACTCCTGCCAACGACGTGATGGACTTGGCCCTGTGAGCGGGATTCTTGTCGTTTAAAGACTTCTGTATAGAATTGATAGACAAGAGTGCAGTGTCAGGTTCAACTTCAGCGTACCTGATCAAGTAAATCATTACCAACTGATTGATCTTGGGGTTGGAATTCGTAATATTCTTAACCACATCTGCAAAGTAAGGTAAACCATCTTCTCCCTTGGAAATAATCGAGATTACACCCTTGATACCTGCTGAGATGTCCTTGTCGACTCTGGAGTTTAAGAGCTTGGAGATGTCGGCTGACTGACTGCTCAATAGTTTTGATGATGCCGCCACTGCCGCATCGATGGTGAGAGTCTTTGCAGACTCAAACATGGATGAAATCTTCACCAACGAGTCCGTCATGTTGGTGGTTTCGTCCCTTATGTAACAAGGTACGAACTTGGCCTACTGTTCAGTTCTGATTAACAAAACTCGTGAAATGTTGACTGCCTGATTAGGGCATATTTCAGAAAAATGTTTTGACCTTGTAAATTTATACAGCCTTTTTACGTTTATTTAGTTTAGTTGTTGCCGACTTCAACCTCTTGCCTTGTTTGAGATCTTTTGAGCCTTGTATAAATTCTTGGGGAAAGAATTCACCAATCGTCGACTGGGTTCCTTCTGCTTTGCGTTTGTTCAAGTCTCTAATGAGTGGAATCATAACCTCATCAACCTTAGCTTGAGTCCAATCCGCGTTAATCATTAAAAAGGACCTTACTTTGTCTAAATTAGGTATACCCCATTTGAACTCAGTCTTATCATGATCTACTTCTGGAGCGAGATATGCTTGCGTAACCACCAGGTCCGGAAACGAGTCAGGTATAAAGAGTTTTCCGTTTCGTATTCTATTCAACAAGTTCCTTTGTAATGTACTGAACTCAGATTTCTCCAATGCAGCGTTAGTCTTGGTCATTTTGTCGTACCATTTTCTAAAGTCTAACAAAGAGCCAAATTCTGCGAGTATTTCCATGGCTAGCACAGGCCCAATCCCCTTAACTCCTTCTGTGTAATCACTCCCCAAAAGTAAACCCAACTCTATAAATTTTGCTTGATTGAGACCTACTTTGGCCTCAATTTCACCCATAATGTAGCATTCAACGTACTGTTTCTGATTGAACATGTTCTTGTAAACCCTATCTCCACCAAACAAGAAGCAATCGCTATCATCGGTTACAATTCCGTCTACCAATCCGAGGGAGTAAAGCTCAGCACACTGTGCCTCTGCTTCCATAGGTGCAGTAATATAGGGTATTCCAAAGACTTGTAGTAGTCCTTGCACATCACTAATCATTGTTTGAGTCACCTCATCAGCATCTCTCTTGGCCTTGTTGTGACGTTCGCGCAATAATTGTTCATTGGAAATGCTTGTGTCTGTTGTGGGTTGCAGGACTTCGTGTCTTTCTTTGAGGTGCGCTTTAAACACTTCATGATCGGCTTCTTCAACGGCTAACTGCCGCACAAGATTTTCTTCGTCTATCTCTTCAAAATCATAGTCAATTAAAGTCGCTTCTCGTTCAACGCGCAGCGTGGAAGCTTCTTTTGGCTTTTCAGGTTCGATATTTGGCTGTTGTGGAATAGGGGGTGGCCAAATTTCCTGAAGGTCATCTTCTGAAATACCATCATCACTCTTGTCACTCTGGAAAATACTTTTTGCTTCGTTCCAGCTGATCAAACCAGCTTCTTCGTCTTGTTTCCGAGCTGATTCTCGTGTTTGGGGAGTTGATAAAGGTTGTTGGCTGTGCACATTTTGGACTGTACTTGGCTCTGAGAACCAAGATGGTAGTGCTTGTGTCAACTTGTCAACTGGTTTCTGAATCAGGGGAGATGGCTCATCATTTGTGATATTGTGCTTAGAAATTTCATTTTTGGGTGAATGAGTAACATTCACATTGGATGACAATGGCTTTTCCAACGACGGGAAATCGACCTCCAGCTGCACTAGAGATCCAATATTTTCATCCAAAATTATTTCTGTATCAGAGCTTGATCTCTTTGGTTCTTTTTCTGTAGGCAATTCATTCCGGGTAGAAACAGACGGTATCGCATCATCGTTATTCAAGAATTTCACAACTTCGGTCTCCTGTGGTTGTTTATTGTTTGAGTCAAGTGTAAAATCCTTATTGAACAAAAAGGACTGTCCTAGAGATAGACCGTCATTCAGTAGCAGAGTGGAATCTGGGTTGTCGCCACGATCGAAGTCGATAGCACTCTCCTCTATTTTCTTACTTGGCATAAATGCTTGATGTTGTTCATAGAGCGATTCTATTATCGCCTTCTGTACAAGTTTTTCTTCTGCTGTCTCTGTCTCTTGATGAAGAGGAACATCCTCGAAATCGTCATCGCTCTCATCGTCCTCAATCTTTTCTTTTTTGATAGTGCGTGTCTCATGAACAACAGGGGGCTCATCTAGCTCGTCTTCTAATAATACCGGATTATCTTTACTTGATTCGGAGCCCTGAAGTGCCAACGTCCACCCATTTTCATTATGCACTAATGCGTAATTGCGGTCTTTCTCTCCAGCAATACGTTTATCAGTAAGAGTATTGTCACCTTGCATTCCTGCAACGTCCATTAGCTTTTGGGTGTAGAAATTACGCTTTTGTACCTGCTGGATCTGAAAACGAGAAAATTCCATGCTATCGGGAAATAGTCCTTCCAACTGGTCCTTATTGTACCCCATACGCAAGCGCGATTTCAATCTTAAATGCGAGAGAATCATATAACGCGTAGGTTTGGGAAGCTCCAGAAACTCTTTGGATGCCGGGTCCACCGTGTTGATGTCTATTCCATCTACTAAATCGAAATCTTGCATAGATTCAGCAAACTCCTTCTCTGAAATAATTCTCGTGTCGCTGCTATTCACTTTAAAAGACTTGATATCAGGCAAGTGATACTCATCACTCCTGTAGAATTTCTGAGGTTCGGCCTGTACCTCTGTCTCGACGACTGGTGGCGCGTTGGCAGGAAGGTCTTCAAAAAAGAGCATGTTGCCATCGGCATTATCATCAAACTTTGCACTAGTATCTTCAGCAGTACCGACGCTTCCTCCATTTTTGTTCGTGTTAAGGGAATTTGGGCCCTTTCGCTGCTGCTCCGCTTGTCTCTGAAGATGTATCGCCAAGAGCTTCTGAGCCGTTTGCTGGGTATTCTCTGCCATTCCTTCTCGCTTCTTCCGTCTCAATATAATCGTTTGGCGCTTTAGTGCCGGCGCGCCGCCATCAAAAACAAAAACTGGATTTATGCCGTAGTATAAAAGCTTGCATATCCTCCTAAAGAATCCAGTAATGTGTGACTGGGGCATGGCATTGCCATCGCTATCACGCATCGCCCTGAGAAACTGGTAGATCCAGATTGATGCATCCACGGCTAGTCTTTTTCGTGATAGTGCCTCAAGACGGACTGGTCGCGCCGTAGGCTCAACTATTCCCCAGAGGGAATTAACGCCCATGTTGGCGAGATGAAATCTATTTTGCACCCCAGAGGAGTAGGTTTAAATGTGGAAATACCCAACCTGTAAAATGTCAACTTTAAATGTTATCAATCATGTGATACGATCCGGTAATGCACATGATTGCAGTCGTGTTACAGTCTAGAACTGTGATTATATAATACTACGTAGATACTCGAATACACGTGTCAAGAGTAATATTCCAGCTAGAGAACTAAGATTATGACTGGGCATGAGCAACTAGCCGGAATATTACAATTGACACGTATGTTCGGGTATAAGCTATCTATATGGCTTATTATATAACCGTACATACAGTTCAAGACTGTAACACCAACATACAAACGGTTGGTGCAGTACTACAGCCAGATAAATCATCCCAATTGGGTTTTCTTTCCTCTATCTGTCGCATAGCGCTCTTTTTATCGGCTCTGTTTCGTGTTCTGTCTGGGCTTGTCTATTATATCACACGGACTTTTATTTCTGACGATCGAAGCAGTCTCTGGCTTATAAAGTAACAAAACTCTTCGGCAAACAGCACAGCAACTGTAATATGTACCCGATACTTGATTTACTCACTCTTTTGATAAAGAAGGAAACTCTGATTACGGAGCATTCTCTCAAGCTGGCCCATCAGCTGCATTTTTCGACTTTACTCGCCTAGTTGTAAGATAAGATTAAATATGGGGTAACAGCACGTGACCCGGGGATACGGCTCCAATGATAGGCATCAGCTGAGATCGGGGGCTTACAGCGCTGTAGCAAACGACTTAGTCGAGTCTCAAGCGTCGACTAGTAAAGGATAAAAGCCAAGAGAATGTCAGAGCACTTTATCAGATTCAATTCGCGCAGGTCCACTGTGTACGCGCAAAAGGGTATGGTATCATCCACACAGAACCTAGCCAATGCTGCTGGTGTCAAGATTCTTGAGAAAGGCGGTAACTGCGTAGATGCTGCGATTGCCGTATCGGCTGCTCTATGTGTGGTTGAACCCAGTTCCACCGGTATAGGTGGTGATTGCTTTGCTTTGTACTTTAAACGGGATCAAGGGGCTAGTGGTGCCGGCCGCGTGCTCGGTCTCAATGGGACAGGTCGTGCCGCAAAAGACGTGACTATCCAGGATGTGTGGAATGAACTCAATAACGGAAAGCAGATGTCACGGATTCCCTACACGTCTGTATTTTCCGTTACTGTTCCTGGTGCGATAGCTGGGTGGATTGACGCACTTGAGAATTGGGGTTCTGGCAAGGTGACCCTTGCCGAGATTCTAGAGCCTGCGATTCTGATTGCAGAAGATGGTTTTCCTGTCGCAGAGCTTGCTAGCAAGTTGTGGAGAAATCTGGAGGCAAAACTCAAGTCCCAGGACAAGGCGTGGGACGATAGAAACCCTTTTCTTATTGACGGCAAGGGCCCCGCAGAGGGCGATTTGGCGTTCAATTCTGAACTCGCCAAGACTCTCAGGTTAATAGCCAAAGGTGGAAGAAATGCGTTCTACGAAGGACCAGTTGCTGAAGCGATTATTGCAACGACGCTGGCTAGGAACCACAAGCTCAGTTTGCAAGACTTGAAGGAGCACACTTCCACGTTTGTGGAGCCAATTAAACTCCCATTCACTGTGAAAGATAAGGAGTACAAGGTCTGGGAAATTCCACCTAATGGTCATGGAATTGTTGCACTTTTGGCGTTAGGCCTTATTCAGGAGTTGCACAATACAGGAAAGGTTGACTTGTACAGTCTTGAGCACAACTCGGCAGAGTACTTTCATCTTTTAATTGAGTGTTGCAAAATTGCCTTTTATGACTCGGACGAGTATGTCACCGATCAGGATTTCAAGGATATTCCTATTGACCAGTTGTTGAGCCCTGAATATTTGAGCAAAAGAGCTTTGGCATTCAACCCAGAATCTATCATCGACAGCAGCAAAATGTCTCACGGGGTCCCTGATCCAAAGTATAAATCTGACACTGTATACTTGAGTGTTGTAGATTCATCAGGAGAAGCATGTTCGTTTATTAATTCTGTTTATGAAAACTTTGGAAGCGGGATCCTTGTAAAGGATTATGGCTTTTGCTTGCACAACCGCGGTTCAAACTTCAACTTGACCCCAGGCCTGAACAACAGCTTGGAAGGTGGTAAGCGGCCTTATCACACAATCATACCAGGGATGATCACTAATGAAGATGGATCACTCTATGCGTCCTTTGGAAATATGGGGGGCTATGCGCAGCCCGTTTGCCATGTGCAGCATGTCTTGAATCTTACGTTATTCAACATGACACCCCAACAGCTGATTGATTCTCCAAGATTTGTGCTCAGTCCCGATGAGTCAAGTACCGTAGATACCGGACGGGGTGGCGATGGTCCAGTCAGCACACCAATTACAATTGTCAAATTAGAAGAGGGGGTAGACGATTTGGTGGTTGCCAGTTTGAAATCTTTGGGTCACGCTACCCTGTTACTCACTGGATACGAAAGAGCCGCCTTTGGTAGGGCTCAGATTATCAAGAGCACAAGCAAGAATGGCAAGGTGGTGCTTGCGGGCGGGTCGGACTTGCGTGGTGACGGTGCAACCGTGGCCTTGATTTAAAATTTTACAATATGGGATATGACATCTTTTTAGTACATTTATAAATACGTGTCTCTTCTTATGCGCCTTAATGCTGCGATTTAATTTCTCACCATAACTTCTGCAAGTCATCCCAATCATTGTTTCTTCTTCTGTTCCAGTAACTCTTGTCACCCGTAATGTACTGCCATTCTCCTTTTACTTCGTGGAAAAACTGGGGTTTGTACTTTGTCCCACTTGCCTCCAACTCCTTTCTTCTCACTCTTTGATCTTCTTCCAATTTGTTCTTGAGCTCTTCAGCTTTTGGAACATTTCCTTTCTCGTAGAAAGCCATATCAGGTCTCAATCTTGAATCAGTAGGTGGTAACTTACCTTCCTCAATGGGCGTGATCTTGTTCAATGTTCCGGTAAATTCAGTGAAACCAAACTTCTTCTTGCTATTCTTCAACAAGTTTCCAACTTGCCAAATCAGTTTCTCAGTAGATGTCGTCTTCAAAGTCAACGATTCCGTCCATTTACCACTGATCGAGTAAGGCAACTTCTTCTTAGACGCATCAAAGACATTAATCTCCAAGTCCTCGGATCTACCGCTGAAAATTCCGCTCTTGGCGAATTCAACAACCGCCTTACTTCCAGAGCTCGACTTTACAGTAACTGCAGAAGATGGCTCAGTGTATTTTTCACCTGCGATGATGTTTTTCAACATGGTGTTGGGCTGATTCCAAGAGATGACCTCGCCAGTTGCCTTAATGGTCAACCTAGTAACTCCCTCAGTAGTGATCTCAAACGTCTTGCCCCAGAACTTCTGCGAAGGAGCGGGACTAAAGCTAAGCGACCATTTGTCAGTTTCAGCAAAGATGGCAAAGATTGGAGGACGGTGGTTGACCTTTTCACTCAACACCCTCAAGCCAAAATCTTCTCTAACCAACTCATATGTTTCTCCCAATAAAGGATTGAATGGTTTGCGATTGTTTCTCTCCTTCACCCTCAAACTAGACATATAACTCACAGCAAACGCAGCGACCCTCAAAAGTTTCTCTCCCGAATCCTCCAGAAAGTCAGGAATTAATGCATTGTTAATCAAGTCGGCATATTCAAACATTTCACTGTATTTTTGCAAGATGGTAATTGGCTCATTCATGTCTACCGGCATTGCGATAGTAGACAAGTCCTTACCCACATTTTTGCGCACAAAGCCCAATATGCTCGGAACGGGGAAGTCACACTCTGGAATATCTGGGTTACGCTCAACGGAAGCGTGCGGCAAGGGGTACAAGCTCGAGTCTGAGTCTTCAGACGAAGTCGTTTCCTTGGAGCCATGAGCAACACCTTCAGCGCCGGCAATTCCTGCCGCAACACCAGCTCCCGCGCCAATACCAGCACCAACACCCACAGCACTGCCATTATTTCCAGAGTCACCGAGTACAGTGGGATTGGGCATATCATCATCGTCCTCGTCAGAGGAAGAGGCGGCATCATCGAATTCGTTATCATGCACACTCTCCTCCGAGGAACTTTGATCAATTCGGGAGGTGGAAGCATCCTGGGGTGTGTCCTGGTCCAACAAAATCACACCTCCAGCAAACTCGGTTTCATCACGAGCATCATAAAACTCACCGCCAGAGGCGAAGGAGTCCGTGTCGCCGTCGTTGGCGTAACCGTTCACGCCGCGGCCGTCGTTGCGGGCGCGGGCCAACAACTCCTTGATTTCTGCAGAAATTCCTTCGAGCGCCACAAGTGCCGATCCCGACACACCCGACGAGGCAATGGTAGAGTCCAACTTTTGCGAGACAGCCTCCAATCCAGTCGCAATCAGCGAGCCATCGTGTGCGTGTGCGTGTGCAGCGCCAGCAGCGCCAGGGGAGACGGCATCGCCTTCACCCTTGGCTGCTTCCGTATTCTCCTCTTCCGCCTTTTTAATTTGATTAAAGGCATCGACCCAGGCATTGAACTCCTTCAGACTTAATGCCTTCAAGTCCCACGCCTCCACACCCGAGTCAATAAAGATTTGGTTATTTTTCGCATTCGCACTCACAATTGACTGCTTGATTGGCATCTGGCCACGGAGCTTATTGTCATTGAGCTTAAAGTAGGACAATGTGCCGTACTTGAAATTGAGAATGAAAAAGCGCTTTGTTGAACCCTGAAGCTTTTTGCGTCTGCGCTTGAGGAGCACGCTCTGGAGCAATTCGCCGTTTTTGGGGCGGAGAATATTGTCCGACAGAGATGCTGTTGAAGGCGGTGTCGAGTCCGACCCGTTACGCAAAGACACCGAGCCGCGGCGCGCAGACACCGAGCCGTGGCGCGTCGAGCGCGACGCTGAGGCTGCGGATGACGCTGCTATAACAGCGGCGGCAGCGCCCGAGTCGGCGTCCTTTGAGTAGGCCCAGTCCGGGACCCGCAGAGGTCGGCGGTCAGGAGCCGGCGACGGCGCCAGGCTCGGAATTGACGCCGACAGCACCGGGCCCAGGTTCACAACCTTGCTGCTAAAGTACACCTTTTTGCCGGTGGTTTTGGAAAAGGAATTGTCAAACACAAACGCATACATCCCTCCACGCGCCACCGAGTACGTCCCGTGAACCAATTCGTCCGCGACCAAGCGCTTGTAGTCCTTCACAATCGCCAAGTCGGGCTTGTTGAGGTTGGCCGAAAACGTAGACGACCGCAGCCGCGACCGGTACAACGTCGAGTCGGTGATCTTGTTCACCGACACAATTGAGTTGGACCGCCCGGGACGCATCCTGATGGGCGCTGGCGGCTCCAACGTCTCGGTAGACGGCGGCGCCCGCTCGCCGGCGTCGTCGGACGCTGGAAGCGCTGCAACCTCGCCGCTTTTTGGCGACACCTTGTCCGCGCGACGCTCGCCGGAGACGGCGGGCGCGGGAGCGCCCGCGCCCGCGCCATTCGCCTCGCTCTTCTTGAGGTAGATGGCAAAGTTGATCAGCCGCTTGAGCGGCTTGATCTGCCAGTCAATCACAGAGTTGTCGGGAACATTGACCCACTTGACGAGAAAGTCCTTCGACTGCACCTCCAACGTTTCCATCTCTGTCCCGGGTCTGGCGTCTGGCGTCTGCTCACTGGCGTTCAGCGGGTTATCAACTAAACGCCCCTGAGAACGTGTCCTCCGCCTTTATCCTCGGGTATTCCTCCAGAAAAAAATGCACAAAGCCCCCAGCAGGCCTTTGTTAGTCGCGCTGGCGGATTGCTCTCGCGGCTGCGAGCGCGATTGGCCGGGGAGTCTGTGGGGTAGCATGTGACCGCAACAATTGCGTCATGTGATCCGGTCGGGCGGCCAGGAGTAGTCTGGGGTCTGGTACTGGGGTCTGGTACTGTGATCTGGTACTGTGATCTGGTACTGTGATCTGGGGTCTGGTACTATGATCTGAATTGCAATTAGAATCAGTGCAGACTCAATGTAGTCCATGCAGAATTTGCAGTCAATGCAGAATCAATGGTCACTAGGAGTATGGCCAATTAGGTGAGAACGAGTAGCTAGGTATCAGTGTGTAGGTTTCTAACCATGGGGTCTAACCATGAGGACTAACCATGAGGACTAACCATGAGGACTAACCATGTGAGAACTCATGGACTCTAACGAGGGGAAAGATCACTGAGCTGCTGATACTTAGGTTCAGCATATGACTACAACTTCAAGTTGAGACGTTCTTCGGAGCTGCTGCGGGAGAGGAACCCAAACGGCTCGTCGTCCAGGGTGCTCAGCGGCTGGGCGGCACTGGCGGCGCTAGCGCCGCCAGGGTATGGCGCCGCCCCGCGGCGCGTAAAGAGGATAAACTGAACCTGTTTCCGTAGACTGTGTATCTTGACGCGCTGCACCGCCAACTCGTCGCGCATGATAAAGTTGTCGTTGATCAAGCTGTTCACCACCGCCCCGTCCTCCGCGCCAGGACCCGCAGCTCGGAGACGCGGAACTATATTGTGACTAATCTCGTGCGAGAGGCGTCCCATCTCCGACCGCAACTGCAGCATCTGCTCCAGCTGCGTGCCGCGCTTGCTGGTGCTGGTGCTGGTGCTGGCGCTGGCTCTGGCGCTACCCGCGCCAATCTCCTCAACCTGGTCGTGGTAGCCAAGATTTGCAACCTTTCCCAGCACAATAGAGTCCAAGATCTTGCTCATCTGGCGCTGCAACAATGCATTGTCGTCCTGGAGCAGCGCCAACTGCGTCTTCATGCCTTGGAAGCTCGGCAAGAGTGTGTAGAGCGGACACCGGTGCGGCTCGGTATGAACCTCGAGCGCAACGGCGCTCGAGCCCGACCACGCACACCCAATCTCGCGCGCGGGACAGTAGAAGCGTCCGCGCGCGCTCGAGCAGTTTTCCTTGTGCTGCTGGAGCTGCCGCTGCGGAATGGAGTCGTTGAGACACATGTCGCACGTTTGCAAATTGTCCCAGCACTCCAAGTCCAAGTGCGTTTGCTGCGTGCACGCGGTGATGGCTCGGTGACAGAATTCACAGGCAAAGAACCGGTGGACACACTCGGCGTCATGCAAGAGAAGGAACCGGCGCTCAACCACTAGCTCGCACCAGGACTCGCCCGTTTCATATTTATTGTCTAGGAGTTGTGATGTACCCGCCGTCTCACTGGTCCTGCCACGTATCTGTCTTGATCTTTCCCTGTGATCTTTCTTGATTAGACGTCTTCCACCCGCCTCGTCTCTCCTCCTTTCCATTCTCCCTAATCCATTGGTTTCGACTCTTTCCTCTTCATTATCTCCATCTTCCCCACCTTCCCCATCTTCTTCATCTTCCCCCTCTTCCCCAGTCTCGTCATCTCTTTCTTCCCCATCTTCCTCCCTACTCTCTTCCTCCCTACTATCTTCCTCTCCCCGATCCTCCCCCTTATCCGCTTCCAATCTTGTGATCCGTCTTCCGCCGCAACGAACTCCGGTATAGCCACAGTCTGCGACAACATGGTGAACCAACTGCCAGCGCCGGCCCTCCCAGTCACACCCGCGCTCGCTGTTCAAACAGCCAACCTTGAGCTCGTCAACAAGGTTCGCGATCAAGAGGGGCGACGGGAACACGTCGTTGATGTTGCTAGAGTCCAACTGTGTCCTATCTAGCGGACAGCACCCCATCAGCTCGCCAGGCACTTGCAGGCTATCCTGGTACATCTTGAAGCACTCATAGAGACATTCCTTGCAGAACGTGTGGCCGCATATCGTGGTTACAGGCTCGATGAAGGGCTCCTGGCAGATGGGACAGCTCAAGTGGTCAACCGTGGCGGAATAGCGAGCATGCCTGATATCGGGACGGGTGCCAGGATGCAAGAGATTGAAACAGGTAGTGTAGTCATGAACCGTCAGGGTGTCGTAGAGGCCGATCAAGGGGTCCTGTAAGACCTGCAGCAGAGCCCGAGAACGCACTTTGCTCATGGTGTGATATGGGGGCTAGCGCTTTGAGCCAGAAATTTGAAACCTGGGGAAGGTGTAACTAGCCGGAGAGAACAGGCTCCAGTCAAAAGCCAATCAGGAAGGGGCGCGCAGAAGCATAAAGTGGATCAACCGCGGCCAACAGGTCGGGGAAGCAAAGAGATACAAACTACTGTTTGATGACTACGTCGACTTGGACAGGTTCTGGTTGAGTGAGCAGATAATTACAGGAAAAAGGTACGGTCCAGCCGAGGAAATTTAACTTTCATGTACTCGGTCACTCAGAGCGCCCAAAGAGGTTTACGGAGACTCAAGGATGACCATGGCGATTGAGGGAGACCAAAGGTTTCAGCCAAAGATTTAAGTCAAAGACCTCAGTCAAAGTGAAACTTATAGAATTCAAAAAAATGCGCGAACCAGGAATCGAACCAGGGGCCCATCGATGGCAACGATGGATTTTACCACTAAACCATTCGCGCTAGAGAGCTCCGCGACGGGGAATTGAACCCCGGTCTACCGCGCGACAAGCGGTAATTCTAGCCACTAAACTATCGCGGACTTTTCTGAAAATAAAGGAAACTTGGTTCCAACTTAAGGCATACTCCGAATCTGTATGTCTACTGGGACGGCTTCCGGGAGGCGCGTTATTAACGCTGTATGCGTACTTTTTTCATGGCTTTTATACAGAGTTTTGCCTATCCCTTTCGTCACCCTGTGATATTAGTACATTGGTCTAGTATACCCTCTTTTGTTGAGACTTGGTGGTCTGATTGTGTGGCACGATGTTCTGAAGAAAGCCTTTGGCTGGGGCTCGTTCGTGGTCTAGTATACGCCCCTGGCTGAGACAAGTTGGTCTGTTTAGGAGTGACGCGTTCGTCCAGTATATGCCTTTGGCTGAGACTCGGTGCTCTATTTAGGTAAGACAAACGTGACGAATGGATCGATAAGGATTTGGGATCTTATCAGATATATTCGGGCCCAGTTAGTAATATTGCTGTATGGCCGAAAAACTATCCAAGTCAGCGGTCTGTACTATAAAGGCTCTTGAAGCTGTTAACTCTTCTCAGCAGGTCGACTCTTTGACCAGTAACTTGTCTAAAATGGTTCATTTCTCTCAAGTAGCCCCCTTGTCAAAGCAAGTCTCTAATTGCCTATTTATGCTCCCGCTACCCTTAATCTAACTTCTCCGTTAACTATTGTTCCTTTTGGAGATTTTTTGCACGCCTGAGCGAAACTGGTGACTTTTTCCGTGGCTCATATAGAACAGTTTTCTATGCTTGATCCTATTCAGCTCTATGCTTTTTTGCTAACAATTGGGTGCAAAAAATGAAATCTAGTATTGCACAAAAACAATTGTATTTGGCCCTAGCTAGCTTCTCAGCCCAACCACGTAGTCCCAATGCTGTCCATACAGACACCAGATGATCACAGCTATGGCGAACTCACCAAGGTGTACATGAACATTCTCGACTCGCATATATTTGGAGACTTGTTGAACACCACGCAGACGGGGTATGCACACACCTCTTCCGGTACAGAGCTAGCTCTATTACTACGAAGCGTCTTCACTGCTCTCTGCCTCTGCACGATACAGCTTACCTTCTTTTGTGTTCTCCGGTCAGTCTTCAAGAATCTCTACCAGCCACGCTCATATTGCGTGCCAGTGAGCGAGCGTGTTGAGCCGCTACCACACGGACTACTAAGCTGGATAGGACCTACTATTAAGTACAGCACGCACAACTATCTCAGTCTAGGCTTAGATGCGTACTTGTTTGTACGATTTGCGAGTATTCTAGTGTTGTTCTTTGTGATTACAGGAGTTATCAATATGGCGGTGCTCATGCCAGTCTGCTGGACAGGGAGCAACGAGCATCATGCTGCCACAGGCTTGGACAAGTTTAGCTTATCGAACATATCCAATTCAAAGACAGACAGGCTCAATGCACATTTCGTGATGGCGATAATAATGATTGGGCTCTTTCACTGCATGATTGTCTACGAGTTTGAGAGCTTTGTCAAGATACGCCAAGCACACTTTGCTTCTTCAGCTTCAATATGCGGCATAACTCGTCGAACTCTACTTATCACAAATGTTCCTCGACACCTTCGCGATACCGACAATTTGACTCGCGTGTTTAAGTCGGTGCCAGGCGGTATAAAGTCAATTTGGTTCTTGCATGATTTTGACAAGGTGGCACAAGAGGTTCGGGAAGCTAAAAGGGCCTTGAATTTACTCGAAGAAGCCAATGTGAAGTGCTTGAAGCGGCAGATTCAGGCCATACAGAAATCCAGAGCGGATGAAGCTGTTGGGGATAGGTTTGCCGAACCAACCTACCTGCCACAGTCTCTCCAGCAAGACCAATACGTTGCAAAATTTTATCCTCCTATTCCTGTGATGAACTGGAAAGTTCCGTACTTTCAGAGAAGAATCAGGTTATTTCTTCCTGGAGTGTTTCGCGCACTAGCTCTAGGTAGCCGCGTTCCTGTGATTGACTGGTGCATAGCGTCTTTGAACAACAGTCATTCCAATATCGACAGTTGCAAATTGAGATTAACTTCGGGGGAATTGCGAAAAGGAGACAAGGTGTTTATCGAGTTTGAATCAGAGATCGGGGCAAATATGGCTCACCAGTGTCTCCGGTCACAGGTGCTGGGAGACTTGTGCAAAAGTCTAAGTGAGGTAAACCCACACGATATTCTCTGGCAAAATCTTGGTCGAACCGACAACATGGCTGGGTTGATCGAGAAGTACATGGTTACATTGGCAACCATTTGTCTCATTACCCTCTATGTACTCCCAGTCTCTTTTATCGGACTAGTGTCGCAAGTGCCCACTTTAACGCGAATTTTACCATTCTTGCTGTGGCTTCACCGCCTCCCGGTGGAAGTGAGGAACACTATTTCAAGCTTGCTTCCTGCAATCCTCTTGAGCGTGCTAACTGAGCTTGTCATGATTGTGTTTCGATTTTTGACCTACTACAAGGGTGTATTATCTGGCTGCGAATTGGAACTAGACTTGCAAAAATGGTACTTTGGTTTCTTGTTTGTGCAGCAGTTTCTCGTACTAACCATCCTGTCCAGTATCACAGCGATATGCAAGCAAATTGTGGACCAGCCCACCTCTATCCCCATTTTGCTTGCAGTAAACCTCCCCAAGGCTGCGACCTTCTTCTTCCAGTACATAACGGTCAAGGCATTCACAATTTGTGGCAACAACTTCCTCCGCATCGACCAACTTTTGCTTCTGTTGACATTGTACAAGTGGCTCGACAACACTCCACGCAAGAAATTTACGCGCCTCACTACACTTAAGCGAGTTCGTTGGGGCACTGTTTACCCCGTGTTCTCGGTTTACGGCTGCATAGGCATCGCCTACACCATAATTTCGCCCCTCATATCCGTGTTCATCGTGTTCATCTTGTGCTTGGTATTGTTATACTACAAGTATGCACTCAAGTTCATCTACAGCCACGTCAATGCATCGGAAACGTACGGCAGACTATACCCGGTAGCATTGCTCCATCTCTACACCGGAGTGTACTGCGCGGAGTGCTGCCTCATTGGACTCTTCTTTCTTCTGACTGACATTAACGGTGAATTTCCGTTACGCGCGCAGGGCTGGATAATGACAATCGTTCTATTGGGCACCATATTTGGACACATAACCATATACGGCCACTACCAAAAATATTTTGCCTTCACGCCCATTCTCAACGACAAGGCCGCAAGCGAGGCGGCAAACAATAGTGCCGGGGAGGAGGAAAAGGAAATATCAGGCTCAGGCACCCCCGAGCCAATATCGCCAATTGGAGCACTGACCACCCCACCGAGAAATCCAACAAATCCGTCCCCAGTGACATCCCCAGTGACAGTCCCACTGGAACACCCCGCATCTTCACTGCATTATTCGCGTGTCACCACGGACACCGATAGACCGGCATTATACCTGAACAAAAAGTTGATGTACCTCCACCCCGCATTCAGATATGAGTATCCCAAAATATGGCTCCCTTCAGAACCACTCGGAATCAGCCAGGGTCAGATAGACTACTTGGAATCTAGACTCCCGGGCGTCAGAGGAAGTGAGACGCGTGGCGCCACCTGCTCATACAATACAGTAACGCACAGGCTAGTGATAAAGGTGCTCCATGCTCCGCCAGACTTTAAGTAAGCTGACCCTAGCCGGAACCGCGATGCAGCCTCAAGCGCGGTGCAGATGCAGTTGCTAGCAGTGAAGCGCAGCAACAGACCGGACCAACGCGAAACACGGTACCATCACAGAATATTGAACCAAGATCAAGGAAGATCAAGGAAAATCAGAGCAGATCAAGGAAGAATAGGGCCAGGTCATTTCGCAGTCAATCACGTGGCAGATCCATCGTTAATCAGAGTGTATGATTTCACACATTTCTTTCCACTCATTGACCATTTCCCACTGGTTTGGCTCCGCAACGGCGTCGTGGCCGTATATGTCGATGGCATCAAAGCGTGCCACCGGGCTGAGCGTGGTTACTGTTTTGATTGCATGTTCGTCGTCAAAGTCGTCCCTGTCTTGCGCGTCTTCACCGCCTGCAACGCCGTCCATTTCACCAACATGGACGCGCACCAACGACTCCAGACGATTCATCACGTACCCCACATAATTGTTGTCTAAACGCGTCGTCTTGCCTAGCAACCTGCACCCCCTGAAATACGCCGTCTTGACGCCGCTCGAGTCCGCCGGCAACTTCGAAGGCGAAAAGTACGTCTTTGTAGCCGCCGCGCCGCTAAACTGGATGTGAATCGGTACAAGGCTGACGCACACGCTGGGAGCGTCACCTCCAGTCTCGATTGTGTCGGTCATGACTGTCCTGCAACGCAGCGCGGCTCAATGTTGAAGTTTTCATACTCGATTTAATGAGACATCACGTGCTCTTTCGGCAGATAAGGCATCCTTGGGCACTCAACTAGTCGGCGGTATGCCACGGGTTTGCGTGCGGGTGCTTCCTACAGAGCAAAGTTCGTATTTACGCATTCGCGAGCGTCCGCGGGACCCTTTTTTGCTATTTTTGGGCGGCTAGCTCTTGTGATGACGCCTTTTGCTCCGCGCTTATACCGAATTATGACAAAGCCTTCCCGTTTAGGCCGCGGGGGACTCGAGATAGGGAGTCATAAGTAGCCGTCCATACGCTTTGATTAGGCGCAAATTCAATGGTCTCTGGAAACGCAAGCGCTCCGGCGCCGCTCGCGGCGGTCAAGCTGAATGATATCTTGAACGATGCCACGCTAGGGACCCTGGGTCTAGCTGCTGCGGCGGTGGTGGGCGAGGGCACGGGGCTTGTGGCCGGCAAGGCCTACGGCGCCACCCTACTGGAGGGAGACGTGGAGGGAGATGAGGAGAGCAGTGGTCGCGGCGAGGACGACGGTCTCTTGGAGGGGAGCCTGGGGGGCTCTCACTTTGCACTTCCTCGCAGACAGTTGTACGCGGTGATGGCGAGTTTATACCTTGGGTCGTTTATTTCTGCGCTAGATTTGACAGTGGTGACAACGCTATTGACGACCATTGCGTCGGATCTCGAGGCCGTGGAGAACATATCCTGGATTGCGAGCGCGTATCTCCTCTCGTCAGCGGCCTTCCAGCCCCTTTTTGGAAAATTGTCAGATATCTTTGGGCGCCGGCCGTTGTTGCTCCTCTGCTGTGCATTCTTTGCAGTAGGCTGCAGTCTCTGTGCTGGCCCGACTCTAAAATGGGTGATTATTGGTCGTTTTGTGACAGGTGTCGGTGGTTCAGGATTTTCTGCATTGGGTGTTATTACCATGTCGGACTTGGTTCCCTTGCGTGACAGAGGTTTCTTTCAGGGGTTTGGAAATATTGCATATGGACTTGGTACTGCTTCTGGAGGAGTTGTGGGAGGTTACATCGCGGACTGGTTGGGCTGGCGCTGGGTTTTCCTCTTGCAGGTTCCGTTTGTGGGATTTGTCGCGCTTGCCATGTACTTCAACTTGGTATTGCCGGCAGGACTGCCTGGGTTAGGCGCTTATGACTCCAACATGATGGAGAAGTTGAAGCGCATCGACTTTCTCGGCGCCTTTTGCTTGGTGTCGTCGCTCATGTCCTTGTTGTTGGCTGCATCATTGGGCGGCAGAGATTTCCCATACAACTCGTTTCCCTTTATTGGTCTTTGCTTGGTGGCAGCCATATTTTTGGCATCATTCACCTACGTGGAGATTTATGTTGCCAACGAGCCCATTTTGCCAGTGCAATTGATGTTCACACGTACTATTTTTGGATCTTCTATGGCTAATTGGTTCGTGACCATGAGCGTGATGTCGTTCTTGTACTTTATTCCTGTCTTTTATGGGGCAGTTATGGGACTTACACCAACCGAGAATGGTAAGCGCTTTATTCCAAACTTTTTTGCAATCTCATTAGGTTCGGTTACGGCTGGACTTTACATGCGCAAGACCGGAAAGTACTACTGGTACACAGTCGTTGTTGGTTTAGTGTCCGTTTTTGGAACTATGAGAATTCTCTTGTTAAACGAGAACAGTCTGCTTTTGTTCCAATTTACCGTTATGATACCTTCAGGCTTTGCTTATTCGAGCATGCTTACCGTGACATTATTGGCATTGATTGCTTCGGTTCCAGCCAAATACCAGGCGTGCACAACATCTATCCAATACACTTTTAGATCAACTGGCTCCACCATTGGTGTCTCTGTGGCGTCTGCCATCTTTGCCCACATTTTGAGAATCAGGTTGACCGAGAGCATTACTGCTCTCGTTCCCGATGCCGAGGAGGCTGCCTCCATCATTCAACACGCATTAGAAAACACCAAATATACTGAACAGGCCCCAGAGTATGTTCGTGCAGCGATTAAAGCATCATACGCCAGCGGATGCAGAGGCGTATTTGTCTTTAGTGTCGTCGCGGCAATTATGGGCTACGCCACTTCTTTGTTGATGAGGGAGCACAAGTTGGCGTCCACTTTAGATCGCGAGTGATTACAGTCGTCTCGTTGCATAAATTCTGTAGTGAAGATACTCTAAAATAGGAGGTTCGTTTAATTAAAAGAGTCAGTACTGGCATTACGATCAGTAGAGCGCTCAGTGCTGATGACGTGATAGTGGTGATTACTGTCTGAGACCACCATGTAGCCGGGTTCGGCCGGACGATTGTCCTCCAATGCCCCATGAATGGTGTAGAGTCTTTTGGAGTGGTTGGTGTTGAATAGCGGTGCAGTTTCGCCGTGGCTCGAGTCATTGAGGTTAAATCCTGAGAGGTTCTTTGGTATGGCGGCTGCTGGACGGGGACTCATTTTCGGCGTCAATGCCTTGAGGATATCGCTGCCCCTAATTCCAATCTGGCGTTTCAAGAGCGGCAGCAGGACCAACTCTGGCGAAGGCATTGCGTCCAACAAAGGCGAGAATGCCGGGGACAAGGCTTCCTTGCGAATGGCGTCCTCTAGAGCGGTTTCGATAACTTCTTCGATAAACTCGTTTTCTGACGTGATATTAACATTGATGATAACCACCGAAAGGAGGATGCACATGATACCCAAGACGTAGAGAAAGCTGACCGACTTGGCCCGCGCCAGGTCGTCCTCGGACAAAAAGAAGACGATAAAGTCTATCGATATGGTGATGGGAATGGCTGACGTGAGCGACAATGACGTGACCAACGGGCTGGTGAGTAGCATCGCCAACACGCACGCATAGTCCGAGATCATCAGACAGACGCCGTTGGACACGACCGCAAACGTAATGTAGTTGCTTGGCGGCGGAAACTCGAACCGCTCAATGCCCAACTTGTGCACAATGGCCAACACCACCAGGCCCATCAGTGCAATCATCAACCCCACGTATCCAAACATGCGGCGCTGGTTGGTGGTGTGGGTCTCGCCCAACTTCAAGCGCATCATGAGGAGGTACAACGTGAACATCACCGCGCTGAGCAACGCGAGCAGGTTCCCCAATATCGGGTTGGCGCCGTCCAGGCCCTCCTCCTCCGACTCGCTAAAGTTCACCAACGACACCCCCATAATGCTCGCAGCGACGCACACGCACTTCTTCAGCGTGAGCTTGTCGACGCCGAGCAACACGCCAAACACGAGCGCAAACATCGACGACGTGCTGCTGATCACCGTCTGGTTAGACGCGGTAGTGAACTGGAGGCTGCACAAGCCGCACAAACAGTATAAAAAGTATACCGTCGCCACCTGGGCGCTGAGAGCAAACACCTCGCGGCCAGACAACTCTGTTGCCTGCGCCTCCCCGAGAAGCATCTTCGCGTGCTTGTCCGCGACCACAGGCGGACACGGGTACACGATCCGACTTGCCCATCGCACAATGTCCGGCACGAGGTTCAACGCAAAGCACGACCCCGTCACCACCGCAAAGAGCCACGGCTTGTGGTAAGTGTCGCCCTTGAGCACCACGTTCACCATCTCGAGCCCGAGGATCCATGTGAAGACGGCGACAAAGAGCAACAACACTCCGAGCTTGTAGTTGCTGACCTCCTGCTTGTTGATGACGCCAATCACGTCCAGCGGGTCCGCGACCAGCTCGCACTGGTAGATGCCCAGGCGCAGCGCGACGGAGGAGTCGGCGACGGAGGAGCTTCCCGCCGAAAGCGCCAGCGGCAGACCGTGCTCGTCCAAAGGAGCCATAGTGAAGAGATTTGATCGGACTAGACAGATAACGGTTAGGGTGAGATAAGGGAGAAGGGAGGGATGATGAGAAGGAGAAGGGAGAGACGTGAAGAGAATATGACAAGCGAAGGAGGAGATACAAGAACGGGAAGAATGAAGGACTGGGACTGTGAGTATAAAGATGGAATGGTAGAAGGAAGAATTGAGCGACAAGTAGGGAAGACAAGAAGGAGAGATGAAGAGGAAGAGGAAGAAGAGAAGATATAAGACCAAGAAGGAAGAAGTAAGAAGGAACCAAGAAGTAGAACCAAGGACCAAGAAGGAAGAAGTAAGAAGGAACCAAGAAGTAAGAAGGTAACAAGAAGTAGAACCAAGAACCAAGTAGAACCAAGAACCAAGAAGTAGAACCAAGAACCAAGAAGTAGAACCAAGGACCAAGAAGGAAGAAGTAAGAAGGAACCAAGAAGTAAGAAGGTAACAAGAAGTAGAACCAAGAACCAAGTAGAACCAAGAACCAAGAAGTAGAACCAAGAACCAAGAAGTAGAACCAAGAACCAAGAACTTCTTCCAATATATAACTCTATCTACGATGCGAACTCTATGTACTCCCCTTCACAGCCTCCTTGGGGTACATCCACCCGTACGTCTTGGAGAGTTTGTTCTCCAAGTGCTGCTTCGCAGTGATTACCTCGTTGCTTCTTCTCTCGCGGCACAGCACCAACGGGCTCGGCATGGGTTCCAAGAGCGTGTCGTCGCTGGCGTGGCTGAAGAAGGCAATCAGGAACCGGTCCTGGCCGCGCACGCGCGCGGCCTCAGGGAAGCGCACGCGGTGGATCGTGGAGCGCAACAAGCCAGACGTCCAGTAGTTCAACTGGTCGCCAATGTTTACAATGATTGGCGGCGCCTCGTGCGGAAACCGCGCCAGCGCGCCCACGTACGGGACGGCCTCCCACTGCTTCAGCACCGGCAGGTAGATCTCCAACCCCTCCTGCTTCTCGCGCTGGAACAACAAGGTCAGCGCGCCATAGTCGGTGTGCGCGCCCGCCCGGATCTCCAGCGCAGCCTCCAAGTCGCGGTGGCTCGGATAGTGCAAGAACCGCAAGGCGGAGCCTGCTGGCGCCTCAGGCGCAAACCGCGCCGTAAACCACTCCTTGCCGGGAATCCGCTCCCCCTTCTCGGCCGTCTCCTCAATCTTGAGGCCTAGCGCCAATATCCGCATGAGCCTGATCGTCAAGTCGTAGAGCTTCTTGGTGGCGCGCTGCACAATCTGCTTGCGCTCAGGCTCCTCGTGGAACCAGCCCGGCAACTCCCATGTCGTGGACCCGTCGGCGCCGTTGAGGTTCTGGAACTGGAGCCCCTCCTTCGGGTCTGACCGGCCCAGGCCCGGCGCGAGCGACTCCTGGCCGGTGCTCACGTACCCGCTCTGGCCGGCGGCGATGCGGTGCTGCTCCTTGTACGCGGTGGGGAGCGCAAAGAAGCTGGCGGAGAGCGCAAACATGGCGTCCACCTCCGCCGCCAGGAAACCGTGGCCCTCCACAAACATAAAGCCCTGAGACGCCGCCGCCGCGAACAACGCGTCGCCAGTCGCCTGGTCTACCGTCGAGATGTCTACTATATCAAGCGTGTTGGTCATTGCTGAAAAGATAAGGATGGATAATTTGAAGTATTTGTAGATAGCCCGGACTGAGGCGGCCCGATCGTGTCCAATCGTGCTCCAATCGTCTCCGCCCGCCGTAGGCGGCGCTGGCGCTACGTCTCACACGATGCACGCGATTGTGCTGCGTTCAAAATGGTGCTTGCTCAGATCTACAGAGTATATTGTGATAAGACTCTTGATGCATCTTTAGGTCTCACTTCTGTCACTTCTGTCACTCACTTCTGTCACTTCTGTCACTTCTGTCACTCACTATTCGCGACAGCATGACTGCACGAGTACTACCCCCCTACACCTCTCCTCTCTTCTCCCTCACCTTAAATGCAACCTCCTCCGGCAAACGAAAGGTGATGCAAAACATGGGCTTTGTAGGCGCTACGCGCCGTACAAAGTGGAAGCTCAACTCGCTGAAGGCGATGGGAAAGCCCAAAAGGCCAACTACCCGCTTGTGCAAGCGGGCGTGCAACTCCTCGAGCGACGGCTCGGGCTCGTCGACGGAGTACTTTTCAAAGCAGTGCACGTTGATGGTGGGAAGGACAAAGCGCGGGTGGCTGCGTACTGCTGCGGCCACTGCCGGGTCTCCGTACAAGCCGATAAAGGCGTCGAGAAAGGAGAGCGCAGAGTCGGGAAGGTTCATCACGTAGTGGTGGTAGAAGGGAAGGACTTGGATGGTTTCGTTGAGGCGGCGCTTCTTAGAAGCTCCAGACTCAGACCCAGACCTAGACTCAGACGTAGTCTGAGTCTGGGTCTGGGTCTGTTTCTTATTATGTTCATTCTTAGACTGTTCCGTCTCCGTAGCATGTTCATTCTTAGACTGTTCCGTCTCCGTAGCATGTTCATTCTTAGACTGTTCCTCAGTCTCCTCAGTCTCCTCAGTCTCCTTAGTCTCCTTAGTCTCCCCAGTCTCCTTAGTCTCCTTAGGCTTTTCCTTATCTGCCCCAGACCCAGACTTCGTCTGGCTCTGGGCCCTCTGTGTCTTAATCCCCACCCTTCCCCACTCAAGAAGAAGCTCCGGCGACCTCTCTATAAACGCCCTCCCATCCTCGTTGTACGCCCTCACAAACTCTCCCACCTTGTTGAGCGCTATGTTCTCCTTCAAGTACCTAAACGACTCCGGGTTCAAGTCGTTTGCCAACACAACCACCCGCTTCTTGCCAGCCGGCACCGCAAACGGTCCCACGCCCGCAAACACGTCACACACCGTCTCGTGCGGCGCAAACAGCGCAATGAGCCTGTCGTGCTCGGTGCTCAAGCGCGAGTTCCAGTACACCTTGCTAAAGTCGAACCGGAAGCGGCACCCGCTCTCGCTCTGCTCCACACACAAGTCGTCCTTGCCGGCAAGCACGTTCATCCTGAACGTCCGGAACTTGGTGTCGATCGTGTCCACCTTGTCCACCACCGTCAACACCTTGCTGTTCTTGTCGAGAATAACCTGCCCAATCAACTTGCCAAACGGCTTGAACTCGGTACGGAGGTTCACATGCGCAACGTGGCCCGCCTGCGCGAAGCCACCGGGGATCTCGCCCAAGAGGTGTTCCGGCAACACCGCCCGCAATATCTCGTCGCTCTTCCAGAAGCTGTAGTCGAGACGGAGCGTGTACGGCTCCACAACCGCACCGTACTCGGCAATCTTGGCCCGCGTGGAGGCGCGCACCTGCGACTCGTCCGCAAACTCGGGCCGCAAGAGCACGCCTTTGGCGTTCCCGACGCTCACAATGTGCTTGAAGGCTGGTCGCACCAAGACGTCGTTGCGGCACGCCTTGACAAAGGCGCCAATCTCGCGCGGTTGCGCAAAACACACCGCTAAAAGCGGCACCTCCTTGGTGAAGAAGGCGCGGTCCAACTCGACCATCGCGCGGTTCACCGGGGGATCGAACACGCTCGTTGTCATGGCGACGGGTCTGGCGACTGGTTTGGCCAAGCAGCGTAGCATACTTTTTCAGCGATGAGCATCGAATGTATATGACGGGTACCATGACCAGTACTACCATCAGCATCACGCGGCCAGTCGACGAGAGCGACAGCGACAGCGACAGCGAGGCTCCCGGCGTCGGCGTTGTGACTCCCGGCGAGCTTGTCACGTCTGATCCCGTGTGGATGAAGGGCCACGGGACGTACTTTCTCGAAGCGCAAACCTTTGCGGCGGTTGCAGGCAACGTGTCTCGGGTGAACCGGTTGTTGAGCGTGGTGCCTTTGCGGTGCCGGTACCAGCCGGAGACGGGCGACCACGTTGTGGGCCGCATTACGGAGGTGGCGAACAAGCGGTGGAAGGTTGATATTGGGTGCAAGCAGGACGCGGTGTTGATGTTGGGGCTGGTGAACTTGCCTGGCGGCGTGTTGCGGCGCAAGAGCGAGAGCGACGAGTTGCAGATGCGCAGCTTCCTTGCGGAGGGCGACTTGTTGAACGCGGAGGTGCAGACGGTGTTCAACAACGGGATCGCGTCGTTGCACACGCGCTCGCTCAAGTACGGCAAGTTGCGTAACGGTATCTACCTCAAGGTGCCGAGCAGCTTGGTGGTCAAGTCCAAGAACCACTCGTACGATCTTCCCGGGGGCGTGAGCATCATTTTGGGGGTGAATGGGTACGTTTGGCTCTACAAGACGGGGTCGCGGTCGAGCGCCACTGCGCCTGGCGCAGTGGCGCTCAACCGCTTAGAGGAGGAGAGCTCTTGGGTGATATACTCAGACAAGAACGACGCCGACTTGAGCAGGCTGGTGCGCACAAACATCACGCGGTACCACAATGTGATGCGCGCGCTCAGCTTTGGCGAGTTGGGCATCACCGAGCAGCGTATCGTGATGGCATACGAGGCGAGCATGGTGTACACGGACATTGGAAGCATGAACAGTATCGAGGCGATGCAGAGCGTGTGCAACGATGTGATAAATACAGAAAAGATGCGTGGGCAGTAGGGCTCTATTGTATTACTTACTTGACTAAAAGTGCTATTAGAAGTGCTATTACTATTCAGCTCTTGTCAGCTTATAATACTTGACTTGAAATACTTGATTACTTGTAATAATTGTAATACTCAGCGCTTGCTGCCTGTCAGCATGTATTTCAAGTAATACTTGATTACTTGTATTACTAGTATCACTAGTGGTACTTGTAATAATTGTAATTACTATTCAGCGCTTG
The DNA here is from genome assembly GCA_030566955.1 of [Candida] anutae. Lineage (NCBI taxonomy): Eukaryota > Fungi > Ascomycota > Pichiomycetes > Serinales > Debaryomycetaceae > [Candida] anutae. Next base: position 381,516 of record JAKUBP010000003.1, on the reverse strand, counting down.
TCAGCTTGTAATTACTAGTCAGCTTGTAATTACTTGTCAGCTTGTAATTACTTGTCAGCTTGTAATTTGTGAGCTTGTAATTTGTGAGCTTGTAAGTACTATTCAGCCCAAGCTTGTCAGCGCTGGCAAGCATCCTCTTCCTGCACTCTAAAACATTATCTCACGTTGCCCTGTAATCACTACAATCAACATCTATTCAACCCCATCAAACTACTATTTTTACACCTCATTCTCCTCTGCGCCGCATTGCCGCCGTGCTGGTGCCACGTGTCAAGTATAGGCTGCCAAAATTACTCGTTTGACATGAGCAGACGCATTCGAGACACATCATGGTCTTCTTCATGAGACTTTATGAGTTTTCTTCATGAGACTCTATGAGTTTTCTTCTCTCTTCTTCTCTCTTCTTCTCTCTTCCCCTACAAGAGCCCCTTGCTTTGTAGATAAAACTTCATGTAGATGAGCTGTGCCACCCCCAAAACTGCAATCACAATGAGCATGCCCACGCTGATTGCGGTATAGTGCGAGAAGATCTGCTCGTTCGTGTCGCGCAACAAAAACTCCTGCTCCATCAACACGTCCAACGTGTCTCGCGACTCGTGCAAGGTGTTGGCAATCAGGCGCAACTCGCCCTGGAGCCGCGCAACGTGCTCGTCGAAATCCAGCTCCGAGAACTCCGACACCTCCTGCGCCGACTTGCGTGGCGCAAAGTAGCGTGTGAACTGGTCATAGTCCGTCTGCAGCAACGCGTGCATCGACTTGATTGTCACCTCGGTGGTGACCTCCCACGGCTTGGGCTTAAACGACCACGACTTGTCATTGTACAAGTTGTCAAAACAAATGTAGACAGTAGTGGAGGGAAGACGTCTTTTATTCTTATCTCGGTCACTTGCTCCTTCTTGCTTCTCTCCTTCTTGCTTCTCTCCCTCTCCCTCTCCCTCTCCCTCTCCCTCCTTCCCTCCTTCCTCCTCCCTTCCCCTCCTCTCCAAACCCTTCATCAAACTCACCCTGCTCTTGACCGCGCTGTCGGAGTTCAAGTTCGTAAACATAAACGACAAGTCCTTCACTATGTTCTTGGCCGACCGCAACTGGTTCCCGAGGTCGTCAAACACAACCAAGTTGAGCAGCTGCGACGCTAAGCGGTCGCCGCTGCTGACCAGCACCGCGACAACGTCGTCCTTCACCGTCTCGTACGCCACGCACGACGTGAGCCGCTCGAGCAGCGCGTACTCGTGCGTGTCCCCGAGCCGCACCGGCCGCACCACGACCCCCAAGGCCGCGCACACCGGCGCTAGCACCATCGCTAGTAACCGCATCCGTCAACCAAAACCAAACCAATAAAGACAAGCTCAGAGCACAGCCGTAGAGATCTCGTTGCAGCGGCAAGACGTCCAGTCGTAGCTGCTCTGCGCGACGTCGCTGCTTTGCTTTGCGCTGCTTACCGTGGATTACCGTGGCTTGCTTACCGTGCACCAGCGAGGGTAATTTTTTCGGCATGGGTTTGGGACAGGGTCCTCGCAAGCGCGTTGAGCGTGGCAGCGGGCGCCAGAGGGGAAAAGGACGCGACTTGGCGTGTGGACAGAGATGCGCACGGCCGTGGCTGCGCGCTGGCGAAAGAACGGGCTCGATCGCGCAGAAACGGGGCCTACAGCGGTGTAAGTGGTCTGGCGGCTGAGACGGTCCCTCCAGGGAGGGAGGAGAGTCACAGTGGAGAGTCAGAGTGGAGAGTCAGAGTGGAGAGTCAGAGTGGAGAGTCAGAGTGGAGAGAGTAGTAGATAGTTTAGTGCTACTCTACTACTCCTACTCTACTCCTACTACTACAAAATTCGTAAGTCCGGCTCCAAACTCCATTGTGCCATCGGGTCTATTGTCTAGATCCTAGACGATGCCCTAGTCCTTTGACACTACAGTTATCTTCACCGTCAGCAGTTTGCCTTGCTTTGCCTTTCTATGGCCTTCACCATCATATGAGATCAGGCCTGGTGTGCTGCTACTCCTTTCTTCTCAGTTGAGTGACAGACCCTCCTTAGGCATGTACCAGTTATAGTTACAATGTCTCATGGTGCTAACTAATGGGTATTCTTGTAGTGGCCGTTGCTCATACTGATTCAATGCTTCACGCTGTCGTGCCCACGCTTCACTAGTCCTAATGTTCATAAACTGATGTACACTGATGTACACTGATGTACACTGATGTACACTGATGTACACTGATGTACACTGATGTACACTGATGGTACTACTGATGGTACTTATACTTATACTCCATTACTTATACTAGTACTAATACTAATACTGATACTAATACTCATACTAATACTGATACTAATACTGATACTAATACTGATACTATTACTCTGATCAATACTAATCCTCTGATCAATACTAACACTTCCACTTTACTAGTACCATGCTATTACGTCTACTTTACATGCCACTCCCAATCATCGCCTCTAATCTCTCCTCAAATTCAAACTGCTCCATCTGGTCAATAACCTCCTGTAGCCGCTCACCCGCCATGCACCCCGGCAAGTCGTGCATCAGGAACCCGCACCGGTGGTCCGTCACCCGCCCTTGCGGGTAGTTGTACGTGCGTATCTTGTCCAGCCGGTCCGTCGTGCTCACCTGGTCGGTGCGCATCTTGCGCTGCGCCGCGAGCTCCGCCTCGCGCTCGCGCTGCGCGAGCCGCGCCCGCAAGATGCTAAACGCCTTCGCCTTGTTCTTGGGCTGCGACCGCTCGTCCTGCTGCTGCACCGTGATCCCCGTGGGAAGGTGCACCAACCGCACCGCCGAGTCGGTGGTGTTAACGTGCTGCCCGCCCTTGCCGCCAGAGCGCATCGTGTCGATGCGCACCTCGCCCGGCGCAAACGCGCGCTCGTCCGCCGCCAACGAGCCCTCGTCGCCCACCGACACCTTGGGGAGCACAACCACCGCCGCCGTAGACGTGTGGATCCGGCCCTTGCTCTCGGTGGACGGGATGCGCTGCACGCGGTGCACCCCAGACTCGTGCCGGAGCCGCGCAAAGGCTCCGGGCGCATCAATGCTCAACACCGCCTCGCTGAGGAAGCCGCTGGACGTTTCCTGGCGCAGCACAAGCGTGTACGGCATCCGGTGGTGGCTGGCGTAGTTTACGTACATGTTCACCATATCCAGCGCAAAGAGCGCCGCCTCGCTGCCGCCCACACCCGGCCGCACCTCCAACATCGCCGGCTTGTCGTCGTGGAGCGTCGGCGGCAAGAGCCGCCGCTGCACCCGCTCCAGCGCCGCCAGGAACACCGGGAGGAGCGCGCCCACCTCCGCCACCGCCGCCTCCACGAGCTCCGCGTCCTCCTCCGCCGCAAGCATCTCCCTGAGCTCCTGCAACGCGCCGAGGCTCGACTCGTACTCGCCGTAGTGGCCGAGCGTCGACGTGAGCACCAGGAAGCGCATCCCCAAGCTCTGGTCAAAGCCGGCGCCGCGCCCCATCGCGTCCGCAACCTCTGCGAGCTCGCCGCGCATCGCCTCTGCCCGCCGCACCAACAACGGGTGGATCGGGCCGACCGCGCGGAGCCGCTCGAGCACCTCCGTCGCCGTCGCTGCCGTCGCCGCCGCTGCCGTCGCGTAGCGGCGCGCCGCTGCCCAACATCGCCAGCTCATTGTCTGTTTTTTAACCAACGATGGAACCTATTGAGCTTGGCCTGTTCGTGGCCGCGATCAGCGACCTTTCCGCGGAGAACATCGCGCTCGTGAAGGAGCAGCTCTTTGGCTCCGTCGCGCGCCTCGTGGGAACGAACCGCGAGCTTGCGCGCGAAGTGGCGGCGACCACGGCGCGCATGCGCGCCTTGGAGGCGAGCGAGTCGCACGACGCGCTCGCAGCGGACTACGTCTTGTACACCGAGTCGATCGCGGAGAACGAGGTGGTGGTGGAGGAGCAGTGCAAGCGGTTGGTGGCGATTTGGGACGAGTTGGAGAAGCGCGCGCTCTTGCTGGCGCTGGAGCGGGAGCGAGAGCAGGTGAAGTTGGGGGGAATCAAGGGGGGGGAGGAGGACGAGCAGGGGGAGGAGCAGGAGCAGGAGGTGAAGCAGAAGCAGAAGGAAGAGGAAGATCAGAAGGAAGATCAGAAGGAAGAGGAAGATCAGAAGGAAGAGGAAGATCAGAAGGAAGATCAGAAGGAAGAGGAAGATCAGAAGGAAGATCAGAAGGAAGAGGAAGATCAGAAGGAAGATCAGAAGGAAGATCTTTCTAATGGAGGTGAAGAAGGTATATACATTTAGGATTTAGCTATATACAAGTCATGTATGATCCGTGAGTGACCCTCTAGTCTCGTCTGTCTTCATCTTGGGCTAGTCAGCCAGTCAGCCAGTCAGCCAGTCAGCCTAGGCTGACTGGTCTAACTAGTCAGCCTAGAGCCAGGCGGCCCCTCCCTCGTAACCGGCTTGCGCTCCGTACCCGCCAACTTGCTCAAAAACGGCTTCTCGTCAGCACTGATCGGATCATCTGGGCGCTTGCACACCAACATCCACGTCGTGCTGAGATGCACCCGCTTCTCGTACGTGATGTCCAACCCGGCCTCGTCCACGAGCTCGCCAATGTCCAAGTTCCAGCGGCACGCCCACGTCCTCATCCGCTTCTCGCTGCGAAAGTCCAAGTGCTTGTTAATAAAGTCGTACTTGCTCCGCCCGTGCTCGAGCAAGACTATCCGCCCGCCAGGCTTCAAGAGCGATGCCATGTTCTTCAAGGCTTTGACGGGGTCCTGGTGCGCACAGAGCCCAAACGCCTCCACAACCGTATCGTACTTGATTCCGCCCGCCATGCCCGCCAAGTCCTCCGCTCTGCCCACCGTAAAGGCAGCGTTCCGGAAGCCGGGGTACGCCTCTCTAAACTTTGCGTGCGCAACCTCCACCATGTTGCGCGACGCATCGAGAAAGGTGATGGAGTTGACCTTGCCGGGCTCAAAGTACGGGATGTTGCGCCCGGTCCCGCACGCAACCTCCAACACGTCGCCCTTGAGCTGCCGCATCAACCACTTGCGGCGCATCCCCATAAACACCGTCCGCTCCTCCCACTTGACCGCCTTGTCGTACTCCGCCGCCTTGGCCTCGTAAAAGCTGGTTGTGTCCTCGGCGGGACACACGGCGCTGTCCGGCTCCTCGAGCGACGGCAACACCAGCGACAGCGGCTTGAACTGCTGGCCGTACCATGCCTCCAACTCGTCGGGGCTCGGGTTGAACACGAACTCGGTGTCAAGCAAGTGCTTGCGGCGGTACTCCTTGCGCATCATCTGGTACACCCGGAACTTCTTCTCCTCCTTGGGCCGCAACGTCTCGCGGTTCACCTTCTTCATGATCAAGAACTCGTACTCCAGCAACGCCGCCGCGTTCTCGCGGTACCGCTTCGTCACCGCCTCGATCTGCTTGTCCTCGTGGTACCGGTCCCTCATGTAAAAGTAAAAGGTGACGCAGAGGACAAGGAAGCCGCACACGTAGTAGACCGTCATGCTCCGCTTGAACTCGTCGCTCTGGAGGTACGCTGCCCAGCGCTGGATGCGTCCGCTGGGGCGCCCTGTTGGGCGTGCATCCGTCCCCGTCGCCTGGCGCTGGGGGTACGCCCCGTACCACCGCGCCAGGGCCAACTTCCCGCACAAAAGCGCCAGCTTCCCGTACCAAAGACTGGTCGCACCGCACTGGCCGTGGCGACGCGAAGCGCCGCTCGAAACGCGCGCTAGCGGCGCGCGTAGCGTTCTGGCGAGCACCAATGCCATGACTGGTCGGGTAACCTCGTGTTTTTTGGGAGGCAAAAGTTGGACAGCACGCCTACACAAGCTTCAAGACCAAATGTCCAGCACCGAGCTCTTGACGGAAGCGCGCGCGGCGGCGGCGGCAGAGCGCTACGCGGAGGCAGAAGAGAAGTACCGGGGTGTTATTTTGGGTTTGGAGGGAAGTTCCGGGGCCAGTACTGGTGTGGCGAGGTTGCAGGAGCAGGAGGCGGGAATCTTGGAGTTGGCGGGCATCTATCAGAAGCAGGGCGCGGCAGACAGTCTCTTGCAGTTGATTGGCGAGTCGCGGTCGGTGTTGGGTGGCTTTGCCAAGTCCAAGACGGCCAAGATTGTGCGCACGTTGATTGAGGACTTTGACACCATTCCCAACTCGCTCGACGTGCAATTGCGCGCTACGCGGGAGAGCATTGAGTGGGCGGTCGAGAGCAAGTTGTCGTTCTTGAGGCAGGCGTTGCAGTTGAAGTTGCTGGCGTTGTTGTACAAGAAGGGCTTGTTTCAGGATGCCATCAAGATTATCAATGACTTGTTGAGCGAGTACAAAAAGTTGGACGACAAGCTGTCGCTAGTGGAGGTGCAGTTGTTGGAGTCGCAGATATACCACTCGTTGCGCAACATCCCCAAGTCGCGCGCGGCCTTGACGAGCGCGCGCACGTCTGCAAACTCCATCTTTTGCCCAACCTTGTTGCAGGCGGAGCTCGACTGCCAGAGCGGTATACTCAATGCGGAGGAGCACGACTACAAGACGGCGTTCTCGTACTTTTTTGAGTCCTTTGAGGGATTCAACTCGCAGGACGATGCGCGTGCGATTGTGGTGTTAAAGTACATGTTGTTGACAAAGATTATGCTCAACTTGATTGACGATGTCAACAATATATTGAGACACAAGAGCGTGGTCAAGTACCAGTCCAAGGACATCGACGCGATGAAGTCGATATCCACCGCATACTCGAACAGGTCCTTGAAGGACTTTGAGACGTCGTTGGTTACATACTCTGTGGAGTTAAAGTCTGACCCCATCATCAAAAATCACTTTAATGCGTTGTACGACAACTTGTTAGAGCAAAACTTGTTAAAGATTATCGAATCGTACAGCTGTGTCGAGTTGAGCCACATTTCTAAGACTATCGGCTTGAACTTGCAGCAGGTTGAAGGCAAGTTGTCACAAATGATTTTGGACAAGGTGTTTTATGGCGTTTTGGACCAGGGAAACGGCTGGTTGATCATTTACGCTGAACCTAAAAAAGATGCCGCCTACGAGTCGTCCTTGGAATTGGTCAAAAGCTTGAACAATGTTGTCGACTTGTTGTACGAGAAGGCTTCGTCGTTGAATTAGGGTCGTCGTTAACAAGGTCGTCCTTGTGGAGAAGGCGTCATTAACAGGCGTCGACAACTAGGGTCATCTTGTCATCTAATTTGTAGCTATATATGCCTACTCATTAATGTCTTAAATATACTGCAGTGTACCGCTTGGAAAGACGCCCTTGACTCCCTTTTCAAATGCAACTACTGAAATCTGAGCGGCCACAACCAAAAACTCATTCAACTTGCCGCACCGCAAGAAGCACTTTAAGTAGTCGTTTTCTTTGTCGTCGGCAACTTCCTTTATCATACTAAAGGCGGTTTCCATGTACTTCCAACTGCTGTGTCTCGACTGCTGATAAACTTGCAAGAGCTCTATAATCAAGTATGGTACAAAAATGCACCTAATCTCTTCAAAAGTTTCGTGTTCGCCCGACAGCAGTCCCGCCGCAATAAGCTGCTTAAACCAACCAATCGCCAACTTCTCCAAGGCCTTGGTCGTCTTTTCAATCAGCTGCTGGACCTCGGGTCTGTGCCAGAGAGGCTTGTTCAGAGTGGAGCCGTCGCTGTCTATACTGTCAAACTGCTTCCACTCCTTCAATATGTTCAATCCTTCGAGTAGTAATTCATACTGTATCAACTCTTGCTTATTCAACTCTGTCACATTTCCCTTATGCCTCTCATCTAAAGTCGTTTTCCGAAGAATATAATCATCGTAATCTCTCACCAACTTTTTGAAATCCTTGCCCTCGGCGAAGCGTTGCAAAGACACAACCTTTCCATTCAACAAGAACCGCCGGATTATAGATACAGTGGCCAAAATCGCATCCTCCCACATTCTGTTCTCATAGAACCAGTCGACAGCACGGTACACCAAAAAGTCTGTCTCGTCCAATGGATCAGAGTCGGACTGGATAGCGATTGCTTGCGGCTGCGAGTAGTGGCTACTAGTTTGAGACAATACTATTTCGACTGCCCTTCGTAAAACATTATGCAAGCGCTCTTGTTGTGAATCGTCCACCTGCATGGCACCATCGGCGTGTGACAAGACATTGGAAATCTCGGTGAATTTGCGCAATTGCGCGACTCGTTGATTCGAGTCGGTTATAGAAGACAAGAAAGTTGCATACGTTTCACGAGCCTCTGTCTCTTCTGGAATAAGAGAGACGTAAATGGGGATCAAGTCCGCCATGCCATACTCTGCAAGTTTGGAGATGTAGAAGGTTATTATTGTGGTAAAGTCTCGTTTAGAGATATCGTCAACATCTCCGAGCAACAAGCGGAATATAGACAAGTGCACAACGACTCGCAAAATGTGTTGCTGCTCCAATGGGTGGCTGTCCTTGGAACCCAGGAGTGCCAGAATATAACTGTGAAGCAAGGAACTCTCTCCTGCAACCATAACAGACCCGCTGATTATCCGAAGTGGGTGACTGCTAAGCTCGGAAACCTTGTTTTGTGCACTCAGCAAACTGTTCAACACTTGGTCCACCAGCGAGTTTTGTGGAGCTGGAATGGCAAGGTTCCACCCCGCCCCTTCGTCTATTATTGACAGCATAAAAGTAGCCAAGTTGTGACAGTACAACTGGTTCACATAGAGCAACAAGCTCTTCTCCCAGTCATCGCTCGCTTCCTCCAAGTTCAGACTGATATCGCCGCCGCAAAGCAAATTGTAAATGAGACGCTCGTGCTTGACCAACGCCTGTTGCTTTGAGAGCTTGTACACCGTCTTGCGCCACAAGAGCTTATGCCTGATCCCCGACGCTTTGGCCTGCGTCCCCATAGACTCATCCAACACCAGCTCTCCTTGCGCGTCCAACACCGGGTCGTGGTAATCTTGTGTCGCACCAACCAAAATGAGGGCGAGCGCATAGTTTTCGGTGCTGGACGCAAACTCTGTCGCCTCGGCAGTGCGGCCCGCAAGCAAGAGGTTGTAGATGACCTCAAAGTTGTGTGAGTCTACCGACTCGTCATCGGGATGGATCTTTTTGTGCAAACGCAATGGCGCGTCAATGTCCAAACTGTCCACTAGAGAGTCGGCATTGGAACTAGAACCCCCTTTACCCGCTTCCAAGCTCCCAAATCCGCCCAAAGCATCACCCAAAACACCATCACCGCCAATAGCTTTAGCAGTGTTCAGCCACTTTGGCTCAACACTAGCAGCGGCAGAACTCGCGGTACGCGAGTTCTGCTGCAACCATTCCATGATAAGAAGCAGCTCGCTCACACCAGGATTCCTCCGCAAGTAGTTCTCCTCCTTCACCGCAAGCGACAGGAAAGCGTACTCCTTCAAAAGCGGCGCCGGCTCCAGGTGCCGAAACCGGTACAACACCTCTACCAAGTCCCAGAGCTTCGTTTCAAGGTCCCAGTTCTCAAACTCTTCCTCGAGCGCCACACCGCCATGCTCCCCGGCCGCCCCGAGCTCTGTCCGCACCCGCAACGCTCGCGACGCGCACGCTGCCTTAAAGTCGCCAATAACGTCAAACACATCCTGCTCACCCTGACCGACACGGAAGGCCTTGAGAGCCGCAGAAAAGTCGTCCTCTATCGCGCTCGCACGCTTCATCTCGTGAGACCCGCCGTCGCGTCGCACCACCGCGACAATGCCCGCGCCAGACGGTTCGACAGCCATGTCCACCTCCATCACTGTGTAGATTGGTTTTTCAATACAAAAAGATCCAAACTGCGACCTAACCAGTTGCTTTATGGACCACCGCGGGCTTGACGGCACTGCGATGTTCAGCGCGAGCGAAGAGAGCGACGGGCGCGACGGGCGCGAAGATGGCGGCGATCGTGATGCCGCTGCTTCGTTTGGGGACGAGGACAACAATCCGTTTGCGCACCTGGCGATTGGCGGTTTGATGCGGCTGGGCGGTGGCGGGGTCACGGCGGGCGAGTCTCCTGGTTCTGGCGACTTCTTTGGCGGCGCGGACGACCAATCGATGCTTCTCTACAGCGCTTCGGGTGCGGGAGTGCCGGGCGTGGAGACGATCAATTCCGAGAACCCCACGGCGCGCCTCCTCCGGCCAGGGTGCAAGATCCATGTTCAGATTACGGAGGCGGGAAACTCCAACGAGGGGATGATGAATGCGCTGAAGAAGTACGTGGTGTACACGATAAGGCTTACGGACACGAGTCGGCCGCAGGACGAGTTGTTTACGCGGCGGCGGTACAGCGACTTTGAGAGCTTGCGCGAGGTGCTATGCAAGATATTTCCATTGGTGGTGATACCCCCAATTCCGCCCAAGAACTATACTGGATTGCTGGTTTTAGATGGTATAGTGGGTGCTGGGAGTGGTTCTGGTGTGGGTGTCGGTGGTGTGGGTGGCGGGGCCGCGAACGCTGGCGGTCGTGGCGCTGCTGCTCCACCCGCGCTGGTATCTACTCTGCCTGCTGCGGATCTCGGGTTTCCGTACCAGTACATCGGCTCTACGTCTTTGCACAAGTCACGCTTGGTGGAGCACCGCAAGCGGCTTCTTGCCAACTTTCTCAATAGCTGTCTCCAGATCCCTCAGATTCGCGGCTTGGAGTTCTTTTGCAAGTTTCTAGACCCAAAGTCCAATTGGACAGACGAAATTGCATTTATCCTGACCCAGTTGCCTCGTTCCGAGTTTCAGCTGAACCCCGAGAACGGCCTAAAGACGGATCCGTTGTACGCGTCGATGCCCCTCCCCTCCAAGAATACAATATCATTTTTAATGGACAACAAAAAGAAGTTGGCCAGCAAAACCACCAAGCTTCTCGGCTCCAACGGTGTGCTGGGCGATGAGCTGGCACCCACTCTTGTGGCTGAAGAAACGATCGCCACCGTAAATATGTCGGGGTTGGATGCAAGCAACAAGAAGATTATGGATACGTTTATTGGCTTGTCTGCAGACTATACCGAGTTGGGCTCGATCTTCAACAGTGTTTCGTCGCTACTTACTGAATCGCCGCATTTGGGCAAGGTTAAAAGCGACGAGGAACCCAAGCTTAGTCTCATTTTTGACAATATCGGACGCATTTTCGACAGATCTTATGGTACCATCAATTCATTGATTGGTGACTTGGAAACACGCTTCTCTGAACCCTTGGGCGAGGCAGTCCAGTACTCTACAGTAATGAACGCTATCCTCAAGTACCAGTCAAAGAAGTCGCGTCAAAAGAAGTTACTTGAGGGGGAACTAAAATCCAAGTCCAAGGAACTTGCTGATCTCGTTTCGGTCGGGAATGAATCTAACCGGTTAGAGACAGCCACAAGCCAGCTGCCATTGGTCAAGAACTCAAAGTACGATCTAGAAGCCGTCGCCTCGGCAAGCTCTGACAAGAGTGTTCTGCGCCCTTTGTACCAGAAGATTAAATTTCCAAACATGAACTCAATTAAGAAGATAACTCAGTACGTTAGTGATATCATTGACCAGAATCCCGAAGAAACAAGGAAACAAAAGATTGGCACACTTCAGTCGAGGATTGAAGTATTAGAAAAGTGCAACACGATTATGCTTGAAGATATTGCGTACATATCGGCAGAAGTTCATAAAAACTACAAGCAGTTCCAAACAAAAGAGTTGGTAATCATTTACGGTATTTTGATGCGCTACAATGCATTTTTGGTTGGCTGGGCCAAGAAAAATGTGGAAATATGGGAAGAGGTGCGAGAGGAGATTATAAAGCTCTAGGTGTATGCTTAAATCATGTTATTTCAACTCAATAGTTTCTCCTCAATAACTCAATATCACAATATATCCAATCAGAGTAACTTTATTTTTAAAAACCTCTATGATCTGAGATACTGGATTAAAGCAGGTCCCCATTCTCTTGATCTTTTGTAGTTTGCAATTTCCTCGGGGAACCCTTCGATGGCTCCTATGAAACGCTCGCAAACTTCTTTTCCTTCCTGCTTCACCCTACTCATGGGAAGCAAGGTGGTGCGGATCGTGAATACAACAGCGCCTGATTGAGGAAGCTTTGTCAAAACCTGGCGCTCACTGCGATAATATACTTGGTTATCGAAATCGAGCTCGTCAAATTCTAGCGGCTTCTGAACGTATCCGGCAGGGAGGTTGTGTCCCTTGTTTGCATCGTCAACATAGTACTTATTATGGGTCTGTACCGAAAAGTTGTTGCGAGTAACAAACAGGCCAGGCGCGATCCTGTTGAAGAAGCGGTTCATAGAGAGCTTGAGTTTCTGCTCGTACCCTGGAATAGGGTGATGAACAAAACTGAGAGGACTATCGAACCTGTCCCGTGGATTAAAGCCGGCCGCAAAAGCAAATACGCCTCCTTTGAAGAAGTACTCGGTTCCATTCTCCTCGTGTTCACGGGTAGGGTCCTTGAGCAAAATAATAAAGTCCTCCTCAATTGTACCTGCAATGTCCTGTAAGCACTTCTCAGCATCAAAGCCAGACTTGTTCGCTCTAGCAGGTATAACTGTGTTTGTTATGTTGTTGCGAACCAGATCACCCTCGCGGATGAAATGCATAGGGTACTTGTCGCACATGTACTTGAGTACAGTCTCGTAAAGCTCCTGTATAGCGGGAATAACTTCAGGTGTCACAAAAAGTGTGCTGTGCCGTGTGTCCTTGCTGCTATCGTAGTCAGGATGAGTATTGGTAAGGATCATGCGCTTCGTTTCAATCACTTTGGCATAGGTTGGCTCCACAAGTAACCAATCTTGAGCCTCCAAGGATCTGATGCCCATAGTAAGCTTGTAGGGCCCGCTCTTGAACGGAAGCGAAACCGGGGCTTCTGTCGTATTCCACCTAAAGTCAGGGTCCACTGGCAAAACACTAATCGTCGCACGAGGTTTGCCATACAAGCCACCCCGCAATCCCTTATCATTGGCCCTCAGCTTCTTCCGCAAGACAAAGAACGACAAGCATGCCACCAAAAGGGCACCAAGCACAGACAAGAGTCTCTCTGACCCCATACCGAGTGCGATCACCCCAGAATTTACTTCCATACTCTTGGTGACTAAGGGTCGTTTCTGGATAATCGCTTATCGCTCATTGGGCAAGCAAGCGTAAACGCAACGAAAAGTTTCTACTAAACACAATTCTACACAGAACATAGCAAGCGTCCCTTCAGCGAAGCTTTGATCGCCTCGTGGATCCTACTTGTGCTGGCCTCCAGCTGGCGTTGAGAATAGGTATTGAGTAGTGGGGTAGTGTTGGTCACGTGCTGGTATAACTAAAATTTGGCGATGACTTGTGTCGTAGGCTCCACAAGGCCGATGAGTTCTGTGTCGTTGATTGCGAGGTACTTGGGGGACGAGAGGCGATCAGCGCTTGCATTAGATTTGTCCTCGAGCCTTGCGGTGCACTCAGAAAATTTAGATGCGCTTCTAGACCTTATTAGCGGCTGGGAGACCCATGCACCGGCTATGGTGTTCTCGGACCTTGAGGCATACGTGATATCCCAGGTCTATAGAACGGGTATTACGAGTGAGTCTGAGAAATTGGAAATTTACACAAGCGTAACCAAAGTGGTTGGTCAAATACCTAGAGTGCGTGAGGTTGTCTTGTCGACTATTACGCGCAGTTTGGCTCACTATTTGGAGAGTAAAGTCAACTTTTTGATTCCGGGTTTTCAAGCCCATATTCATATTATTCAACAAGAAGGTGATGATAAAGAAGAAGTTGCTGAAAATGAACTTGCAGTGACGTTTATTCTTGGGCTTTTAGATCATATTTTCAAGAGTACGCAGGGTTCAGTCGATGAATCTTTTGTGGATAATGCTCTCTTGTTACTATTGGGTATTGACTATGAGGATGTTGCTTCTCTGGCTGCAAAAATTTTACGATGGAGAATGGCTAGTATTTCTGTTAGTCTTGCAGGTTCCGGCCTTCTTTGGGAACTCGTATTTGCACTCTTGGAATCGCCCCAAAACTCGATTCAGAGCCACGGCTTCGTATTGTGGTTGCGGTATCTCAGCACAAGTGATCTCCTGAATGATAGTGTTTTCCATGACACCATAAAGCTGGACTTGTACTGGCTGGCTTTGCAAAGCGGACTCACTAGCGACTCGCATGACCACCGCAAATACTGTATTTCTATTTTACAGCTTTCGGTGAAGTCAATAACCTCGAGTTTCTCTAATTCATTTATTTCTTGGAATGCAAGCAATCGTTCTAAACACTTGCATGAATGGGCACGTTACGTGACATTGTTTGAAATCTTGGGTATTGACACTTCTTTGCATCAAGCTGAGGCAGCCTCTGCTGATATCACGGGCTTGATTTCCCCAGATTCATTGATTAAAGCCTCATGGGGCCTCTGTTTACTTTCCACGGGCTTCAAGGCATCTATGGATTCGGTAAGAAAGTTCTCACTAAGACTTCTCATGAGCATTCCCTTGAATCACTTGTACTTGCTCAAGGACGGCTTGAACTTCTTACAAGATGTATATTTACCATATGCCATGCTTGCTAGTCACTTTGTTGTTAGATCTACAGATGGAGTAGAGCATTGTCAATTTGGAGAGAGTCTAACTCAGTTTATCGGCGCATTGGTGTCTAAGATGAAATCAAATCAAGAGATTGGAGAAGCAGTGCTCCCTGTCTTAAAAGTGTTAGCAAGCCTTAAGGACAGCTTTGATCCAGCTAGAATATACCTTTCACAAGGTGTATTGAATGGACTAAGGGGAAAGAATGTCTTGACATTTCTGCAACACGGGGATCCCTTATCCAAATTGTTTGAAAATAGATCGGATGGTCGATTGTTTGAAACCTCAAATCAAACTCAAAATCTCTTTATTTTATTACACTTCAATCTTGAAGGAAACATTCCAGATTTCTTAGCCATGTTATACAGGTTTGTGAAATTCAACGGGTTCTCCTTATTAATTCAAAATTTACCGCGCTTTTATGACGCTTTAAAAGAGCAATGCATCTCTTCTGAGGATTTGATTTCTGCTTTCGATGCGGAGAAAAATGATGATAATAAAGTACTCATTGCTGGCTTATTACAAGACTCCCTGTTGTTGTCAAGCCGTTTCGAAAATGAGACACTTACATTTTTACTAAAGTTTTTGACGTCTGGTTTTGACAGAACCATTATGAAGAATCAGACGTTGTCTCAGCATTATAAGAAAATATTTCAATCAGCTGTCGATAACAGTCTTGAGGTGGAACTTTATGAAAATTTGACCAATATCGATTTTTCAGGAATTGAAAGTTTATTACCTATTGATGATTTGGGTAAATTTTTGGATTCAATTATTGTAAGTTTTGGCTCTGGTGACTATTATAAGTTAATAGTCACAATTCAGAAATTCAAGTTGTACAATAACCTCAATAAGAAAACGATTGGTTTGTCAAAATTTGAAACTATGTTGACCCTTCATAAGGCTATTCTGGAGATAGCATCTGAAGCTTCAAGAACAGTTAAGAACTTTTACAAGTTCAAGGATGAGGTAATTGGAGAGTTTTACTCTTGTTTGTCGAATTTCAGTCGCCACAACTCCGTGGACGACGCAACCTTGAACAAAATGATTAGCCTTATGTCTACTACCTCGTCATATTACAGATCAAATTATGCTATGGCCCAAATTATTGAGAACTATTTAAATCTGCACGAGCAAATACCTGAAATTTCAGCAGCACTTGTTGTTGAGTTCTTAGGCGAATTTTGGGAGAATTTGGACTCTTCAAGGTTACAATTAAACCAAAAGGAGTTGCACGTTCTTGTCATTGAATGTTTCTTGAATCCTAAACTCCTAACTCACACTGGTAATAACAAAACCATAAGTGACATGGTAAAGTCGTTTTGCTGTTCTGTTATTAGTAACTCTCAAGGAAGGCGTGGATTACTTCCCACGTTGACAAGATTGATATCAGAATTTCAGGTACAGGGTAACTTGTTTGAGGGTTTGGACTGGTTGCCAGAAGTTTTGACTAGAGCATTTATTGTTCAACAAATGAAAACTAATGTGTTCAAATTGGAAGCTATCATGGGCGACTTTTATGACAAAAACATATCTTTAAAGTCTACCGAGTCCATTTATTTGAATATCTATGGACTTAAGGAATTATGCTCCAAAATAAATCTCATGGCGATCTTCAACTCCATAGACTCTGAAAATTTTGCCAATGAGATTCTTTCATTTATTGTGCAAAATGAGAGTGAATTCTTCGTGTTTGAGGTCATTAATACAACTGATGGGTTTGAGGAATGGAGAAGAGTTCAGCTTCTCACTATCATCACATCTTTATTGGATAAATTAGACTTATCAAATCATTTGAAAGCATTTATCCAAACCTTAGAAACGGAACCAAGCCCACTTGCCAGAGTCCATATAGAATGGGTAGTGGCTTTTGGACTCCTCAATTGCCAAGAACAAGCGAATGTACTCTTCAACACGTTATTAAATGGCAGTTCCACCTTGAAACCCACTATTACTACATCGTACGAGAGAGTATTATTTTTAATGATTGAGCAGTTACCTGTTGACGAGGAAGCAACATTTTTAACAAGGCTTCTTGCAGTTATAATCCCAGGAGCTACTTCAAATAAGGCAACTACCCGTCACTTTTCCTTATCATTGGTTGTTTCTGTTTATGCAGAAATTAAGAAGAAGAATTTAGCTGTGGATCAAAGCTTGGTGACATTGATCGAGAACATGAATATTTCTGCCTTAAGCTCGGAATCATTTGGTCAATTTAGAAGCGGAGACGCATTGCTCTGGAACATTAATCAGGAAATGTGCTTAGTGGGTCTTTTAGGAGGTGTGCTTCTTCGGATAAGTGACAGGGCTGAAATTGAGTTCATTGATAGAGACCAGTACCTTGCACACTTGACAGAGCAGCAGATTGCAAAACTTTGCCATCCTATTGGGTTGAATTTCAAGGAATTATGGATAAGAGAAATTAAGCAACATAACGTGAAGGCAAAAGCAGAAACAGTGTTACTGTCTCCCCTTCAAACGAAAAGTGGTGCTTGGAATTCTATCATGGATGTCGATGCAACTGCTCGTGGTAACGATGTTGTTCGCAGTGATTTAATTGTTGTTTCCTCTTTGGTTATAAAACCGCCAAATTTGGGTGGTATATGTCGCTTGTGCGATGTTCTTGGTGCTGGCTTACTTACCTTGAACGATATAAGAGTCAAGACACACCCCCAATTCAAGAGTGTTGCAGTCACAGCTGATAGCTGGATGCCGATGGAAGAGGTACGGCCTGATCAGATTAAGGCCTTCTTGTTGAAGAAAAAGCAGGAGGGATACACCCTCATTGGTTTGGAGCAAACAGACAAGTCCATTGAGTTGAACGCTGAACTTAAATTCCCCAAGAAGTCGTTAATTCTTTTGGGTAAAGAAAAGGAGGGAGTTCCTGGTGACTTGTTGGCTGAACTCGACTTTTGTGTTGAGATTAAGCAGGTTGGAGTTATAAGATCCATGAATATCCAGACGGCAACGGCCGTTATCGTCCACGCTTATTCTACTCAACACTGCTGAACCTATAATGCGATTCTTGAGCTACTGTACATAAGGCATATACACTTGACGGCTTATTAGAAGATTGTCCCTGTTTCGTCCTCGGCGTCCTGTTCTATCAAAGTATCCAAGGCCAGTACCACCGCTGGACAAAACTCATTGCACATGCTCAATGCCTTAATAATAGATCCTTTGCTCAACCCCTTAAAATTTGAGTTATTCGAGTTCGTAGCCAAGTTGGTATTCTCTATAGGCATAATAACCTTGTCGTTATAGAAACTCACTAGTAAGCCATTCTCCAAAACTTGTTCCTCCTCCAAGGACGGATCAAGAAATAAATTAGACCCAACTACCCCCACAGTTATGAAAATTGGAGGTTGAAATTTCCCCTTACCCTTGGCGATGTCTCCAATAAGGCGTGCTTGGTCCCAGTCGTCTGAAAATGTAGGCTCCTCTGCAATCTCGTCGTCATTCACCTCACTTATCAATAATGGTAGCCTGGTGGTTTTGAGTGCCAAATACGTCGTCATCGAGAGCAAACTCAACGGGTAAGACGTGTGGCTTATTATTATGCAGTCGATGAAAAGCTTGAAAGAGTACTTTGTTGTCAATCGCAAGTGTTCGACAGGGAAGTTTTGTTGTAACAAGTTGGTCAAGTTAAACTTCAAGTTGGAAACATAATTGGAATTGTCCTTGAACCCAGACACGTCGATGTCACACTCGACTAAATTAGTCTCACCGGTAAAGGGTACGACTTTGGCTTTCACGCTCACTATGCATTCACTACCGTCCAAACGGCGGATTCGTGCCGACCCATTGGAACTCGGCAAAAAGGACGTCTTCGCCTCAAGAGGCCGAAACTGGTGCTCGGAACGCGCATCACTCCTAATTGCCGGCTTTTCTGATAATGAGTCGTACAAGTATGACCTTTCGGCTGGTGATAATATCATTATTGCCGTCGTAAAGATGCAAATGTGCCTCCACAAGTAAAGACGTCAAAACCGATGAGCATCTTTTGTTGACCGGATAATATTTAACACGTGCTTGGTCGGAAGTGGTGTTTTTTTTTAGTATCAACCAAATCCTTGTGTAACGCCCAACCTCGCTGCGTGAGTCAATGTCGACATTGTTTGGTACCACTGGTGGAATGAGTGGGCCCTCTCCCGTGGCTCAGGCCGGAGATAGATCGCCAGCATGGTTTGATAATCAAAAGAAGCGAGTTATTCCAAACCATTTAGTCCCAAAGAAGAAGCCTGGCTTCCAAATCACTGCACCTTCCAGTTCCAAGTCTTCCGGTAAGAAGGCTGGCTCGAAAGATGTGGCGTCTTCTCTGGCATCATTAGTATCCTCCCATCAAGACCAGTATAACATTCTTTCATTCGGCAGCCTGCAGAGAAAGTCGATTTTGGACAGGAGTGGCAGCGGAGCGTTAGTTGACACTGTAAAGGAGGGTCTGGACGACGCGGCTAACGAAACGTTGGCTCCGGAAGACTACACTTTTGGTGATGATTTACCTCCTTCCAGATCGATTCACGATTTGAACGACGAGGTTTTGGCGACATTTAACAAGCCTCTGCATCTTGGTTCTTTTATCAACAAGGACCCCAAAAAGTTTAGCAATGCCTTCAACCGCTCTAACTTATTAGACGATGATATTTCCAGCAGCACTATAATACATGCCAAGGTTGTGCAGACTGGGTCAGCAGGACTGGAGAATCGTATCAACCCAATGGGCAACACTGAGTGTGCAATTGTTGTTTTTGGTTACCCCGAGTCTATGGCATTACAAGTTATACAATACTTTAAGGAGTTTGGAGAAATATTAGAGGGTTTTGAAGTTAATAAGAAGAATAACTCCTTGACCAATAAGGTGATGCAGCAAAGTAGCCCAGTCCCCATATTTAGTGGCAGAAATTGGGTAAAGCTCACATTCAACAACCGTGGCTCGGCTATAGACGCTTTGCAGGAAAACGGATGCGTCTTCAATGGTGTATTACTCGGTGTTGTGCCGTACACAAAAGAAGCGCTCGAGAAGTTACAAAAGAGAAAATTGACGGACAGCGAAGATGTTGGTGGCAGCTTTGAGTCAATTCTTCCAGGAACCCCAAATCCCGCATCGACGGTCGGTCAGGTGGCTGCAGCAAGCTCTCACAAGCAATCAAATCCGACCACGTTGCCATACTTTAGCAAAGTGGACGTTAAGGATGGATCACTGCTCTTTTTAAAAGCTGATGGGGACCAAACCAAAAGTAGCATTGACAAGCCTAATGAAGAGAAGTTGGGCTTTGCAGCTACTTTGACAAAATACTTTTTTGGCTTCCACGAACTCTAGTTTGTGCAATTCCTTCAAACCCCCTTGTAATTTAATGTTTATGTATGTTTAATTAAAGTTGGACTATGTTAACACAGTTACCCCCGCGACGTCTTTGATTGGCGACTAGGTGACTTGAACGGAGAAGGAGAGCGTGACTGCATTGCTGACAAGTGTGCAATGTCGCGCTCATTGTAGTGCGCCGACGGCGTGAGATCGACAAAGTTCATCGCACGAGAAGGTCCACGGGACGGGCTGAATGAACCTAGAGGGTTTCTATTAGGCGAAACATTCGAGCCTCGCCTTGGCGAGACTAGCAGGCTCCGGCTCGGCGAAACGTGCTGGTTCCGGCTCGGCGAAACGTGCTGGTTCCGGCTCGGCGAAACGTGCGTACTACGACTTGGTGGCCGATGCGGGCCCCTAGTTGGACTTGGCGATTGTGGGAACAAGCCATGTGCGTGTCCAACTTCCCTATCAATAACGGACGGACGTCTCGCGGATTTTGTAGGGCTTGGAGTACGATGCATTGCAGAGACCGAGCTGTGAAGACTTGATGCGCTTGGCGTGCGGCTGAACCGCGGTGCCCGCCCCAAGCTTGTCTGGAGGCTGGCGTCCTTGTAGCCTCGATACGGTGTGGATGACGGCATCCACGCATCGCTGTATGACTCCTGGTACAAAAATGACGGATTGCTGCGGCCACGGGACTCCGGGCGTGATCCGGCGGTGTTCCTGGATAAGAGCTGTGATAATTGCTGGTTTTTCAACCTGAGCTCTTCATTGTCGCTCTTGACGCGACTAAGGAGCTGTGACTCGTCGTCAGCGGTTATTCCTGGGTAGCGCAACGTAGTGGTGTGGGAAGCAAAGCTGTTTTCCGGTTCGTCTACCGACTCGGATCCATAGTCCGTCACCTGCTTCCCCAGTGAGTCGTGGGTAACAAATAACTTGGACCTGTTGAACAGGTACGGCGCAACGTCAGTCAAGATCGATGACGCGTACGGACCCATTGTGGCGTCAATCAAGACGTCCTTCTTCAATATGTTCGTCTTGGGCTGCACAAACTTGTGATTGTACTCGCTAAACATCTCCTGGTAGATAATCTGCTTGTCCTTGATGAGACCCAAAAAGAGCTCTACCGTGTAGTACAACACCACCGACACTAGCGCCATAAGCAGCAACGCAAACAACTGCAGCGCCGACTTGGTTGGCCAGTGCACAATCACCATATTCACCGGGTTGAAGCACACAAACACATACATTGCAAACTTGGACGGATCCCACACGTCCAACTGCCACGTCTCGCGCGTGTCCGCCTCGTCCGCACTAACATCCCCGCTAACCTCTCCAGTATCGTCGCCGTCCCCATCCCCGTCCCCGTCCCCTTCAAAAAACGACGCCAAATAGTTTAGCGCTGAGGCGTACACAGACCGGCTTCGCAACGCGTACCGCGACGCCGACCGCGACAGCGGCGCCGTCGTCCGGTAAAGCAACCCGTAGTTCTTCCGCCGGCTCACCACGGCGTACGCGGTCAACACACACGCCAACATCGCGACCGTGTCGCACACGGTCAAGAACCACACAAGCAGCTGGCCAGCAGCCGCCTCGCTGCTGGTCCCGCTCGGAACCTTCCAGCTCGCGTCCGCACGCTGCCGCTTCAACGACGCCTTCACCGACTCGTACGTGTAGTAGTCCAGCTTGAAAAGCATGTTGTTCAGCCGCCCGCGCGCCCCGGCGTAGTAGTTGAGAACCGTCTTGACTAGGAAGCTCGTGAGCGTAAGCGCCGCACCAAGCGGGACCGCCGCCAGCCACGCGTAGTCGTCCCAGTCGATCAGGAGCCGAGCCTCGTTCGCCCAGAGGAACACGTCGAACGGGAGCGTCAGCATCCGCGACAGAAAGCTCGCACGTCGCGCTGGCTTGGTCTCCATGTAGTTGTTGTGTTTACCTTTTTTGTCTCAGGGACAACACGCTTAGTCTTAAGAGAAGAGAAGGGAAGAGAAGGGAAGAAGAGAAGAAGAGAAGGGAAGAAGAGAAGGGAAGAAGAGAAGGGAAGAATAGAAGAGGAAGATATAGAGCTAAGCAGAACTAGAAGAACTAGAAGTACCAGAAAGAACGGAAACAAAGGGTGAAGTAGAAGTACTAGAAGAGAGAACTGGAAGAAGGAAGTACTAAAGAAGTACTAGAAAGGAAATAGAAGGAAGTACTAAAGGAGTACTAAGACGTACTATAAAGGAACGTGAACATCCAAGCTGTATAAACGTCTATGAGATTGACCATATAACGAGATTGACCATATAACGAGATGGATACAAGAAGTGAAAAGAGTGAGCCCGAGTCGAGGAGGAGAAGCTCACGAGTGTCGAGCTTGGTAAAAGATATCCAGGAGATGCGGCGAGCTGGCTGGATTCCGGGAGCAGAGCTGGGCCTGGGGGTAGAGCTTGGACGAGGTGACCGAGCTGTGCGATTCAAGAGAGTAGGTGGGATGATAGAGGAGAGAAAAGTGAAGGAGGAAGGGGAGGGGGTAGGGGAGAGGAAGTTAGGGGAGAGGAAGGTAGGGGAGATGAAGGTAGGGGAGAGATTAAAGGAGGAAGAGGAGAATAAGATGTATGAGATCAAGATGAATGAGATGAATAAGATGAATACAAAGATCAATACCAATATTGACCCCTCTGACGAATCTACCATACGCAACCTCCTAGCCCTTCTCTCTACGCGCGACGAGGATCGCCAAGAGCTCATTCAAGAGTTTCAGGCAAAGGAGGCGCGTACGCTAGCGGCGCACCAGCGCGTGGTGCTGGACTTGCGGCGACAGGTGCAGCGCCTCGCTCAGCGCCTCGAGGACCGGGACCACGAGCTCCGGTCCGTGTCGCGGCGCAACGAGGAGTTACTGCAGCTCGTGGGAAGTTTACAGCGAGATAGTTTGAGGCGAGATCTAGAGCTCGGGAATTTAAGGAAAGACAGTTTGAGAAGAGATAGTTGGAGGCGAGATAGTTTGAGGCCAGATCCGGAACTCGTGGGGAGAGACAGTCTAGAGCTCGAAAGAGGGGGAAGAGGGGCCGCCCAACAAGACCAGCGAGACTCTGGAGAGACACATGATTTAATGAGAGATGCAGGTGTCTCGGGGATGCCCGAAGAGGCTGATTACAAGTCACGGGTGGTGGGGAAGGCAAAAACTAGCCGGAGACCAATGCAAGGGGGCCTACACGGGCACGCACGGTGGGGAGCGCGGACGGGACGGCGGGGGGACGACGCGGGTGGCGACTGGAGCCCGAGCGACAGCGACAAGGATCTGGACTTGAACTGGGAGGGGAACCTAGACAAGCACGAGCTACATGTGAATACTGACAATAAGCGTCTCTACAGGGATCCTGCCGGCCCATCCAAACTTTACAATAGGCACGTCCCAGCCCTGTACACCCTTGACAGCCTTGACAGCGCACGTGAGGACTTTGACCACCACGACTACACACGCGATACTCGCGACAGCGCGCTACACACAGACCGCAGACGTGACACATCACTCAGTGACCCGCTGCGCCTCTCGGACGGTGACCCTGCTGACAGCACCGAGTACTTGATGAATCGCGATTACAGTGCTGATTAGGTAATGGTTTATTAATAGCCTTTAAGGCGCCAACCCCACAGGCGCCTCGTGCAAGTACAGCGGCTACGAGCTCCACGGAGTCGTGCTGTGCGGCCCGGGTGGCGCTCCGCTAGCGCCACCCAGCGCCTATGGTCCTTGCTGTGGCTTTAACCGGGCGGTCTGGATCTTTGTGCCCTAAATTGTCTAACAATAAGTGATCCGTTACGTCACGCATGATGTTCTAGAAGCCTGGCCAGGGTCTTGCCGCAAGCATCCTATAAAATGATACTGGTATCGTGCCCCGCGCCCTCTATGCTCTCGGACTATGCTGCTTCTCTCTGTGCTAACTCTGCTGCCGGCCAGCGGTGCCGCTGGCGGTGCGTCTGTTGGAGCCTCGAGCCCTAGTGGACCTTTTGGGGTGCGCGCGAGCGAGCTGCTAGCTGGCTTTGACGTGATTATGGATGTGCGCCCATACAACAACTACGCCACCTCGCACGTTAAGGGCGCGTTAAATGTGTGCGTGCCTACAACACTACTTAGGCGGCAAAGGTGCGATGTCGCTGGAATGCTAGATCTCGTAAGTGTGCTGGGCGAGGTGCGCGAGTGGATCCTCGGCGCCCTCAAGGAGGGCGCCAAGTCCCAGTCGCGACTATCGCTCTTATTTTACGACCAGTGCTCGACGCTGTTGCACCCTGGACTGCCTTTGGCGCTCACGGTTGCAAAGTTTAGCGGACACAGTGACGTTTTTGATGTGCACTACTTGGTTGGGGGTTTCCGTGCTAAGCTAGAGCTGGCGCCTACAGAAGCTGCGGTTGAAATGGACCTGCCGCAGAGCATGTCCACTGTAGAGCTGGTGGAATTGCGCGATCCGCTGTCGCTGAGCGACAGCGAGCCACCCGAGTGCAAGCAAGGGACGCGTCAAGAGAATCAGAATCAGGGGCGGCCGTGTCTCTCTGGTTTCAAGTTGCCGCCATCCTTGTGCCTTAAAACAAAGTTTGTCAACTCCTTGAACAAAAACTCTGGCGCTGGCGTCGATACTGGCGGCCAGGCGGCTAGCTACCCGCATACATTCCTGTTCCCGCAAGGTTACTCCCTGGAAAACTTGGCTCGCATGCCGCTTTTGCCGCGGTGGTGTTCATTTCTAGCTGGCCTGGAAAATGGGTCAATCATTGGACTGTTGGTGACCAAGTTTGACAAGATTGAGAATACAGAAAAGAGCATTTTGAGATCGCTCGTACTGAGTATCGATCCCGGAGGTTGCTCTGCCTGCTCACCTCTCTGCCCCTCGTGTGACGGTGTCAAGTACTCGGTACCTCGGGGTATTGAGTATGGATACAAGAATCGCTACCACAATATATGGCCATACGAACATTCTCGAGTGAAGCTCGACTGCGCCCAGGACGGCTGTTCCCAGGACGACTACTTTAACGGCAACCATATTGACTGTGCCCCTGTCCTTCCTACAAAAGTCAAGTATATTGCTACACAAAATCCACTTCCCGACACGATTGGGGACTTTTGGAATATAGTACGCGTGCAAAAGGTTTCTATAATTGTCAGCTTGGTTAGTGCCCCAGTGCATTACTTGAAGGACGAAAAACATGTACAGAGCGTCGAGGTTATCTCGACTTCCCAAGATGTGGTGTTGCGCAAGATCAACGGCTCGATTTATCACTTTGAATACACAAGCTGGCCAGACTTTGGTGTGCCTGCAACCTATGAGTCTATTCTCTCATTGATTTCCGCAAAAAATGCATTGGTTTCAAATTCCACTGACCAAGTTAATATTTTAGTGCACTGTTCCGCAGGCTGTGGGAGGACTGGTGTGTTCATTACCGTTGATTCATTAATACAAGGCTTTATGCTAAACAGAGATTGGTTCTTAGAGAGCCAAGAAGACTTAATTTACCGCATAGTCAAAAGAGAACGGACCCAGCGTTTGTCAATGGTTCAAAACTTGCGCCAATACATTTTCTGCTACGAAGTCTTGTTGTCTTACTTTCAATTAGTGGGTGCAGTGGGTTCAGATTCTCCAAGCAGGTTGGAGCTGGCTTTAAACAAGCGACTCGCTGATTGTAATTCAAGAGCAGGATCTGGCAGTCTGGGCTTTTTTTGCCCATCATTCTCAAGAGGCAATTCATTAAAATCCAACTAGAGGCTTCTTTAATACATAACTAGCCTTTGCTTAGATGTATCAAGTCTATTTTAAAATTAGAAAAGTTTCATTTTAAGCTATTTAAAATGATTTTTGCACTCTTGTACGAGTGATGTAGGCAATCCAAACACCGGATGTATGGGAACAGTGAAGTATTGCTCGATGCTAGGATTTGGTGTCACTTCAAGGCCAAATGCCAAGGGCTCATTTGATTCCTTCAACGACACCAAGTGTTCCGCTAAACTGAGGCCACAGAGGGTATAGTTGGTGTGGTAAAAATCTACCAGCTTACCAGGCTTGTCTCTGAATCCACCTTTCTCGTGTTGAGCACACCGCAAGATGTAGTGACGCAAACCTGCCCTGTCAAATACCTCGCTCCCACCACGCATAGTCTCAATCAAAGGAAACATCGCTCCAATCCAAAAACTGTAGCATGCGTCAACTAACTTGTTAGTACGTCCCAGTAATCCCCCTTCGAGCTGATGCTGCCTCATAACCAGCCAGCGCGTGAGACTGTCAAGATCAATCTGGTTTTTAATATCCTCAATCGAATTGTACAAGAGGAAGTAGCTTGCAAGGGCACAGTAGCTGTACCCGCCATGAGCTTCCGTGTGGGGAACGCCTGCAAAGCCACCCTCGTACGTCTGGCAACTATTTAACCATTCCAGGGCGCCAGCTGTGAGCTCTGGGGTCACCATATTCAAAAGAGACGCAACTGTGAGAACGCAATATGTCGAGCGAGCATCGCTTTCTCCAAACGTGTGCATGGCAAAAGAACCGTTAGCTTGCTTCAATGTCATGAACCAGTTGTAGAGGTTGGTCCTGAACGGCACAAGCACCTCAAAAGCTTTGACAGACACAAGACTGAGTACCGCGGCATATGCAGCCGCCGCGTGGCCCACCTGACCAGGCCCTCCGGCAATACCACCCCTCCCGTCGTCCACGATGCAGCTGCCTATCTTTGTGACTAGCATGTCAGATTCCTGCGTGCTCAACTCTCCCCCAAGAACGTTTGCTGCGTTGCTGAGCCAGTACATCATCCATGGGTGGTTTGCATCGAGCAGCACAAAGTACGACGGGTATTGTGCATGCAACGACGAGTAGACGTAGTCTGCATGATCTTCGCTCGCAAACTGAATATCACGGTTGCGTAGGAAGGACTCGAGAATAGTAACCTCGGTCTCCTCCTGTAATACGCTCGTAGCAGTATCCGCTTCAGGCACCACTACCTGACTTAAACTAGGCACAAAGTCGCCGGGTATAGCTCCCACATCTGCTAAAAGTCTGAGCTTCTTATCGCGAACAGTCTCTATTCTCATCTCTGCCTCCTCCAGATCAGAAATATCCTCAAATTCAGGATCGTCGTCGCCGCCGGAAAGGATCTGGGCCTCGCGCTTTCGTCCAAGTAAATTGAGAATGTACGCCAGCCGCCCCTTCAAGGACGACATTCTCCTTATACGCTGGAAGCTGCCCCGACAGGTTTCAGTTGTACTTCCCGGTTAGGCCTCATCAATATGACACGTGACTTAGTCTGGGGAAGAGAGAAGAGAGAGGAAACTGTGAGGAAACAGAGAGAGAGAGAGAGAGATCGTGTAGAAGAACCTGAGAAATGTCATTGAGTGTTGAGAGCTAAGTTTGAGAGCTATAAATTGATAACAAGTTTTCTTTAAATTTCAAATTAATTACTCTTTATTTCATTTTATCTTTACAATCCTACAATAGTTACAATATGAATCCCTAAATTTTAAAAAAACCGTCCAGAATCATTGTGACCACCTAGTTCATCTCTTCATTGTACAGCTCTGTAGTAGAATTAGAATAAATGCAAGTGATTGGTACTACATGATTATTTCGCAATGTTGCAACTTTATGATAATTGTAGACCAAATGTTTCCAAAGTTTTAGCTCTACTTTAAACAAACTTATTCTTTTGAACCATGACCTTCAACTCCCTTACTTTCTTTCACTCCTCTTGATCATCGCCTTCACTTCTCATTTCACATCTCTTCTCTTCTCTCCTTCCCTTTACCTTGTCAATCCTCTCCATAAACACGATTACATAAGCAACATATATAATTCAAGAGTTCTAGAGTACAGCCATACAATAACGGATGGCGAATTTACTAGACAGCCTTCTTGCTCGGGTACGACCGGGACGCCAGCAGAGATACGAGGCTGTGAACAACGCTCAATCAACGCAAGGAGTGATGCCGGGACTGTTTCCCTCCGACGAGGGCGAGCCAGTTGTTCCTACCCCCGGCCGGTCAGTGCTCAACTCCGCGTCGGTGATATCTGGCGTTGAGCGCGTTGGTTCGTGGGTGAGCTTCGTGATCCTCCGGCCCTTGGCCATATTGCTAACTGTGTGCATGCGGGTGCTAGCAAAGGTGTTGAGCATTGTCTACTTTAAGGACGTGTACTCTCCCAGCCGCCGTCTGGGGGCGGCCGGTGGGGCGTCATCGTCTAGCGACGGACACAGTCGCCGGCTGTCGCACGGAAAGCACCCGCACGACCCGATTGACCGTGTAAATAAGTTTGTGAGGGACTTGGAAGACAGCTTGACCGCACAACAACTCGCGGGCGAGAGTCTGTGCCTCCCACCTTTTTTTGAGGGCAGCTACACTCAAGCACTCTTTATGGCCACCAAGCGTGCCAAGTTTCTCTTCATCTATTTGACCAGTCTGCAGAATGAGAATGCGGACCAGACTTTTCGTGTTGTGACACATCCGCTGTTCTTGTCCCTTTTTGATCGGGAAGACTGTATAATCTGGGGCGGCGACTTGGTAAATCCCGAAGCATACCAGTTGGCCAACTCGCTCAATGTGACCCGCTTTCCCTTTTTGGGTCTCATGTGTCTCACGCGCCAGGTGACGATGACGCCACTGGGTCCGGTGCGGACGCTGCCCAAGATATCGTTGGTGCTGAAGGTGGAAGGCGTGTTTGACGAGCGCATGAGCATTGGGAGTATTGTCAACAACAAGTTTGCGCGAAAGATTAGCAAGTACGAGAGTGACTTGCAGGAGATAAAGGCCGAGTTGCGCGATCGGTTTATGAGTCAGGTACTCGTGAAGCAGCAGGAGCTCAACTTGGAGAACTCACTTGTCCGCGACCGTGCCAAGGCACAGCAGCGCCAAATAGAGCAAAAGAGGCATCAGTACTTGGCGTACAGGGCACGCCATTTCCGCGACCTTTTGGCTGCCGAGGATGCGGCACCCGGGTCGGTGGCGCGCCTCGCCATCAAGATGTTTGACGGTACGCGTGTGAGCATCAGCATTCCTGCAAACGATCCGGTGGAAGATATCTTTGTCTTTGTAGAGCTCCACACCCGCAAGCTCTTGGATCTCACCAGCACACTCGATGTGGCCGCGGCCGAAGCCGTGTTTGCGGGTCTCGAGATGAACTACAAGTTTAGGCTCATGTCCCCGCTACCACCCAGAACAGACTTGAACAGCCTACGCAGCAGCAGAGTTCGCGACGTTGATATCGTGTACCCCAACGGCCTTTTGATTGCAGAGGCTATAGATTAACTTAGAGACAGAGCTTCTATATTATCAGAGCTCTTATGATATCAGAGCTTCTATAACGATCAGTATGGTAACAATCAGAGCCAACCAAACAATCAGAGATATGGTACGATCAGAACTTCAAGACTCACATTGCAGAGGCTTTGAATTAGTTTATATACCAACCCATTTAGCGGAGGCTTCTATAGATTACTTACACGGCAGCATCCCTACCTAGTCTTGACCTTCTTCTTGACCTTTTTATCCTTTCTTAACCCAACAAAGCCAGCCTTGAGCACCTGGGCGTACGACATCCAAAACTCGCCGAGCTTGTCGCTCTCAACCACAGTCGACAACTTGAGCTTCTCCTTGACAACCTTTCCTTCCTTCTTGCCGTTCATGGTGACTCGTATGAGAATAGGGTACACGGCGGTGTTGGCAGCGACGCCGGGAAACCCCTCGGAAACAACGTTTGAAGGCAAGTCCGATGCCGACTCTTCCACCTCCAGCGTAAGGCGCTTCTGCGTCAAGTACACCAGCGAGCGCCCGTTGTTCTGTGCGAGCACGTCGCCCACCTGGGCTAAGAACAGCGTGTTGTCCAACCGCCCCATGATAAAGTAGTGGCTGTATAGTATGAATTTTTCACTAGTGATTGCCTAGGAGACAAGAGAGACAAGACAAGAGAGACAAGACAAGAGAGAGGAGACAAGAGAGAGGAGACAAGAGACGAGAAGAAGAAGAGAAGGAGACGACCGCGATACAATGAGGACGACAAGAAATGAAAACTGAGAGTCAGGAAGAGGTGAGAAAGATGAGAAAGATGGGGGAAGACGTGAGACAGATGGGAGAAAAGGGAGAAAGATGAGAAAGATAACGCCACCAAGTAGCAGACAGCGCTGTAGATGTAGAGCCGCTGCGGCGACGTTGGCGTGATGATGGCGACATTTTGTACTGTTGTGAGGTGAGGGGCCGATATGAAAATTGATTTGGTGCAGCCTTGCTTATCGCCCTTCTCCCATGATGCCCCAGATGCCGCGGTTTCCCTCGTCGTCGTCCAAGCTTCCACAGCGACTCTCGGCATTGGTGGTGTCGGTGTTGGTGGCCCTTGCTGCAGGGACGCCGTACTTGTACGGTTTGTACTCTCCACAGCTCATTCAGCGCGTTGGCTTGACAGCGTCAGACTCGGCGACGGTATCGCTTGCTACAAATATCGGGTCGGGGATCGGTGGGTTGCCTGCGGGCTTGGTGATCGACCGCTACGGTCCGCTGAAGTCGATTCTTGCGGGATCAATTTGTACCTTGGTGGGATACTACTCGGTATGGTACATTTACTCCACCAGCTGGGGAAACTTGTTGGCGCTCTGTCTCGCCATGGGGACGATGGGGTTCGGTTCCATCATCTCGTACTTCGCGACATTGAAGGCGGCACAAGCCAACTTTCCGCGTCACAGGGGTGCAGCTGGCGCGTTTCCCGTGAGCGCGTACGGGCTCTCCGCGACCCTCTTCTCGGTGGTTGCTGCTACCTTGTTCCAGAACCGTACGGACAAGCTCTTGCTCTTTTTGTGCTTATTCTGCGGCTTGACCATCTTTGTCTGCTCCTTCTTGGTGCGGATCTACAATGACGTGGACGACGAGGCTGGCGGAGATAGCGGGGACACAAGCGATGAGGAGCTGGCACTTCTTCCGGCGCCAGTGCTGGCGCGGCCGTCGTGGAAAGAGCGTCCTTCGAACACCTTGCGTGGATCCTTTTCCTTCTGGGGCGTGGGCGAGCGTACACCGCGTTCGTCATTCAGCTCCGTCCTGGCGGACATTGCGTCCATGGTACAAAATGTTAGAGACCAGTCGGGACCGAGCAAGCTGGCACAGAGACTCTCGCGCAGCGACTCTGCAGTTAGTGTGTCGAGTATCGCTCCCCGGCTCAATGCGCTGAGACGCAACACCAACAGATCTATACAGCTCAAGCCGCTTCCATCCCCGCTTGAGATTATAAAGGAGCGGTTGAGCAGCAAGGTGTTTTTGACACACTACTTGATCGTCGGCTTGATTAGTGGAATGGGTCAGATGTACATCTACACTGTTGGCTTTGTCGTAACGGCCCAGTACAACTATGACGAGAATTACGCGACCAAGCTCCCGCTCTGGTTCATGGCAGCAGCAGACTCTCCTGCCGGCTTACAGGCGCTTCAGGTCTCCATAATCTCAGTTGGATCCTTCTCAGGACGCTTGGTTTCGGGCTTTTTGAGCGATTACATTTACAAAAACTTTCACATTCAGCGCTTATGGATTGTCTTGGTTACCGTATGCATATTTTGCGTTGGACAATATATAACCATGAGCAATGGTCACAACATTCATATGGTCAGTGTTGCGTCCGCAATTATGGGCTGCAGCTACGGCTTGGTGTTTGGAACATATCCGGCAGTCATGGCCGATATGTTTGGGACACGCACCTTTTCTACAACATGGGGCTTGATTTGCACCGGGCCTCTAATTACTTTGTTCTTTTTGAACAAGTACTTTGGTCACATTTACGATGCTAACACGGACCCAGAAACTGGTCTCTGTTACAAAGGAAACTTGTGTTACAGAGGGGCATTTCAGTTGAGTTTCAGCTTGAGCTTCTTCGTCTTGTTTGTCACTATGCTTATCATGTACACACAGAGAAGAAGATAAACACTACACCTAGAGTTAAACATATTTCATATATTCATAATACTATATACATTAACTCGCATTATTCTACGGTATGGAGACTCTCCAAATCTATTTCCCTGACAAAAGTCTGCTGGTATTGAATCTTGCCCATCAATGAACCAAAGTAGCCCTGGCTAATTTCAGCATCTCTAATTGACTTCTCCAACTTTTCCTTTTCAGCAGTTCTTTTATCGATGCTCGTCTGAAGATTATTCATAACTTGCCTAGAAGGGTAATTCAATACCTTGGTAGACTCTTTTGAGATTCTCGTTGCGTTCATGTGAGGGTAGTCCAAATCAATGATTTGCTTCTTCACTTTTCTAGCCTGTTTCCGCGGAAGAGCATTCGGAATATCGGATATCAAGTAATACATCGCGACACCAGCCACTCCAAGAACTATCGGAACAGCCACCTTTTTTGCAACCGCTGGTGATATGAAGCTTACTCCATCATAGAATTTCTTTACAACAGCCACCGAAGTAAGAACTTTTCCTGATGAATACAAGGTGTGCAATGTGAGCAGAGTAGGAATCAGGTCTTTGAGAGCCAATGTACTTGAAGGAATACTCGTCAATATGGACGTAGGATTGTAATAGCTAATCAGTTGTCTCGTTGTAGAAACATAGTCGCTTGGTACTCCTGCCCACAATAAGAAAGATTCCAAGGATGGATCAAAGAAATCACTGAATTCGATACTATCCGTTAAGCTTCTATTAATAGTATCTTGTTTCCTCGTGAACATTAAATCAGCTTGGAACACCTTATCGTTCAAAAATTCGTCGCCTAATGTTTGTTGACCAATTTTAATAATTTCATCCACCTTGGAGCTGGTCAAAGACCGGGCATTATCTTCACTTTCTTTGACTGCATAAATGATCGACTCAGCCATGGCAGATTGGGTATCTTTTGCATACTCAAATAAAGAGTGCAATCCATTGTAGTCAACTATCTGCTTTTCGCCTAGCTGGTTTACGGTATTCAAAATCAGTTTCTTCGTGTCATTGTAGATTTCCGTGCTGGTGGTATCAATTAAATTGTTAATTGAGTCGCATAACCTTACACTTGTCCTTGAAATGGCGTCATATTTTGGCGCAATAATTGTCTGCAACATATGCATCTTCTCCTTACGCTCCTTGCTGTAAATTTTTTCATTCACAGTAGACAAGACTTCCAAGTCATTCAACAAGTTTAATATATAGCTCTTTGCTGGAAGTAACTTTGAAATAGCACGCTTCTCCAAAACAAATTTCCTCAAGGAAGCTTCCAAGTTATCAAAATCTGGGTTCGCACGCTCATCATCATCTCCTGGTCCATCGTCATCTCCATCATCACCTTCTCCACCGTCTAAGACATCCGTCGAGCTCACAAAGTGGACAAATTCTTTGGCATTTTTGTATGTGTCGGGCGATAAGCGTTTGACCTGATCCAAGATTTTTGTTTTGCACTTTTCCTTGTCCTTGATATTGTCAAATCTGTTCACGACAATAAACACATACCTTTTCTCGGCAGCAGCAGCCGCAATGAACTCTTTGGCAGAGAGCGTAAAGTGGTTTTCAGAATTGACAACGAAAACTACCAAGTCTATTTCTTCCTGTCTTGAAAACACCTGTGTTGTCTGGTAAGAGTCCATGTTCAATCCGGGAGCATCAATTAATTTAATGTCAATAACTCCATTGTGCAACAAACTTTCCTGAAAGGAGCGCCTGTCCAAAACGTATACTTTCAAGAGACTGAATTTGTCGCATTCGTATACCAATTCGTCCAAGCTTTTTAAACTGTGAACCTCATATGTTGAGGCATCATTGCGGTGATACTTTTCTGCAATTGGCACAGCGTGTACCTCTTCAATGCTGTTATTTTCTTTAGAGGCATCAATTACTTCACAAAAAACAGACGTACAAGGCTGCTGATCTTCAGGAAGTAACTTTCTTCTCAAAAGTGCGTTGCAAAATGTGGACTTGCCGGCATTTAAATCGCCCGTCACAAATACTTTTGACGTCGTGTCGTCTACTCTTTCCTTCAAGTTTGACAAGTACTTGACCTGCTGCAAGAGCCTCTTCTCAAGTAAGGCTGCGATGGACTCTTTGCCCAAGTCACCCACAAAATTATCGGCACTCTCATTATTGTGCCCAATCTTCAAATTAAGCTTCAAAATTTTAAATCCAGGCACGGGGATATCGTCTTTGGCCTTGCCAGTAACCCTTGCACTCGAGCTGCTTCTGACTAAGGCAAGGTGCGACTTTTGAGAGTTAAGTAACATATTGTCCTCGCTTTCAAATTCTGCAGGATAAAATACGGGTCTCGCCTTGTTCTCCTCGGTAAGCTCATACAAAAGCTCAATCGTGAGATTTATCGCACGGTCAAGCGCCACCCGGCTCTCGTTGTAGTGAAGTTGACGGATCGACGCACTGAGAGCCTGCGAGCGCTGCCTCCGTTCGCTGTCAAACAAACCACTTGCAGCAGACGCAGACGAGCTAGCAACCGCTCCAGTAGACCCGTCAAAAAGCGTGCTCAGATCTTGGGCAAACCTAGCCTCATCCGGAAGGTACATAACACTAGCAGGATAGTTATTACCGTTTCCTAGGCCAGGAACTCCGTTCCAGCCCTCCTCACCGACTACCGTCAGAAAGTCGTCATGAAGCTCGGAAACATCCGAGTCTGATTCAGCGGCTCCAGCCGCATGTTTAGCCGCGTTCAAGTGCACGAAACCAGGTCCCGACATCTCTCCTAGTCACTATACGAGAAAGAGAATCAGACACCCGCAAACTTTGCGTTCTAGTTGGAATGTGCAGCACCGCTGTGTTGGATGGCAAATTTGACGTTTACCCGAAATTTTCGATTCGTATACAATAGATACAGGGACCGCCTCAGACAAGTAGCGGTACGAGCCAAATGGGCGGGAACCGAACGACGAGTGTCGCAGAATGATTCTTCAGTGGACATGACTGTCCCCACTCCTTCTTGCCGCCACTTCTCCAGATATAGGATATGTGGTAGCGCCACCATGATGATAAGACGACTGGGGTGGGAGAGCACAGAGGAGAGGGATGCGGCACGTGAGGGGAGGCGGACTGTGCCGTGGACAGGGATCGCAGTGGTATCCCGTATGTTGCTTCACGTGAGCTGTTTTCTGTTCAGGCGGCAAGGAGGGCGGGCTATATAAGGAGACCGGAATTTGCCGATAAATTCGAGCATCTCTTTTATCACTTACCCCATGGTGTTGAAGACCTTTGACGTCTCGACCGTCCCCAAGATCGTGGCAGAGCCGCTTACGCCTGAGGCATTTGCTCCATATGGTGGTGTTATTAGCGCTGATCACCAGATCCAGAACGCTCCGAGCTCAGCGGCCAACTATGGTACAGCCACCAAAATCCACCAAGTAGCTCCGGTAGTGAACAACTTTGCCAACTGCAAGAGCGGTAAAAAGGCGACTGCAAACTGGAATATCTTCCGGTGCTCTGCACCTAACCACTTGATCAAGCATGCGGGTCCACTGGTCAAGACGTACACGTCCAAGGTGCTCGAGAGGCATCCCTACTCCACACAAGCGTTTCTTCCCATGGGCCAGGATTTGGCGAAACGCAGCTATTTGGTGATTGTCGCCAAGAACGATCCCGGTTCAGGTGCGGATGTGTTGCCAGATCCGTCGCAAGTGCGGGCATTTATCTGTAACGGCAACCAGTCTGTGACTTATGGTGCCGCTACATGGCACGCTCCCATGGTGGTAATCGACGAGAAGGTGCCTCATATAGACTTTGCAGTCTTTATCCACGAGAATGGCGTCGCTGAGGAAGACTGTCAGGAGACGTACTTTGAGCCTGGATTCACTATTGAGTATCCAAGCGGTGCGTTTGCAAATTTGTAGTTGGCGTGCACTTGGCCTCAAATAAAGTCTATTATCTCGCTTATAACCTTTTGAACGTACTCCTCACGGTCGTTCCCCTCCAACAGACTAGCCTGCTGTCGCTCAACCTGTAGCTTTTGAAATATTTGCTCGATATCGAGCTTGTCGTCGCCCTCGTCGCTCAAGAGACCCTGCGTCATTCCAAAAAGCTTATCCTTTTTGTTTTCCTCATAGTGAGGATCAGCATGCAAGTCCACGTTTGTCCATTCGTGCGTCTCAAACACTTCTATCAAGCGGTCCTTGCCAACCTTTTCGCGAAACTCATTTACCCCCAGCGCTGCAAGATCGACATACTCAAAGCCGCGACAGACGCACAAATCTTCTATCGCCATGCTCGTGTCCGTAGAAATGGCCTCGCCTCCCGGCCTGGACCCCACAACTAGCAGAAATCCTGTGTACCCGTCAGAACCTACCATCTTGTCCACAACTTCCCCAACCAACTCCAAGCACTGTTCAATGTACCCCATCGATGCGTCGACGTCAAAGCATACTACTATCCCGTCCAAGACTTCCCGTAGATCCCGACACTCGTCGGTCCAGAACTCCGCACACCACTTTTTCAAACCCTCAAGCTTAGCGGTCTCGTCATGCCCAACCCGCTCATCGGGATACTCGTCAATCAACAAGTTTAGCTGCGTCAAATAGTACTTGGTGGTTAGTGCGGTGCGGAAGATCATGCCTCCGTGAGAGGAATGCTTTGAACCCTCTGGATCCACAGACGTCTCCGTTCCCACTGTCGAACCCACAGGATCCCTCAATTCCCCCAACTCTTCCCCATCAGAGCCACCACTCGCCAGCTTGAAGAGAGCAGCAACGCGGAGCTTTCCGGTGTTCGCCGCCCCGAGGACGAGAACGTGGTTCGGAAGCATTGGTAGTCCAGCTAGTTTCGCAGCTAGCAGAGCGAAAACTGAACTGGCAATTGTATACGTGACAGTGTCGCAGCACTAAACGACAACAGCGCCTCTGAAATGACCGTTGCCACAGCGTCCGCGCGCCACAACGCGAAGGTGAGCGAGGGCAAGCAGGGAGATAGCAGCGCGGTGCAAACACTCCAGTTGGAGAACTTGCTACTTCGCGACGAGGATGTTTTCCAGAGCTCCTTCAACTCCGAGGACTACCTCGAGAGCCTTGTACCTCTTATCAAGGATGCACTCAAGGACAACACGTTGTCAGAAATGATTGTGCGTCTTTCCAAGATAGTGACGGACAAGGATGAGGAGTTGAATCACCTTTCGATGGATTCCACCGACGAGATCAACGCGTGTATAGATACGATCGACGGCATACACAACGAGTCGACGCTGCTCAACAAGAACCTAGTGCAAGTGAGCCAGAGTCTCAACAAGTCGGTGCACGAGTTAGTGAATCGGAAGAAGAACTTGATAAAGCACAAGGAGGTCACCAACAGGATAAACGAAACGAGCGTGGTTTTGAACTTGTGTATTCTTGTATTGGAGCTTACAAACAAGATTCACGAGCTCATAAAGCAGAAGAAGTACTTTAGCGCCTTAAAGTTGATTGACGAGCTAGCGACGGTGCACTTGCCCAAGGTGGACAACTTCAGTTTTGCGATAAAGATTTACGATTCTATTCCCCTTTTAACGACGATGATCAAGACCGAGTCTTTTGACAACTTGTCAAAATGGCTCTCGCTCAACTTGGAGCGTAAACTTCCGGTGGTGAGCGAGGCAATATACGAAAACTTGTACGACTTGCAGGATAATTGGGTAAAAATCAAAGAGAACAATCCCACCTTTACTGCGTACAAGATAAACTCTCCTGTGGAGCTTTCTATGCGAGACCCGTCGACAAACTACAATATCTTGAAGGACGAAAGTTTGCAAATGAGTCTTGATACTGTCTTTGATGCTATTTTGGTGTATCAGACGTTGAACGAGATTGACTTTTTGTCGGAGCAGTATCACAGGGAATGGATCAAAAAGTATAATAGAGTAATTTACCCAATTACGCTGGCGGCAGATGAGTCGATTGCCCTGTTTTCTGGATTGGAAAATTTGGATGACTACTTGAAGAAGGTTAGTGCATTCTTTATCATGGACAAGCAAGTAAACTTGGCAACCAAGTTCCAGTTGAGAACAAATGCCAGCTCGGACGACTTGTGGGAGTCGTATGTAACAAAGTTAAAGCCTGTGTTGCTCAATTTTTTGAATACGCACGAGTTTTCCAATCTCGCAGACTTAAACAGTTTTAAAAACTTGATGGGTAACTTCCTTCAAGTGATGGAAAACAACAATTACAACAAGCTAGAGCTCTACGAGGTTTTGATGTGTATCTTCAAGGACAAATTTGTTCCGGTTATGATTAGAGACTTCCGTAACGACTTTCTCGAATCAATCCAGTCTGACCACTATATGCCATTAATTGTTGATCAAAGAGAGGACTATGAAACAATCATGACTCATTGTTGGTACAAAGAAGACGCTCCATTTGCACCCCAAAATGCCAGTCAAATGCCAATTACGTTTCCCTTTAGTGAAGATTTTGTACATTATTGCTTGGGAATCAAGGGATTATTAAACAACATTTTGGTCTTCATACTGCAGTATTACAACTATGACATAACCGAGCTCAACAATATCATCGTACACGAGGTATTTGAGAAGGTACTTGGAGACGAGCCTGGAGTTGGTATTAGCAGAGACATTCAAGATTTCATTGAAAAGAATACAAACAACAAGGAGGTCACAGCCCAAAGTTACACAAACTTGGAGTTCTACTTGTACAGCATATACGAAATTAGCGCATTGATCAATAGGCGTTTGAGAGCGAACACCGGCATAGGCATCCACAATATTGATGCTA
This sequence comes from [Candida] anutae, assembly GCA_030566955.1. NCBI lineage: Eukaryota > Fungi > Ascomycota > Pichiomycetes > Serinales > Debaryomycetaceae > [Candida] anutae. The sequence goes on along the minus strand of JAKUBP010000003.1, from coordinate 343,090 downwards.
ATGGCACATTTACGTTGCAGGCGGTGGATAACTTTAGCAAGCTCCGCAAGTACTCCGAGAGTGCAATTTTCTCAATGGTCGACAGCAAGATCAGAGACCTTCTCGACCTTGTTGAGTACGACGACTGGCTTCCTTCTCAAAAGAACACTGAAGCCAATTATTCTATAAAGGACTTTGCACAATACTTGGAGAATTTGTTCACGTCCATCTTCTCCAATTTGCCCAAGTCGATGAGGACTTTGGGTTTGTTCCGTACCTACGACTCGGTTGCGGAGCGCTTTCTCTCGATCATCCAGGAGTTGGAGGTATACAACCGTATTGCAATTGAAAATTTTGATTTGGACATTCGTTATATTGAGGATTCTATGAAGAACTTGTATGCGATGCACGAGGCCGATTCTGAAAATGGCGGCAACATGGCCTTGGAGACCACCTTTACAGAATTGAGACAGTTCATTGACTTGTTGAAATTGGAAAATTACGAGGAGTTTACTCGCAACCCAACCTTTAGAATGCGCTATTTTGACCGCATAAAGTATGAGGACGGGCTCAAGGCTATTGGCAAGATGAAGGACGAAGATGAAGATGACACCTCTGGCTTGGTCGACGAGAGTACTAATAACAGTCAAAACTTTGACCTGCAGTCGATATATTCTACAGCCACCGCGGCCTCAAAGTTTGCAAAATTTAGCAGCAAGTTCCGTAAAGGCTTGGGCGAGTAGTGACACTGAAGGAAATGTCTTGTCGAGTAGATGTGTAGCTTTATCGGCAATTGTATAACAAAACACGGAGTGTTTAAAATTACACCTACTTTTAGCATGACGGATTAGGTCCAGTTTAGTAACCAGTCACCTCTAGTCACCTCTAGTCACCTCTAGTGATATTGGTTTTAAAACAGTCTCTTTGAGTCCAATAACAACTTTCAGCATGTCTTGGTCATTCTGAAGTATCCTTTTTGACTAGTCGAATCCATTCTTGAGTCTTAGTGACTAGCTCGGAGCTGCTCTTTTTGAGTAGTGCTCAGAACCAGTATCTTCAGAACCCATAGTTTAGACTACTCTGACCAGTCTTCTTGAATAGTCAGAACCAATAGTTTAGACTAGTCAGAACCAGTCGTTTGGGCTATCCTCTAGTCTAACAGTCTATTTGCGATCCCTTTAGCGACTACCCCTCCACAACCAGTCGTACCACTTGCGGTTCTGGTGCACCACCACCTTCTTCTCATCCACTAGCCTCTGGATAACGCTTTCTAATGCTGATGTCTCTTGGGCTAGCGTCTTTTCGGTCTCCTTGTGCTCCAACACTGTCCATAATGAATGGAGCCCAAGACACGTTGCGGACGCCAACAAAAACGTGTTGAGCAACGGATTCTTAAATTCGCCGAGCTTTGGTTTCGCGGGCGCCTCCGGGAAGCGCGTGCTAAAGAGACGGCGGAGCGTGCGGGCGGGCATGGTGAGCGTATGAGCGGACATTGATAAAAGTTTTGGCTGACATGGAAAAAAGGCATACACGACAATGCTTCCGCTAGGGACCCGCACAATGCTCGCGCGGATAGCGAGACGGAGCTGTTTGACCAGTAGCGGCTACGCCGCGCGTGTACCGCTCGTTTCAAATGTTCAGATCGGCTTGGGTCTGGGACTTGTTGGAGATCTGGCGTGGCGTTTTGGCCGGATCACGGGCTTTGCTAGCCTCTCGACGCACGCTCCGTCCAGCGGTAACGGGTCCGGCAGCCCACAGTCTGCGACCGAGACTGAGCGCCAAATCGCAGCCACGCAGTTGAAGGAGGCGCAGGCCGCGCGCGAGGAGCGCATGCGATACAAAAACCGTACTGGCAGCTACTACTTTGCATCGCTAGCTATGTTCTTTTTGTCGCTCGCGTTTGGGGCGGTACCGCTCTACAAGGCCATTTGCCAGCGTACGGGATGGGCGGGAACGCCCATAACGGACGCAACGTTGTTCACGGCCGACAAGGTCGTGCCGGTAGACACCAACAAGCGTATCCGTGTACAATTCACGTGCCAGCTGTCGGGAATCTTGCCGTGGAAGTTTACGCCGTTGCAGCGCGAGGTCTACATTGTTCCCGGGGAGACAGCATTAGCCTTTTACAAAGCCAAGAACATGTCAAAGGAGGACATTATTGGCATGGCCACGTACTCGGTGACGCCAGACCACGTGGCGCCCTTTTTTAATAAGATACAGTGCTTTTGTTTTGAGGAGCAGCGCTTGCTGGCGGGGGAGGAGGTGGAGATGCCTGTCTTCTTCTTTATCGACCCCGATTTCGCAAAGGACCCCTCCATGAGCAATATTGACGACGTTGTCTTGCATTACGCATTTTTCCGCGCATCCTCGACTGACGGTGACTTACGGCCTATGCCGTCTCTGCAGGTACGTACCAGCATCGACGTGGCTTGAGACGATGCGAGGGGAGATAGGGGATAAGTTCACGTGGTCGACAAAGGCAAGAACTCAAGGGCAGTAGAAGCGGAGCCGCGCTGTAGAAGCAGAAAGTTGTGCCGAAGCGAAAAGTGTAGTGGAAGCGGGAAGCTGAGGCTCAATGTGGTAAAGAGATGCAGGAGATGGACAAAATATAGAGGCGGAGTGAAGGGAGGCGGATTCAGGAGTAGAGGGAGTAGAGGGAGGAGAGGGAGGAGAGGGAGGAGAGGGAGGAAGAAGGGGCTGAGAAATGTAAGAAGGGGGTGAGAAATGTAAGAAGGGGGTGAGAAATGTAAGAAGGGGGAGGGAGGTGAGAAGGGATGTAGCTGAGTTGGGAGGCGAGTAGGGAGAGGCGACTATGGGCGGATCGGTAGTAAAGCACTGAAGGAGGTAGCGAGAAGCGTGCGGGGGTAATGGAAAAGAGTGAGGGGTGATGGAGAAGGTGTGTGGGCATAAAGGAGAAGGTGCGTCGATGAGAAAAGGATGCTTAAGGTGGATCGAAACAGAAAAGATGCATACAAGGGTGGAGAAGGGGGAACAGATACTATCGCAAGGGTGAGCGAAGAAGGGCGAACGGACAAGAGGAGAAGTGTATGTGGAAAGGAGACGGCCACAGGAGACGACCACAGGAGAAATGCTCAAGAGGTTGTGTCGAAGCGGCAGATTGGACAGCGGCAGATTGGTAGACCCAGTGGCGCACCAAGGTGTAATGTATATAGGCTCTGGTTGCGGAGAAGCTAAAAGACGATATGCAGTGTCACCACGTCAGACTATGGCGCGATGAGAAAGATAACGCGGTATGCCTAAACCGGAACACCTATGGCGGGACACCAGCGATGGGGCAGATAAAGCAAGCCAACTCCGGCACCGAAACGGCCTAGACCCCTGGCGCCACCACCCCCGCCCAACCAGTAAATTATCCGGCAAGTGCATGGTGGCTTACACGCACAGCCGGCATCTGCCGGAAATGGCACCCGGCTCGCAGCGAGGTTGGCTGGCCAGGCGTACGCGGCGCGCCGTTGCTACGGCCACCGATCGTCAACAGTTGAAAGGGACAAGGACAGGGACAGGAAACAGCAACAACAGTTTGACTAGCTCATCTGCGCACTGTGCAATCCGCCCCGCAGTGCCGCCATGCAGTTCTGCCAACAGCCAGTGAGCGTCGTCGCAATAGAATGCTGAAGCGTCTGCCAATCGCGGCGTCTAGAGCCGACAGCACTAGCTTTATGCGCGCTGTTCCCCGTACAATTCGAAACGCCTAAGCGCGGGTCGCCTCTAGCCAATAAGTTGAACCTCATCGGTGCGTCTCGCATTTAAGGGATATTGTCGTGCGGTGATTGGGCGAAAAGCAATAAATTTATCTAGATCATCGAGATTAGGAGTTGGCGGGCCCTAGGGGCGGTGTGGGCTCTGACAGGCACCACGTCAGCGGTCTACACCGTCGTCTACTCGCGGATAGCGGGAGTGGTACCTGTCAGTGTCAGTGTCAGCAGGGGTACAGCGGTGGACAGGCTCATCGCGTTCCACGTTTCTCGCTCGCATCCCGCCCAACTATTGTGAAACGCACTTTAGTCAGTCTCACCGTTGCTGACCAATGCGCTGATGGATCAGATTGCGCCTGCAGTTTCGCTTCTTTGTTTTTTTTTGGGCTGAGGGTAATTTTTTTTTTTAAATTGCATCCTGCGGGAACAATTTTCCCGGACCATATATATATATGGGTCTCCGGGCCGGCTCTGAACCTCATCGATGAAGTTATCGCTCGCTGTGCTCGTTGCGGCGCTCACTGCCCGTGTGTGCGCGGATGAATCCGCGCATGTCCAGGTGGTGTACCACTACCGCGATTTCGCCTTGGATGCATGTTTCACCTTGATTGGTGCCAAGGCACTCTACTTTCCGAAAAAAGGCAAGCTCACACTGTACTGCCTGACCAAAAACCAGCCCGCGCTCGGTGCGATGGCCCACTGCTTGGAGCAGGTCCCGTACCCACCAACCCGCGAATTCTTCTTGTACACCTGCAAGCAGGCCAACTATACCCTCACTGAGGCACAGTACTTGGCTGCGGCCGCCAATGCTTCGCTGCACTTGGTGGACCCGCCCAAGGTTGTCAAGGGCGAACCCATCCCTACAATGCATGCTCCGATAAAGTTCACTGACAAGGTGGTGCGCGCTGCCTGGCGTTCCGAGGTAACTCGTTGGATAAACTACAACTATGCAACCTTTTTTGGCATTGGGCTCATTGGCTACTGGTTCTTTGTGATGTTGGTTGCCGGTGCGTGCAACTTGTGCTACTTTTTGTTCCCCAAGTTTGTCTTCTCGCTTAGCGGCGCCGTCAGCAACACTGTGCGTCGCTACGTGTTGCTTCCAGCTTTGGGAGGTCGCGCTCATGCGCACCACACAACCGGATTTTTGCAAATGTACTTCCCCACGCGCTGGGAGAGTATATTGGTGTTTGTGTGGGTAGCGCTCGCCATTGTGTTCCTGGCGGTTGATTACAACTCCGTCACGCCCAGTTTGTACTGGCCGCAGGGCGTTGCGCCGGAGATTGGCCGCAAGATTGCGGACCGCACCGGTATCATGTGTCTCTACCTCATTCCGCCAACCATTTTGTTCTCTGGCCGCAACAACTTTATGCAGTGGTTGCTGGGATGGCTGCGTGCTCGCTTTATTTTTATTCACCGCTGGATTAGCACCATCCTCTTTTTGTTGGCATTGGTGCATGCTGTCGGCATGACGTACAACGGAAAGGGAATCGGCAAGTACTACACGCGTAATGCCAAGGAATATGTACGCTGGGGCTACGTGTCGCTCGTGTCGATGCTGATAATGGTTGTGCAGCTGATTCGCTTGTTGCGTCGCGCTAGCTACGAGTACTTTGTCATGATCCACATTGTGCTTGCGGTGTTGTTCATCGTCGGTGGCTGGCGCCACTGCGAGGAGGACCTGTACCACGGCTGGTTTATTGCTGCTGTTGCGGTGTGGGTGCTCGACAGGGTGGTTCGTATTGGTCGTCTTGCTGCATTTGGGGTACGTCCTGCAACTGTGCGTTTAGTGCAAAACGAGACGCTCCGGATCCTGGTCCCGCGTCCCGCGTACTGGAAGCCATTTCCCGGTTCGGTTGCGTACATTCACTTTATGCGTCCGCAGTGGTTCTGGCAGTCGCACCCCTTTACGATTGTGAACATGACTACCAATGGGCTGGACACGATCGACTTTTACGTCAAGGTGAAGGGCGGCGTGACGCACGGAATCTACAAGTACTTGTCGCGCCAGCCCGATTCGACCGCGACCATTAAGGTTGCGATTGAGGGTCCCTACGGGTTCCCTCTGAGTGCATACAAGTTCCCCAATGCGGTTTACCTTGCAGGTGGTAACGGTATTCCCGGATTGTTTTATGATGCCATCACCAATGCGACTCGCGCCGGCCTGACGCAGCACATCAAGTTCAACTGGGTGGTGCGCCACTACCGCTCGTTGGAATGGTTTGAGACCGAGTTGGCTCAATTCAAGGGCACTAGCGTGCGCCCGACCGTGTACATAACGCAGCCTCACTTGGGTATGATTGAGCCAGCCACACCGCATGCGTTTGACTATGGCAGCGAGCTGGAGGAGGAATTGGCAGAGGAGCGTCTTGTGGGCGGTCCTGTAGTCAGCGCCACGAGCGAGAAGGCGGCGGCTGCTGGCGATAGTGAGCTGCCGACGACGAAGCAGGAGACAGAGCTCAGCTCTGGAGTTGAGTCGCTCGATGTAAGCGACAAGCCGCAGCAGAGCGGTGAGAGGAACGGCAAGGTTAACATTTTCCCTGAACAGCAGGAGTCACTGCGCTATATTGCACAGCTCAAGGCTCGTCTCGATTTTGTCGACTTTGTGGAGGGCCGGCCCGACGTGGAGTCGTTGGTCAAGACCCTGATCAAGGACACCAATGGACCTATTGCATTTGTGACATGCGCTCACGCGTCTATGGTGGACGATGCACGCAAAGCGATTGCCGAGGGACTTTCACTCACAAATCACCGTGTGGAGTTGTTTGAGGAGTTGCAGGGATGGTAATTAATAGTAACAATACAATAGTAATGTGATGCTGCGTAGTGGGGTACGTGAAGATGGGTAACTCATGCAGGTGAGGATAAGAGGGTGAAGTGGGGATATGGTGTGAGGTAGGGATATAATGTGAGGGGGGGATATAGTGTGAGGTGGGGGATGCTATTGAGAAGATGATGTGAGGATGAAAAGATGATATGAGGATGAGGCGGGGGATGTGAGGATGAGGTAATACGAGGGTTGTAAATGATGGAGGTTGGTTAGCTTAAAATTTTTATAGGAGCGACTTTTGTCGGTCTAGACCCGAGCTCAATAATAAACATCGCGCTCGCCGGGCTATTTATTGTAGCCTATTAAAATACTTCACCAGCATGCACACATTCCGTAGCCATCCCTGTGAGCCCGTCACCCCATCTGCCGCGGCATCAAGAACTGTAGGCGTGCGTACGGTGCTGCGGGCCCAGGGGCTCGCTCGCCCACATTTTGTTCCTAAATTGTGCTACAGGGGGGCTACGCCCACCTGGAAAGTCGGTAAACAACGGTGCTGTAAGCGTACGGTCCCCTTCTCAATTTCAGAAAGGCGTGTGAGCTGCCAAAGGCGTCTGGCAACGGATAACGGTGCGCGTTTGAGGCCCGTGCGTGGCTGAAATTTTCACGCGTGCTGCAAAAGTTTTTTACAACCTTTTTGTCCTAAACAAATCGCCGGACAGAGTTTGGACAGACCAGTACATTCTTCTTTACACACGAGAGGTACACGCTCGTACGACTGTGAGAGACAGCACCGAGGAAACGGGCACATCTCTGACGAAGAGTGACAGGGCTACATTCGCTTGCTATACCTAATTTGCATTTCAGTTTACGCGTCGCGATAATCGAGGCGATTGAGAATTACAAAAAAAACGTTTCACGCGCAAGACAGGATGTCGTTACGAGAACGAAGGTTTGGAGAGGGTATACACATGATCCTGGTGCTGCTTGCAGTGCCTGCCAGCCGGACGGTAGAGAAACGTGCCAACTCGTCGGGTTCGCTGTCGAGCAACTCGGATGACCGGTGTAAGGGGGACAATACCAGTCCCGACTGCCAAAAGCCAGTGTCCAACGACACGTTAACCATTGTGTTGGCGGTGGTGATACCCGTGGTTGTCATCTTTGCTGTGCTAGGCTTCTTTCTCTATAGAAACTACCGCAAGGATAAAAAAGAGGAGATGGAGCATGATCCCGATTTTGACGAGAATGGCGAGGCTACAGCCCTTCCAGATTTCCCACAGTCGTATGGATACGCCCTGGCCGGCATGTCCAACTCAGGTAAAATGGATGTCGGAATCAAAGGGATGCGGCGGATGGGCGACAATCCGTTTGAGAACCACACGAGTACCCTGGACCTAACCGGCGGCTATCCCGGTGGCGGCTACCCTAGTGGTGGCTACCCCAGTGGCGGCTATCACAACGCGCACTTGTCTACTGGACGAGTGGAGCCATACAATGGTCACTTTATGTTACCGTATGACCATCAGACGCAGTCAAAGGCACTGTTGGACGACTATGCCCGACAGATGGGCGCAAGCCAGGCGTTTAGCAATGGCCACCAGCAAACTGGGCCGAAACAAAGTCCCTGGAGTCTGCGCCACGCCAGTATGTTGAATATTCCCAAGGCGAAAGGGTCGTCGGGCTTGAGGGAAATTGGGGATAGTACCCTGAATTTAGTAGGCAGTTCCGGCAACGCGTCTGCTTCGTACGGACCTAACTTGAACCTGCCTGTGAAAAAGATGGAAGGACGGACCTACGTTCCAGTATCAAACGAGTCGCTGCTGCTGGTTAACTTTACTGCTGTACCCCTTGACGGACAGGCGGAGTCTGATTCGCGGGAACCGATAAGTTTACGGCGTCAACAAGGTGCAACAGACAGTGGATTTGATTCTACCAGTGTGGTGGACGACGAGGCCAGACCTTATGCTTTCAAGTATGGCAACGAGATGTCGTTGGATATTCCTAGCCAGCATTCTTCTGTTGCCGAACCCCACTACAACTCACTCAAACTTGGTGAAAAATCAGTTAGCAACAGCTCACCGTTTGACGATGTATCGAAAACTGCAGGCTCTTCGAGGCACCAGCTTCTGCAGAATGCCGATGATGATGATGACACCAATTTTGAGTTTTCTGTGAACCCGACAGGGAACACTGCATCCTCAAACTCGACGGCAGATCCCAGACGGGCAGAAGAGGGCAAAAAGCATTATGAAACGGCCCCTCTTCCGATTTCTAAAGACATTCCGGTGCAAACTGCTCCACGCAGCCCGACTTCTAACCGCAAAGCAGTAAAGAGTCCACGCATGTCGGCATTCAATCTCCTTAAGAATGACAGTGATAATGAAGGCGAGGATCTTACCGACCAGCAGCGGGAGGAGTTACAGAGAATGAAATCAGTGTACAAGGTTTATTTTGAAAAGAATGGTGACAAGGGTATTCCAGAAGACGAGGACCAGGTTCCTCCGGTTCCGCGTCTCGACAAACTTCGTATAAAGACTGATGGCTTAGATTCAGACTTGGATACCGACTTTGCCGACAAGCGAGCATCTACTGCATCATCCACCTACACTGAAAATCCAATTCACAAGGACCCCGCATTCTACATGGAATCCACGCAGCCTATCCAAACGTTTTACGTTGATACGCAATACCAAGATCAGTACCAGCAAAACGTGCAGTTGCAGCGCCCCTTTGACCTGAATGGGATCGATGCTCAGCCTTCACCTGTATTACCTCCCTTGCAGCAGTTGAGGAACGCATCAGACTTTCGCAAGTCTACTCTTGAAACGTACACCAACTACCAACCAAAAATGAAGAATGCGGAAAAGTTGTACTTCACTGGTGACGATGGCCAGTGGGCGTCTCCACATTCGCCAAACACCACGTCAATGTCAGGTCTGCAGTCAAACGATAACACATACTTTGGGACCGGCGGCTCTAATGGAACAGGAGGCCCCGGCAGCAACGGTGGAACACCATCAGCCACCCAATTGTCTAGAAACTCGGTTGTAATGGTTAATCCAACAGAAATTACAAAGCAGCGCAAGTTTAAGCCCGCTGGCTCGTTGGCCATGCACCATCAGACCTCCGGCTCGCCAACTGGCTTTCAGCCGAACAACGCTGGCTTTTCATCCATCAGTCCCACCGCGCACCACGAGTCGACTCCCGCCGACTTAATCCCCGGAAACCGCAAGAGCGACGTGAGACGGATGATGAATACAAACTTTTGAGTAATCTCATGGCCTGCCTAAGGGAGGTATTGTACTCTATATTTACGACATTCCATGTATCCTTATTCAATTTTTTGGCATATATATACCCTAGTGTACAGCTGCGCTACGGCGCAGAATGGGACAATCAACAGCTGCAGGAGTCCAAGGACCTTTCACGAAAAGCAAGGCCCTTCCAAGAGGAGCAATTTGCCCCAAGAGTCCACAAGTCTACAAGTATTCTCCAAGTAGTCGTTGTCTATGCCAAACCCTTTATGCCAATTCATAGTCATCAATCTTGTTCTTATACTTGAGCACGTTACGCTTGATCTTAGAAGTTTCCACCCACGTTAAGTAATCCTCCATGCTTCGCGTCACCAAGTACGCGGGGTTGGTAATGACAGTTGGGCCCACTCGCACATGGCCCTGCTCCACAAACTTGACCGCATCAACCACGTTCTGCGCCATCTTGAGGCGGCACATGACTACACCAATACGCCGGCGACACAAGGCGCTCACCGTCACCTTGTTCTCCAAGTCCGAAATTTTGCTCTTGCTTGCCAACACCCCCATCGCATACAACTTCTCCAACAAAAGCTGCTCGTGCTTGATCCGGAACGGGTCTGTGGGCAGCAACAACGATAACTTGTGACCAAGCTTCCGCACCTCGCCACACATCTTGTTGTACCGGTGGTAGTCCTCGCGGTTCTGGACATGGTACGTTCTCATCACCTGCGTGTCGCGATGACCCTGGTCCTGCTTCCACTCGAGAAAGTCAACCTTCTTCAACAACTTCTGCTCATGATGCTTTAACGCTCGTACCATCGTGTCTAGTTCGTTCTCTCGTTCGCTTTAGCTCTTTCTGAGTCTACTTAAACTAGAGGGATGTGATGCCAATTTTTCACTGTTGCACTCAAAAATTTTCAGCACAAAACGTTTGGCGCCAACAACATGAGCTTCCAGGCGGTGCGCCACTTCGGGCTGTCCGCGCGCGCGTGGTCCAACATTGGCAAGCTCCCGATCAGGCTTACTGAGGGTGTGCTGTGCACGGTCGAGCTGGTTCCGAGCGAGTTTACGCGCACGTTTTACAAGGGCCGGGAGACGTTTAAGCTCTCGCAGCAGGTGGTGATGTCAGGCCCAAAGGGAGTGTTGAAGACACTCGTTCCGGGATTCGTGAAGGTGTCGAATGTGGACAGCGTGATTCAGGTGTCGGTAGAGGATCCCGAGAACCGTGTGCAGCGTTCCATATGGGGCACGACACGCGCTCTTTTGCAGAATAATCTCATTGGTGCCGGCGAGGGCCACTTGGCGATTGTCAAGTTTGTGGGAACGGGATACAGGGCGAGCATCGAGCTTGGCGAGAGTGGACGTCAGTTTGTGCTTCTCCGGGTAGGGTACCCTTACACGCCACGCGTGGCGGTGCCGGAAGGATTGACGGTGTCTGCACCAGTCCCGACCCGTCTCCTCGTGGAGGGGGCCGACAAGCAGCAGGTGCGCTTGTTCGCGGCTTTGATTAGGAGCCACAAGAAACCAGAGCCGTACAAGGGTAAGGGTATCTTTGTTGACGACGAGACCATTAAATTAAAGGAAAAGAAGATTAAGTAGTGACTGGGAAGAATCGGAGGGAGAAGAGGAGAAAGTAAGGAAAAGAGAGGAATGGAAGAGAAAAGAGGAGGTGTTCAGAGCAACTCTAACCCTTGCAAGTAATGTCGCCGCCATGTATATATCTTGTGCAATGCCCCAGTGGCATCGTCCATACAGCATATAAATAAACTGTGAAATGGAAACTGTAAGTATAAAATGCAAATTCAAAACTGTAAATGAAACTGGAAAAAAAGTTTTTGCAATGAAGAGTGAGTATTGACGGTTGAGAGCATGTGGGGACTTCGTAGCGGGTTCGGGCCGGTGCGCGGGCTGGCTATGTTCGCATCTAGGCCGGTCATGACAGCGCGTGGAAAAGCGCAGATTATATCGGTACACGCGATAACGTCGGTAAAGACTGCTACGCCAAGCAAGGCGCACTCGTTGGAACAGTCTAACTTGCGTAAAGGCTTGTTGGGTCGCCCGGGAATATTGGGCATCAAGCGCAATATGATCTCGTGGTTCACGGATGACGGCAAGTCATTTCCTGCAACGGTAGTTGAGATTGACTCTTGTGAAGTGGTTGACCACCGCACGGAGGCAACGCACGGGTACACAGCCGTTCTCCTTGGCCAAATCGACAAGCTCAAGAATGTGTCGGCGGACCGCTTGAGATTGTTTGATAAGCTGGGAGTAAGTCCCAAGGAGAACATACAGGAGTTTAGAGTACGCGACGCCAGCGGATTGATTCCTATTGGCACGGAGATGCGTGCCGACTACTTTGCGTTGGGCCAGTTGGTTGATGTGCTGGCCGTAACCAAGGGAAAAGGGTTTGCGGGTGTCATGAAGAGACACGGGTTCAAGGGTTTAGGAGCCTCGCACGGTGTATCTAGGGCACACAGATCCGCTGGTGGTATGGGTGGTAACCAGGACCCCGGTAGAGTTCTTCCCCTCAAGAAGATGGCGGGAAGAATGGGAGGAAACAACTGCACGATTTACAACAACGAGGTTTTGTACGTGAACGGTGAAGAAGGCATAATAGTCGTAAAGGGGTACATCCCCGGTCCCGCCAAAGCCTTTATCAGAGTGCGCGACGCCATAAAGCTCTACGGAAAATCTTTGAATAGCATCCAACAAGACAAGGAGAGAGCCTAGACTCCCTTTTTCTCTCTCTGTACATACTTAAAAATTACAACTCGCCAATACATTACCCTGCGGTAAGGTAGCTGCTCGTTGCTGCGAGTTTTCAACAATAACGATGTAAAGGCACTTCGCGCCTAGCTTCTTACTCCTTGTCACTCTTACTATAGCGACAACATTGAATAATAGCATACTTCACCCCTTGATAACAAATGTAATTAGTAGCTCTTCTTCACAACAACGTTTTGTCCTCAAAACGTGTGCCTTGAAAAATAGCTAATTAATAAGATTAATTTAACTTGAGATTTGCTCTAAAAGAACAAAAAAGGATTCCAAAAACTAGTAAGATACACCATTAGCAAAGACAACTCCCGGATGGTTCTGGTAAAAGGCAAGAACCATGTACGATTTTGAAGTTGACCTTCTGGCGATGGAGAAGAAGTCTTTTTTTTCGGGCGGTTTCGACTCTTTTATATCAGAATCTTATGGTCGGGTAACCCCGTTTTGTTGACGTCTTCCAATACTTGTGCCTACATGCGCTGGGTTCACCCTATACGTCCTACGCAATGTCCATTAGACTTCCCCTTTTGTATCTACATTTCTTTGGATTTGCAAACAGTACTTAATTCTTATACAATAGACAGAGGCTTCATGTAAAAAGTGTGAAGCAATAGGAGATTATTCGAGGAGATCATGATAAGCTTTTCGATACAACTTCTCAACTGCTACCGAGAAATTGAAATATTGTTGTGTCTATTTTATATTTCCTGTAGAAGCAGATGCCTCAATGATTAATCATCCAATTCAGATGGTTTGATCAAGCCACCAACTTGTAAATCTTTCTTTCTCTGCAACCTAAGCTGTTCTTCCTTCTCTGCTTCTTTGTCCTCAGCAAACAAGTAGTCAGTGGGGTCACCGCCAAATTCTTTTAATTGCACCAAGAAATCTCTTAAAGTTGCCTTGAATTTGTCCAAATCGTTATAAATGGTAGTTAAAACAGTAAGGAAATTAACCAATTGCTCCTGCTGCAAGTTGTCAAACGCCGAAGACAACACTCCAGCCAAGTACTGTTTCAAGTAGTCTGAATTAGATGTTCCATCTGGAGCAGCTCCGGCCGAGTATAATGGATACTTGACAACATTGTCTTCCACTAAGTGAATTAAGTGGGCTAACAATTGTGCCTGATGCATGAAGCCTGCCTTATGATCGGGTTGGGTAAACACGTAAAAGGTATCCGACAAGATTTGGATGTAAAAATTTTCGTAAAATGCCTTTGTGAAAGGTGTGTCTCCTAACTTTTCAACATTTTCAATCAAGCCAATTGTCAATATTAATCCATTGTCTTCAACATCTCTGTTGTTGTGCTTAAATGCCCACAATGCGGCATTGATCAACGATTGGAAAGCGTCTCCCGACAATTGCAATAAGGCCTGGAATGATTTTGAATTGATTTCCCTTAATAATTTGTAGAATTCAACTCTGTGTTCAGGATATTCAATAAAGTCCCCCTTCATCATGTCCAAAGTACACGAAAAGACGTTTTGCAAGATTAAAACAACACCATCAGGAATCATATGTCCTACTTTGGATACCAAAGCTGTCATACAGTTCAACACTTCGGCATCCCTAGCATCAGGAACGTTCGTATTGTAGTCCTCCAAGACAGCAGCAAAGAGAGGTTGTGTCAAATCTCTAACGATTTCGTCAAGATTATCAGCCTGGTTAATATAGGTTTCAACCATCTTTAAGATCTCCTTCTTTATAGTTCTCAATGCCCTAACCTTCGGCGTTTTCGTGGCAATTAAGCCATCCTTGGATACAGCATCTGAGATCATACCAGATACAGCCTTGTACAAAGACAACATGTCGACGTACATAAAACCCAATTGAGAGTAAAATCCAGGACCTAAGGCCTTACAAACTGAAACATTAGTCTTAATGATGTTTGCAATAATCTTGACACTCTCAGCATTAGTGAGCAATTCAGGATCACGACCAGCTTCTTGGATAATTGCTGTCCAAGCCATGTTGGGCAAGGTCATCAATTCGCTCAATAGTTTGTATCTAGAGGCTTTGTGGGTCTGTGCACTAACCATGATACCACACGCCTCGTAAAAGGTGTGAACTTGCTGAGGTTGTAAGTCCTCAGTAATAGATTGCACTTTGTTAATTATTTCCATGATAAATGGCTCCTTCTCATCCTGCTGTACAACGACAAAGTGTTTTTTACACTTAGTAGTAATCTTAATGAAGGTGTCACAAGCCATATCTTGAACTCCCTCGTGAGTTTCATGCATAAACTCAAATAACTTGTTAATTACAGTTTTGAGGAATCTCCAATGGGCTTTAAGGAAACGGGGATACTGACCAACAATGTACATAATGTTAGACGCTACCACCGCCTTATTATCCTTGCCTCGTTTCATCTCAGTCAAGGACAACAAATCTTTGATCACAGTGACAAGGAAGCGCTTTTCCATGTCTTCGTTCATAGTACCCGAGATAGAACCAATGGCCCAACACAACGTGTTGATGTTTTGGAATGACCATTCAGATCCGTCAATTTGGCGAGACAACTTTTCACTCATAATTTCCTCGGTATTGATAACATTTAAGTGTGTCAAGTACACTAAAACTTCTCTCATGGATTTGTACAACTGAATTGTGTCGCTTTCCTTCACAAACTCGCGCACAATTTCACCTTCATCATTTTCAACAATTAAGACCTCTTCCGGTCTCACCATATTCTCAATCACCACAAGGCGCAACTTGGACAAAATGTTTGCATAGTTATGCTGTCTCAAGTTGAACTTTTCCAAAACGCCGGGATCGGGAGCTCCACCAGAGCTGGTAGCTCTCATTGCACTGCCATAGCTGAGTTGAAGTAAAGGTGACAACTCATTCTGCGGCAAGTTTTGAATCTCCAAAAAGAGCAGTTGGACAAATGTGGCCCAAAAGTCCAAGCACGTCTTGAACAATTCGCGCTCCTCAATTCTAGATAATTCGAGTAAATAGCCCATTGAGTTTTGCAAGAGGTCGGAGAGTCCGGCCTTCTCGACTGAGATTAAGTGATTCGATAAAAAGGTGCACAAAAACATGGCGAGATCCTGCAAGAACGACTGCTCGTTTGAGTTGGCGATCTTGTACGACTCCTTCAAGTTTGTACCGACTGGGATCACAACGTAGATCTGTTGCAAAGCGTTGTTGAACATTTCGATAAATTTTGTGTTGTTGGTCTGGGAAGTCAATGATGCCACCTCAGTAAGACACTTGAGTGTGATGGCCCTGGTATTGTCCGGTCCCAAAAACTTATTCGTCAACATTTCCAACAAGTTTGTCTGAAAAATGTACTCCACAGGAATGTACTGAATGTACTTCATCAACGTGTTGAGTGTGGATATCACCAACGCCGCCTTGGTCGTCTTGTCCAAGACTTCGTAACACAACTTGAAAATCTCCTCAAACTCAGCCTTCATGCTCTGCTTCAAACTCTGAGCTTTGCGTTGCGTTAATTGATCTTGCGAGTAGTAGAAAACTTCCTCGCTCAACAACTTCAAAATTATCATATTGTTCTCGCACACATTGAAGGAAGAGCGCGACGACGCCACAATCTCAGGAATAAACTGGGGCCAGTTGTGCGGCCACTCCTGTTTCAAGACCGACACGAGTGTCAAGTCTATCTTGTTAATCAAGGCCCGCTGAGTCTCAAATACCGTCTCGTTGCCACACAAGGAGATGATCATATTCACAATAAAGTTGCGGATCCCGATTCGCTCATTCTCAGGAATGGTCTTCCAGCGGTACTGAATAAGCTTGTTCAAGCACGAAAGCGCAATGTACTTACTCTGTGCATTCTCTGACTCGGACAAGATCTTGTCGGAACGCTTCCAGGATTCTGGATGCTCCTGGAACTGGTTTAACACAAGCTGAGCCGATTTCTGTAATGATCCAGACCCTTTGTAAAAGGAGTCGACAACCTGGTCAAACAAGGCGATATCGAGCTCCTTCGAGAAGTCGAGTATTGCCTCCATACTGTTAGTTCAGGCTGGCAACGGTGAGCTTGGTGATGAAGTGCCACGTGCTGTAGGGGTGCCAGTAATCTCAATTTGGCACAAGCGGGGAAGCTGCACGTACTCTATCTGCCCTCTCGTTCAGAAAGCGTATATAAGAACCCGAGTGTCGATAGATTGCCTCTAGGTATGCGCGGCCAGGGAGTTGTGGCCGGTAGGTTGCGTTGTCAATGCCCTATTTTTAAATAACAAATCAGGCCCAGAGGAAAAAAACTTGTAGCCCAAAACAGCAAGCGCCTCAAAGTCCTGCCTAGCCCTAAGATCTCGTACAGCTGCTGCCACGCAACAGCCGCTGCCCCAACTTCACCTGTCACGCCATGCCAACCTTTCTAGAGCTGAGAGGAGGCGCTGCTGCAGCGGCTGGAGTCTACATGCGCCTGGTGCGTCACTTTTAACGCTCTACATTTCTCCTTTTAAAGGACCGTAGTATTGTTTAGACTTTCTACTTACCAAAGGCGACACCCTTGGCAATGTTACCCTTCAACTGGTCAATCGCAACGTCCAACAAGGCCTGCTCCTCAGGGGAAACCTCCTTCAAGATCTCATACTTGATCGACTCAATTCCGTCCTTACCCAACACAGCAGGCAAGGAGAAGAAGCCTAAGTCCTTTACCAACTTCTTGGCCTCAGCAGCACCGGGGATGTCCGAGTCGAGGTCCAAGAAGGTGCACTCAACAATGTCCTTCTTACCCTGAACGGCGTTCAAGATGGCCTCCGACAAGCGGTAACCAGCGTATGCCATCAGCAAGGTGGCCAGACCAGCACCGTTCTTTGCTTGCACAACTTCGTCACCTCCAAACTGCACTCTGTGGATCAACTTCTTCTTGTCCTCTTCCAGCAACTTGGCGTAGTAAGGCTTGGTGGCACCCAACGAGTAGAGAGGAACGATGGTCTCACCAGAGTGTCCACCAACAACCTGCACGTTGAAGTCGGAGGGCTTAGTCTCCTTCTCGAACAACTGGGAGATGAAGGTATTGGCACGGACAATGTCCAAGGTGGTGACACCAAAGAGGCGCTTAGCGTCGTAGACGCCCTTCTCCTTCAAGGTCTCAGCGACAATAGGGACAGTCGAGTTGACGGGGTTGGAAATGATCAACACGAATGCCTTGGGGGCATTGGCAGCAATACCCTCGGCGAGTGAGCGAACAATGCCGGCATTGATGTTGAACAAGTCGTCTCTGGTCATGCCAGGCTTTCTGGGCACACCAGCGGGGATGACAACCAAGTCAGCGTCCTTCAAAGCAGCAGCGAGGGCGGTAGTATCCTCACGGCTAGATGGGAGGTGGACCAGAGTGGTGGAGTCAGAGTTGATGTGGCCCAAGTCAGCACCTACACCAGGCACGTTAACAACGTCAAAAAGAGACAACTCCGTCACGGCGGGGTTGATCTTCAACAAAAGGGAGAGGGGCTGGCCAATGCCGCCAGCAGCACCACATACTGTAACTTTAACCATGATTAAATGAGTAAATAGATATCCAAAGGATGTTTGGGTTGCTAGAGGCGCTCAGGCGCCCGACAGCACGTTATTTATACTCCACACGGCGTGGGGTTTAAACGGCACGTGATTGATTCCGGTCTCCCGGCGCAAGCCGGTTTATGACGGGTCATTCGCTCCGGGTCACCGGGGCGCCCTGCTCCCCACCCGGAACTTTACGGAAACTGGTTATGCCTCGGGTGCAGATATATGCACGTGAATGTGGAATTTCATAGAGCGGGATCGAACCCAAGCGGGATTGGATGACGTGTGACATTTGGTAGGGGCAGCCAAGACTGGTTCCCTGATGGCATACCAGCTGGCAGAGGTGGCACAGCAGCATACCATTTGTAGATGCCGTAGTTTTAGTTCTACTAGGCCTGATGTCGTATAGCGGTCTTGGTTTTGTCCGTCTCTTTCGGTGTAAGCGTAGGATCGTGTGAGTTGTTGCTGAGAGCTAAATTTATCGCATCGTTTTTGATACTCCGGTAGCATGACACGGATCGCCCGAAGGCGGTCGTTGCGTGAGCGCAATCCGGATAGTCTAGTATACGTACGTCGTCGAGCCCTTCTGGATCCCGGCTCGCGACCTCCGACGCAGTTTTGGATCGAGGATGTTGCAGGTACCACCTCCAATTTGTTGGACCGGGAAGATACTGATGGGAACACGCAAATTACTGTTGCTGACACTGGTACTAAACAGGCGAGATTAGAATGTGTTCCCTTTGATGGGTATCGCAGTCGGACCATACATGGCGTCTATGCTGTGTCGAACTTACTCCAAGAGTTGTTTTTGTGTGGGACTAGCAGCCTCGTGGTCGATGAGGACAGATTATACGAGAATCCAGTAGCGAGGTTACGCCGCCGGATATCAACCGACTTTTGGAAGGCGTTGTCTCGTCAAGTTACTAGCGAGAATATCATGGAAATGACGTTTGATGCAAAAGCATTTGCAAACCGCATTTACGTGCCATACCTGGAGCATGAACAGTACGAATACTTTGCATTGATGCAGTTGAAGAATCCAGAATTAGACGTACAATACCTTCCCAAAGACATCACTGCCCAATACATCCGCTCAATCAATACGAAACCAGGTTTACTTGCGATGAGTTTCAAACCAGGCCCACATGAGCCCGGCAGTTTGATAAACGAGCCATACGTGGTTCCTGGTGGTCGGTTTAATGAATTGTATGGCTGGGATTCATATATGATTACACTTGGTTTACTTGAGGATGATACTGATCCCCGTAACCTCGTTCTCGCCCGCGGAATTGCGGAGAACTTTATATACGAGATAGAGCACTACGGCAAGGTGCTCAACGCCAACCGTTCATATTACTTGGGTCGTTCACAGCCGCCATTCTTGACTGACTTATCCCTCCGGGTATACGCATCTACGAAACGTCTCCATGGCGCCAGTGCAGATACTACCAATTTTTTGCAACGCGCCACCGCCGCCGCGATCAAGGAGTACCACACTATATGGTGCGCATTTCCACGTTTAGACTCAACCACTGGATTATCTTGCTATCATCCAGAAGGTCTCGGGATCCCTCCAGAGACAGAACCTACCCACTTTGACGCAATATTAGCGCCATACGCGCGCAAGTACGGAGTAACCATACCTGAATTTGCCGACATGTATAACTCGGACAAAGTATCTGAGCCAAAATTGGACGAGTACTTCTTGCACGACCGTGCATTGCGCGAGTCTGGTCACGATACCAGCTACCGTCTTGAGAATTGTTGCGCACACTTGGCCACTGTCGATCTCAATTCGCTTCTTTATAAGTACGAAGTTGATATTGCCGGTATCATCGCAGCACATCCAAAGTTATCGAATGAAGATGCATCCGTGTGGAATAAGCGCGCGAAACTTCGCCAGGAGCGAATGTCCAAGTACATGTGGAATGAAGAAGATGCCATATTTTATGATTACAATATCAAGTCGTGCTCACAAACGCTCTTCGAATCGGCCACTTCTCTCTGGCCCCTTTGGAGTGGTGCCGCATCGAAGCAGCAGGCTAGACGTCTTGTGGCTGTATCATTACCCAAGTTTGAGGAGTATGGAGGATTAGTTTCTGGTACGTTGCTCTCTAGGGGCCCGCTCAGCCCAGACCGGCCGCCTCGTCAGTGGGACTACCCCTTCGGATGGGCGCCTCACCAAATATTAGCATGGAAGGGACTATCTGAGTACGGCTACGCGGATGATGCCTGCAGACTTGCGTATAGATGGCTATACATGATGACGAAAACTTCCCACGATTACAACGGTGCAGTTGTGGAAAAGTACAACGTAACAAAGGGAGCAGTGGCACATCTAGTTGATGCTGAGTACGGAAACCAGGGCTTGGACTTTAAGGGTGTCCCGCGCGAGGGATTCGGGTGGATGAATGCCAGCTTCTCATATGGCCTCAAGTTTCTCAATACTAGAGCCAGGCGTAGTTTGGAAATTCTAGCATCTCCAGAAACGACATGGAGTACCAAGCCGAGCTCTACTGGTCACCACTTGTAGCATTTACAGCAAATATATCATCATTTTTTTAGTAGGCTTTCCGCTAGTGCCGGCGCAAGTTGGCCAGTGAACAGAAAAAGGCACTTTGACGTTGAAAATTCCAACATACTTGTTTGCGCCTTGAGCATCAACAGGGCTTGGTGGGAGACGCTGAGCTTTAGCCAACGAGACACACAAACGCGATATGGTATGTGCGCAAGTTGTCAGTGGCTTACCCGGCGTCTGTCGCCAATGGGCAGTGACAACCAGAAGGTTGATGTGCTCATCGGCTCAGCTTGGTGCCCCCAAAAAGCCGGATTCCTTTAAGACCGCTGTTGAAGCAGCTGAAAAGCTTGTACAGTCGCAATCAAAGCCAGCCTTCAGTGATCCATTTTCAATCGTGAGTCATGAGATGTCGTCGTTGGCAAAGTCTATTGCCAGTTTGATCGGGTCGGGCCACCCTACGCTTAACCGAGTATCCAGCTATTACTTTGAAGCTGAAGGTAAGAATGTGAGGCCCTTGATAGTGTTGTTATTATCAAAATCATTGCTGCACATCCCCACCGAGGAAAGAAACCGAATCACGATTGATACGCAAGATGTCACGACACAGGCGAGATTTACAGGAACCACGGACGGTACCTCCGTGGCTGGTAAGTCTGTAGACGAGTCTATATCGCCGCTCAGGGTGCTCCATGGGATTAATCCGAGGGTTATATTGGACCCATTGTCGAAGCCGATGAGCGCTTTACCCGAATTCGATTCAGCGAATGGGATCTTGCCCAAACAGAGGCGCCTTGCCGAAATCGTGGAGATGATACACACAGCGTCACTTTTGCATGACGACGTTATTGACTTATCAGATTCTAGAAGAGGGAGACCGAGTGGGAATATTGCATTCACAAATAAGATGGCGGTTTTGGCTGGTGACTTCCTCTTGGGACGCGCGTCCGTCGCCATTGCTCGATTGCGCAACCCTGAGGTGATTGAACTTTTGTCCACCACTATCGCTAATTTGGTTGAGGGTGAGTTCATGCAGCTCAAGAATACTGTAATGAGTAGCGAAAGCGAATCGATTGTAACAAACGACGGCGATTCCAAAACAATCCCCGCTGCCACTGGCAGAGTTCCAACGGAGCAGCACGAATACTCTGTTCAAGCTCCAATAGAAGTGGACCACCTGACGAATGTTGATGCAGCGTTCGAGTACTACTTACATAAGACGTACTTGAAGACAGCTTCATTGATGTCAAAACTGGCAAGAGCCGCTGCAGTATTGAGCGGTGCTCAAGATAATGTGATTGACAACTGCTACGAGTTTGGCCGCAATTTAGGATTGTGCTTCCAGATTGTTGACGATATGTTGGACTACACTCTGAGCAACGAAGCTTTCGGCAAGCCGAGCCAAGCTGACTTGAAGTTAGGATTAGCAACGGCACCGATTTTGTTTGCTTGGAGACAACAGCCCGAACTAGGTGAATTGATTGCCAGGAAGTTTGGACAGCCGGGTGACGTGGAAGTTGCTAGAGCAGCTGTTGAGAAGCACGATGGGTTGAAAAAAACCAAGAAAATGGCTCAGGAGTACTGCCAGAAGGCATTGGAGAATTTGAGAGTATTACCTGAGTCCGATGGACGCAGTGCTTTGGAGTTCTTGACGAACTCCGTATTGACTAGGACTAAGTAAAGGAGAAACATTGAAACCAACCGCAGAACGACATTCAGCTCTGGAAGTATACGTTTTGTTATCTCCGCGCTGCATTGTTATTTATAGAGAAGGTAGATTCATAGCATAAACCTTGTACATACAATATATGTATCGACTTCTTCTTGATAAGCGACGATTCAAGAACTCGCCTATTTAGGAAGTCTATGTGTTGAAAAAAACAGATGGTCAAAAAAACAAGATTCTTCTTGAGTTGTGTCACAAATCATCGTCCAAGAATGTCAGCCGAAGTACCCAAGACTGTCACTGAGAGCGTGCCCGCTGTTGCGGCGCCCCCTACATCTGATGTCTTCTCCATGTTTGGTGCCAAGAAGGAGAAAAAGCCCGAAGATGCCGATGATGCAAAGAAGGAGGAGGAATCAGGTGCCGCTGACGCTAAAAAGGGAGACAACGAGGATGCCCCCGCCGATGAGGAAGAGGCCGATGTTCACTTTGAGCCCCTTGTTCTGTTGGAGAAGGTTGATGTCAAAACCAACGAGGAAGAAGAGGAGGTTTTATTCAAGGTTCGCGCCAAGTTGTTCAGATTTCAGGCAGACACTAACGAGTGGAAGGAGCGTGGTACCGGTGATGTCAAGTTCTTGAAGCACAAGGAGTCTAAGAAGACTAGAATCGTTATGAGAAGAGACAAGACTTTGAAGATTTGTGCCAACCACTTGATCTCGAGCGACTACGAATTGAAGGCTAACATTGGCTCTGACAGGTCGTGGGTGTACAATGTCACTGCTGATATTTCCGAGGGAGAACCCGAGGCACAGACCTTGGCCATCAGATTTGGAACTAAAGAGAATGCTGACAAGTTCAAGGAGCACTTTGATGAGGCGAAGACGGCCAGCAAGTGATTACAGTGCGATACAGGCAGTTTTAGAAGTTAATGCTTCAATCCGCCGTATTGTTGACTCGTAATATTAGCTGAAGTAGCCAAGGATTGGAACAAGGAGCGCCTTGTGTGATATATCCTGGGAATCCTTAAAAAGACAGAGCGATTTCGCCCCATCTTACCAAGCTGCAGAAAAGAATTAGTAGGGGCGAATCATATTGGCTTAAAGTTATATAGGGGGAGGGGTCTTAATTCACGTAGCTCATTAACCTTGCATCATATTTATCCCTGAACACGTTAGTTATGATCGATTTAGTCTGGATGAGCCTAATACGTGACCACGTGTGTGTAGCGCCAATGAAATACTTGGCCACGACGTAGTGTAGGGGGAGTGTGTTAGAGGCAGTTTCCACAACCGTGTTGACTTGTTGACTTGTTGACTTGTTGAGCTTGTTGGGTGGGCCTCATTTATCGACTTCAGTCTGACCAAATTCGTGATACACGTGCGCTTCCGATTTTGCTTTGGAAATTGGGGCCTAGCGCGCAGTAGTTAGCAATTTTATCAGGCATTCACTCTTGAGGTGAGAACACTCGAGTGTGGAGGAAGTCTGTACTATAGAAAGCCCTATTAACTGCTGATACTATGAAGTTTGGGAAGTATCTTGCTTCGAGGCAATTGGAGCTCCCTGAATACTCAGGCCATTTTATTGACTACAAAGCGCTCAAGAAATTGATCAAACATCTTGCTATCCCAGCCACGACAAACACAACTTCAGGACCTAATGGGGAGAGCGTTGTCATTCCTTCTACTCCGGCACAAATCCAGAATACGTTGAAGGAAAACAAGGCGTCTTTCTTCTTCAGAGTAGAGAGGGAATTGGACAAAGTCAATTCCTTCTACTTGGAGAAACAAGCTAATTTGGCAGTCAACTTGGATCTTTTGGTGATGAAAAAGACTGAGCTCTTGACTAAGGCGAATGCTTACCGCCAGTCAGGGCCCGGAGGCTTCGCTACTAGTGCAGAAAGCTTTAGAAATTCCATCTCCTACTTAAATTTGTATCAGAACTTCAAGAGGATACATCAAGACTTGATTAGGCTTCAGCAATTCATTGAACTCAATGAAACTGGCTTCTCAAAGGTAGTAAAGAAGTGGGATAAGCGTTCCAAGTCGCACACGAAGGAATTGTTCATTCTGACAGCAGTTAGTGTTCAACCAGTATTCCATAGACACGAGATTAACGAGTTGAGTGACTTAGTCTCTCTGTCATTGTTTGACTTAGAGTCAATCAAAGATGGCGATTACTCATCTTTGACAAACTATGCAAGCGGATCTGACACACCTCCACGGGTAGGTGGAGTGAGTCGGCCCGTGACTTCAAGACACATTACTCCAGTTGGACAAGCAGCCACATTTACAGCTTCCCGTAACGGGTCTATTGTAAATTTAGAAAACAGTGAGGTAGATGAGCTCTATTCGAGTTTTGTCAATGTTGCAACTATAAAAGACCCTGACTTTTCACTCCTCAAAGGGTGGGTTGAAAAGGTCAAAAACTCTTCAAATTCAACACCACTGGATCTAGGAGAAAGCGGGCAATCCTCTCCGAGTGGTTCTTTGCCTCTCAGTCCATCTGCGAAGTTTAAAATGTCCAAGATTTTCCTTTTATCTATGATCAATCTCAAGATCTCCGATACGTTTTTGGAATCCTTCCTCAACTTGATAAACTATGATATTGACTTTACCTTTGTTAGCGACGACTTTAACAACAGTAAGACTATTCTTCATGAATGCTGCTCAATTCCCCCAGCCTCAATGCATGAAAGTAGTCACCATATTATCATCAATAATGGAGTCAAGGTTGCGAAGTCTACAGATTCCATAAATCACTCCAGAACTTTCATTATTGAATTTATTATGAAAAAATTATCTCCGGATATCTGTCAACAACTCCTTATTTGCAAAGACTTCAACGGGCGGACTTGTCTTCATTACGCGTCACAGAATAACCGTTTGGACTTATTGCAAATATTGCTTCCACATTTTCTGAAGGAGAACATAGATGACCTCGACATTGATTCCATGAGTCCCTTGGTACTCTCAATCAAGCATGGTAATCTTGATGTGACAAAAACGTTAGTACTTGCGGGAAGTAACTGCTTTCCGAAATCAAACGAGTCTAAGTTACAATACTTGCCCATCAATTATGCTTGTAAATTAGGAGATTACGAAACTTTGGAGTACTTATTGTCACAAAGCAACCCTAGTGATATGTCCTTGATAAACCAGCAAGATGTTGAAGGACTCCTTCCCTTACATGTTGTATCAAGGTCAGGTCATTACAAGTTGATTAAATTGTTGATGAATTATGGTGCCGAAGTTAATAAACTTGATAGCTTGAACAAGTGGACACCTATTTTTTATGCAGCACTGGAAGGTTACGTAAAGACAACTCAGGAATTAGTTAAGTATGGTGCAAAGCTTAACATTCTAGATGAAGATGGATATAACGTTTTGTATTATTGTGTTGTTGAGGGTCATATTGATGTCTTGAATGAGTTATTGGGGTATCATAACGCAATGCTTTCCTCAAATTCGCGGGTTCATTTTCAAAAGCGTGACTCGGATGAGATTATAGATACGAGAGAATCCCTTCTGCCTTCTACAGTGGAAGGAGTAAAGAAAACAGTACACAAATCTGATCGCTCCTCGTCATCGATTTTAGCTGGCGCTGATGAAGACTCAGAAGATAGTGGAAGCCTTGATAAAGCCAGTGTTGATAACATACCAGACCTTCAATTACCACCGCCTATTCTTCCATTACGAAGATACGGGCACAACTTCTTGGAAAAAAAGGTTTTGGTAGAATTGATATTCCCCACTGATTCTGAGTTTATTACACTTTTCAACTCAAATGCTGACTTAAAACCTGGAAGAATTACTTTGACATCTAACATATCTGATATTGTTCCAAGAAACATTATTTTACCTATTGCAGATGATTCTTCTGCTAACAATAACTGTGTGTTTCAGACTGAAATAGATTCATTGAATGAATTCAGAATTGACTTTGAAATATTTCCGAAATTTGGAACCAGGCTTATTGCTAAGACTACTGCATTAACTTTTTCGCAAATTGACACATCGTCTCCTGAAATTTCATCTATCCAATTGCCACTTTTTGATCTTCGCTTGCGAAACATTGGCGAATTGAAATTCAACTATCAAGTCATTTTCCCTTATTCTGGAACTCTTTTGGAGGCTTCGAAATTTGACACTTATTGGAAATCGTCTACTAGCTTTGTCAAGAACAGACAAACATTAAAGTTGAACGCAGCTGGAGGATTGTCCCCAAACAATTTTTTGTCCCCGTCTAGTATTAACTCAACTCTTGGGAATGGTATCACCAACCAAACGTCCAGGAATCATAACCATGTCAGTGGGTCATCAACCTCGGGTGCCTCATTTACTGCTCCCAACGATATTCTTGGAAATGATGTACCGCCCAATACAACACCATCATCTGTCGTAACAGCTACTTCGTTATCAGGTGAATACCTACGGATTAAGATTTGTCTCTTGAACGATGGTACTCCAGTTGTTTGTCCCCATTGGTCGATTGCTCTTATTGAAGACATTGACTTGTATCTACCAAATTTGTCATTGGATCAGTTAACATCAATAACGAATAATTTATTTGACTATAGCAAGGTTCTTGATGATTTGTCTAAAATGACCATAAATGACATTGGTCTAATCACAAAATTATTAAAAATCGTCTACTTGCCATTAGAGAGAGTATTGGAGACGTTAAATTGGGAAATTAACTTGAATTTAGAAATTGTATTCCCTTCGCTTTATGAGCTTGAAAATTTGCCTTTCGTTGGAAATATTGAACTGAACTTGAACAACTTCATTGACAATACATTAAGTGACATTTTCAAACATGTGAGAACGTCAAAGTATAAGACTAGAAACGGAGGCACCGGAAGATCAATTATTTTCTTATCTTCTAACAGCTTGATTTGTAAGATTCTCAATTGGAAGCAACCCAACTTCCCAGTTTTCTTGATCATGAATGGTATTTCATTCAATGCTGAAAAGAAAATTTTTGAATCGAGAAGTGCCAACGGTTTAATAATTCATGAGTTCGAACATAAGAACGCGGATTCAGAGGCTGCTAGAAATCTAATAAAGTCTCACAAATTCAATCAGAACACACACCAGGAGGTTACTATACGATCCATTAAGGAGGCGGTTAATTTTACAATTAATAACAACCTCATCGGTGTGATCATATCAATCCATTTATTGAACTTAGTTCCGAAGTTAGCCCCATTGATCAGATCCAGAGGTTTAGTTATCGTGGCATCAAGCTATCTGTGTGAGGATAAAAGCGAAGAAAGTATCCAAAAGGAATTAGAATCATACACAAAAGCACAGATAAATGGGCTTAGGTTTGATGATCTCCTTAGCTTTAGGGAAGATATTATGTAAGTTTATATTAATTCATTCATAACCGGCATATGTATATACTATTTTCTTCTCCTTGGTGGCGGAGGAGGAGGAGGTACGGTGCTTAACCTGGCAGACTGTGAGGATATTGGTGTTGCGACTGGTTTGGATGACGGAGGAGGCGGGGGTGCTTTCTTTTTGAGAGCCTTGATTACCAACAGCGATGCAGAATGTACGGAAGATGAAGACGAGTTTCCATTCTTATAAAGCTCTTGTCTTCTTTGGGGAATAGGAATACTTGGAAGTGGTTTTGAGTACAAGTAATCAGATGGCAAATTAAGAATATTCATCGATTTGATCTTGTCAGCATCTAATTCGCGCTCATTCGAGATGTCAATGCTATCATCCGTCAATCTCTCTTCTAGAGTCATTACCTCCATGCTTCTCCCCAAGAATACATTATTGTTATTATCTCTAACAATACCCGATCCCTTTGATTTTCCGACAGAGACCCGATTATCTTCTATTTTGCTGGAAGTTGAAAGTTCGTGAAAATCATTTAGCGTAGATGTTCGATTAATACGAATACTTTCAATGGTTGAAGTACCCAAGCAATCATTTGATATATTATGGTCTGAAATTGAAATAATTACCTCTTTGTCATCATTTTTAGATCCCTGAGGTTTTGTTTGGCTGTCACTCTGGATTGTAGAAACCAGAGATTTGGATACCACTAACCAAGACACTGACAAACAACGGGTTGATAATTTGACAATTTCAAAGGAAATATTATCCTTTGGACCATGTTCACTATCGCGGGAGAAGTTAAGAATGAGGCTTCCTAAAATATCTAGAATTTCCTTCTTCTTATATTCATTCCTTTCTTCAGACATTTGAGAGAAAACAAGCATAGGATACATCACTTTCAAATACGTCACTATAAGGTACTTGTTCTCCTCAGCATAGTCCAAATTGTTTAATTCTCTTATGAATATATCAACCAATATTTTCAAATCATTTAGGTATACTAATTTTGTTGTGGATGAAGTAGTGAAAACTTGGTAAAAAAATTTCAAGATTAATATTTTAATTATCAGTGATTCCTCTCTATTAAGATAATATATCATCAAGTTAACGAATCCTGTGAAATGGGCGTTACCTGTATTTTCGTTTGCTTGCATCAACTTATCAAAAACGGCGTTTCCTACCTTCTCCGATGAATATGACATTATAATAAACTGTTCATTTATCAACAAAAGAAGTTTTATCTCCTCATAAGCAAGTAATTTAGCTTCGGCCTCATTACCATCACCATTGAGATCATATGTGATAGCATTCTCGTTTGACAAAAGATTGTGTAACAATGAAGAAATCAAAGTTGTATTTTCAGACATAAACATCAATTCATCGACAGGTAGCACGGTTGAGTATAGCAAGTATTCAAAGAATATATCGCAACTAAACTTAAACAACACAAACGAAGAGGACCCTCGGATGACTC
The DNA here is from genome assembly GCA_030566955.1 of [Candida] anutae. Taxonomy (NCBI): domain Eukaryota; kingdom Fungi; phylum Ascomycota; class Pichiomycetes; order Serinales; family Debaryomycetaceae; species [Candida] anutae. Next base: position 314,130 of record JAKUBP010000003.1, on the reverse strand, counting down.
TAGGCAAGTGAGTAGAAAGGAAGCTAGCCAACACAGATACAAATTTAAATCTGTCTAGGATCTGATACAATTCTGCACAGTCTATCAACAATAATGACGGTTCAATTCTGTCTTGGCCAGGCTCGTTCGAAATATTCTTCATCTTCATCAAAAGTAATAATATCATGCACATAAATTCTTTCAAACATTCTTGCTGATATCTAACTTGCTTATTAATCCCGTCATCTTCCCTGCTAGTATCTACTGATGATGTGAAACTGCTGATAAAGGCAAGAATCTTTCCCGTACAAAACTTGTAGTTCTTGGTGAATAAATTCAGACTAATGAACTTAAGTGCATAGGTTGAAATGTTGTAGTAAGAGGTCTCAATACGCTCTTCAACTTCGGGTATCGCTCCTTGGTATACGTTGTCAATAACGAACTTGATGAAAATAGACAAGTTTTCATTACATGCGTTCGGGTCGCTGTTGAGAAGAATCAAGTTTATAAAGTCGGCATCAAGCTCCCTCGCATCTTTGGACATTCTTGTTGTTTAAAAGTCACCTAGTAGGATAGTTCAACTGAACCAGTCAGCAACAAGATAGAAAGTGGCGCACAGCCCTCCTTGCCTAGTGATTAATAGAGACACGTCTTATTCGTTTTCCATATATACTATATCACGTGCTCGTTCTTGGCGAGCCGATTAAGGTTAAAGGTATGACGACTAGTAACCTACTGTTTTAAGATATACGTCTGTTCCCCAGCCATGATAGCTCTGAATTGTCAACAGGCCCTTCGTGTTAGGAGAATTGGCTGACCCTGTAATTCCTTCATTAAAGATTTCAGTGTAGTTTTTCAGCAATGGGAGGCCATAGCCCATTCCTGCTACCACGTTCCCGCCTAATCCAGGAGGGATGTTCAATGTCTTGTAGCTCTCTCCTTCGTTTGACTCATATGTGCTAAAGGAGTAGTCAAAAATGTGCAGTAACACTTTAGGAGGTATTCCCTTTCCCTTGTCGCGTATTCGCAACTCCAAAAACGAGGGATCTGTTGACACTGACACCGTGACTAGCACAGGGTCTTCCACCCCATTTTCAATGTGTGCTCGAAATGAATTCTTGAATATCTCAGTAAGAATGTAGTCCAAGTGGAACTCAATATAGGGAAACATTATGTCATTTTCCTTATTTTTGACCGCAATGTCGGGATCCTGTTTGCTCCAGTATGTTGTGGGGTAAAGGTTTGTGTCAATCTTTATTGCGACAGATTGATCGTACTTGATGAGGCAGATATCATTCACTAATTCTGCATTGCGCTTTATCGCATCAACGATATTCAACTCCTTGATCACTCCGTTTAGTTTGCTTCCAGGCACAAACTTGCCCTTTTCACTCAACGTCTTTGTAAGTTGGATGTGCTGGTGAGCTATCAAACGCATGCTGATACGCTCTCGCAAGTGTGCATCTAAAAACACCTTGATACTCTCTACGCCTATCAAGTGCAAAACCTCATTGAAACCCTTAGAAAGACTCGGTAAAGTGTCGGCATGTAGCTCAATAAACTGGGTCAAAACTCCTTCGGCAAAGGCTAAGTTTTCCTCTGCGGTCTTGGGTACACCAAGCGACGCTGTTATTAGCAACGACATACTCTCCAAATACATATTGTAAGACTCAGATATTGACGGATTAAGCACCACCAAATAAGGAAGTTTGCGAAACTCCTTCAACCGTCTCGCATTGAAGGTTAGCAAGTCCTCTATTGTCTTCTCTGCATTTACTAGGATAGACTCGGGACACAAGTTAGCCGACTGCTCAAAGAGGGAGTCAATCGAGAGTTGAGGAAGCGGCTGCTTTGCGAACTCATGAATGGGCCGTTCTAGTAAGGAGCGTATCTTGTACTGCTGAAGAAACTTTTGCTGTTGCTGATCCTGACCTTTCGGCATCGTAGAATTAAACCTGATGCATGATAGCATGTACAATCGTGATCTGAGACCCACAGGCGCTTGTCTGAGCCTTATCCGCACAGTCATCGTGTCTGTGAATTTAGCAGTTGTGAGTAATCTGCAGCGGTCGCGCGAGATCAAATTTAAGCCGAAAATCAATCCACTAACCCGATTAATCGCACACCCATGGCATAGCCACCGGTAAGATATGCCTTCTATTGATGTTTGTCCAGTATGCGTGTGTGATCCGTTGGATAAGAATAAGAGGCAAGGGCTGTTATCATGGCTTCAGTGTGAGCTTTGCAATCAATGGTTCCATTCGAATTGCCTAGGTTTGAGCACAGATGCGATCGATAATATACATTCGTACCATTGCGAGACATGCAGTAAGGACCATGGTCCCTCCATCTTAAGACGTAAGTCTAAGCGTTCCAAAGTTCTGATTGACTATGTGGCCCTAAACGAGGGAGAGCTTTTCGCCGTCGATAAATCTGCACATCCGCATGTAGAGCAGATGTTACGATTCCCTGTCACTGTTAGCGCCCTGAGCCTAGATCAAGATTACATTGACATACGATCAGATTTGACAGAATCATATGCTCAGCGCAAGATTTTGAGACCTGTTTTAATTCCAAATGCAAACCCTTTGAAAACGGGACTTGAGCTTCCTATTGCGAGACAAGAAATTACTGTAGATTACGTGGCTGAAAAAGTTGGCGGAGCTACTCCTGTTGAAGTTATGGATGTGCTATCTCAACAGGGTGTTTCTCCTGGTTGGAGCATGCAGCAGTGGCGGGATTACTATTGTGGAGACGTATCTTCCCGTGATAGGATACGCAATGTGATTTCATTGGAAATCTCGCAAGTGGAGGGTCTAGGAAAGAGTTTTCAGCGTCCACAATTGGTGCGAGACATGGATTTGGTTGATAAAGTGTGGAAGGTAGGCGTAGATGCAGAAGCGCAAGCCGATACACAGGACTACGAGGTACAGCCACGGCCGCAAGTTACCACGTATTGCTTGATGTCTGTCAAAGACTCTTTTACCGATTTCCATATAGATTTTGGTGGAACACTGGTATATTACACTGTATGCCACGGCAAAAAAACATTCTTGATGTTTCCTCCCCTGGAAGTGAACCTACAAGTATATTCTGCCTGGTGCATGGAGTCTAATCAAAATTTTATGTGGCTAGTTGACTATGAGGCCAAACTTCCCTATTCTAGGGGCAAGAAAACAAAGTTAGTTGGGGGATTCAAGGTTACATTGAATCCTGGAGATTTATTTATAATTCCGAGTGGATGGATTCACGCGGTGTACACACCAGAAGACTCTTTAGTCATTGGCGGCAATCACCTCTCCCTACCTGATATTTTGCTGCAATTTGAAATATGCAAAATTGAAAAGGAGACAAGAGTGCCCCTGAAGTTCAGGTTTCCCATGTTCAATAAGGTAATGTGGCTCACAAGCTGGTACTATGTGAACCATAAACTGCAGTTTTCTTTTGATTTAGTTGGTGAATCATGCCACAAAAGTGCAAACATAAAGCAAGAAGATAATGCAGACTCAAAAGTTGCGGAAGATTCTGCAAGTAGTGAGAGGCCTGATACACAGGTGTACGCCCGTGAACGAGAAGCACTTTCGGCATTAATTGAGCACCTACAGGCGCATTATGAATTAAGCAAGACAAATTCGACAGCGAGAAGAAGCATACCAATTCTACTCACTGGTCGTGACATCTCAAAGTATATCCTGCGTTTGCAGGATTGGCTTACAGAATATTCCATAGAAGTGTAGTTCATTACGATTTATTTGTGATATATTATACGATGATGTCTTGAGCCACACACTGCTTACAAGGACAACACGGTTCCCTTTTCTCTGGCGGCCTCTCCGTACTTCTTGATTCTGATACTCTGGACAGCGATGAATCCAGAGGTGTCCTCAGGAGAGAATCCGGTCAACTCGTCCATCGAAGATTCGGTCTCGTCGTACAACTTCTCAGTGTCCGAAGATCTACCCAAGATGCTGACAGTGCCCTTGTATGCACTGGCTCTGACGACACCGTTAACAGTCTTCTGCGATGGACCAATCATTGCTCTAACGTACTCACACTCGGGGGTAAAGTACATACCATTGTACAACAACTTGGCGTAAGTAGGAGTGACAAACTGGTCTCTAATCGCACGGACCTCACGGTCCAATGTCAAGCCCTCCAAGTCAATGTGAGCGGTTCTCAAAATGGTCAAACCAGGAGTTTCGTAACAGCCTCTCGACTTGATACCGATGAAACGGTTCTCAACAATGTCAATTCTACCGACACCGTTTCTTCTAGCCAACGAGTTGGCCTCAATAAACAAGTCCACAGGGTCAGTCACAGTCTTCTTACCACCGTCCAACACTAATTTGGTGGGGATACCCTGCTCAAACACCACCAGGAACGTCTCAGGAATATCAGGGGCGTCAGTGGGGTCGACAGTCAACTTCCACATGTCCTTAGGAGGGGTGGTGTCAGGGTTCTCCAAGATTCCGGCCTCGTACGAAATGTGTGCAATATTCTCGTCAGTAGACCAGGGCTTCGACTTGGTCTGAGCGACGGGAATATCCTTCGACGCAGCATACTCCAACAAGTCGTTTCTGCCAGCAAATCTGTTGAAAAAAACAGGGTCTCTCCAAGGGGCAATCACAACCACGTCAGGCTTCAAGGCGTAGAAAGACAACTCGAATCTAACCTGGTCGTTACCTTTACCAGTACAGCCGTGGGAAACGGCGAAACAACCGTGCTCCTCAGCAACCTGGATCTGGGCCTGTGCAATGACAGGACGGGCCAAGGACGTACCCAAGAGGTAGACGTTCTCGTAGATGGCGTTCGTCTGGATAGCAGGAAAGCACACCAGCTCAACAAACTCCTTGCGGACATCGACAACCACAAACTTCGTGGCACCAATCGCAAGTGCCTTCTTCTCGGCAGCGTCAAAGTCCTCCTCCTGGCCAATATTGGCCAAGAACGCAATCACTTCATAGCCCTCTTCCAACAACCACGCCAAAATAACAGAGGTGTCCAAACCACCCGAGTACGCCAAGCAAACTTTTCCTTTAGACATTGCAGAATATAGAGATGCCCACAAAAAAAAAGGGCATTGGGGCCTTATATACCCCGTGAAATTTTTTCACGAGCTCCAAGATAACGTAGCGCGCTTAGCAACTTTTCCATTACCCGTTTTGGAATGACTCATACGCAATGTGCAGTCGCAAACGTTAATTAACAATTCTTGGCTAGAAGAGGGGAGTCTCAAGTAGGTTCATACTAAGCGAAGAGACCCCGAACGCCCCTTCTGGAGATTACCGGTTGAGGGTTCTGGAGGGTATGCATTTGAGACCCGACTACAGCAACGGTGCGGAGTGAGGTGATGCCTATCCGATGTTCTTGGTTTAAGAGAGCCAGGAGTGGGTCCCCGAAATCGTACCCTGAGTGGATTGTTCAACGACAAATTATTGGGAGGTATGTGTCGCAGAAGCGTGCGGTGGAGTGAGGGGCGGATCAATAAGGGTTACGGTCGGCGAAAGTTGCAACTATGAGGGAGCTGTTGATTCAAAGTCATCGGGGAAAAACCAAATCGAGCGTGACTCAGTGACTAGACACAGGCTCGGACCTCTGGACAATTGTGAGCATCAGTTTTAAGACCTAGAGTGTGGTTTTATGTCGGACCTACACAACCCTAACCCTGAACGCTTCGGTCGAGGTCCGCGGGATGGGGCATCCGGCATGACGAACGCGATCCGTACGAGGCTCAATTTTACTGACTCCCGACTTTGGCGGCGGTTTTCGGCGCGGAGGCTAGAGTTGATCGACACGCTCGACTTGAGCTCGCGTATGGCGAGCGAGCAGGAGGTGCAGATACAGAGTGTTGCAGCAGCGTTGCGCGTGGAGTTTGGGTATGGCATCGAGCACATGGCTGACTTTGACAAATTGGTGCGGGCAGCGGTTCAGAGCGTGAGACGCAACCGAAAACGGTCAGCGCGACAGCGAGAGAGTTCTGCGGGCTCAGACGACGAGTATGAAGCACTTCGTAAGCGTGCATCTCCTGGAGATAACATGTTTGCTGCTCTGGGAGTGTCTCCACTCGCTGGGCTTTCTACGGATTCCAGCCTTTTAGGAGCTATGACTGTCACACCTTTAGGGCTCCCTGCGAGAGAGACCAGCTCTGCCCTAGACACAACCGTTCCTTTACGAATGTCGCCTTCTACGCTTGAAGTGGCGACACCGGCTCACAGTTCGAATTCTGAACAAGGCAATCGAATACATGGGGTCCACACAGGTGCTCAAATTCAAAGTTCGACTCAAGACTTGGGTAGAGGTTTGGCTATCCAAGGTTCAGCTAATCGGGGTACGGCAAATCAAGGTGTGGATCAAGCTCAGCCTCAAGGCCCGGCTATTCCAATGCTGGCCTCTACGCCAAAAATTATGGGCTCTACGCCAACAATTATGGGCCCTTCGCCATTTATTCTCAGTTCTTCGCTACCTACACTAGGCTCATCTGTTTCTCGAAGAGCAGGTCCGACGGACGCTGCCTCACCCAGGTCCACTTTACCAGGTAAATTATTAACTTCTACCACACCGCTGGGGGTAGCGCGTTCGGGCACATCATTTGCTCCTAACGGCTATACAGGTCCCAACTCATCCCCCAGTTCTTCGACACTGTCATTCTTGGGCATGATAGCCAATATAGAGGCCGATGTCGATGACCAGGTTTACGATTTGAACTACCTGCGCTCTAACCTGTTTCTGCCAGCAGATCACGCTCGCCAGTTAGTAGAACAAATGGTCAAGCCGCGCATAGGTAGCCGTGCTATTTTTCCGAGAGCCCGGTCTCTGCAAGCGGGGGCATCGCATCATGCGCCAGCTTCTCCATCAAATAAGTCTTCCAGTGCGCCTCAATTGACAAGTTTGCGACGCACAACAACGGTTTTACCGCCAATTGTTCAAAACCCAGCCTCGCTACAGCCGCCTCCAGCAGCAGTGACACTTCAGGCTGGTGAGAATGCGCGATCGGCTCTCTTGGGATACATTGAGCGTCTGCGACTGTGTAGCGAAAGCGCGCTGCGTCTTTCCTCAGAGAATCTTCGTGTCTTGGGTGAGCTGGTGGTAGCTGCGTGTGTCGCGTATGTGTTTGAGCAATCCTTCTCTTACTTGAACGTCACTTCGACGCAGTATCTTCGTTCAAAGTTGGTGCACTCGGACTACTTGTCGCGTGTCTTTCGCGAGTTGGATCCTACGGCGGCAGTTCTCGTCAAGCATGACCATATCGCAGTAATTACGTTACAAACCCTCCTAGGAGGCTGTGTTAATGATTTTGGATTTGGAGTCATTATCTCACACTTGGGCACTATCATTTACGCGAACGTGGTTCTGGAATACCCTTTAATAGCCCGCCAATCTGTTCCGTTCCAGCCACAAAAGGAAACCAGTGGCTTCAACACTGGTTTAAGGAGTTCATCCGGTCTAGATGCTGTGGATGGAAAGAATCTGGCAAGAACCCAGGATCGGGATGTGGATGGGAGTCAGACCAAGCCGCAGGGTCAAGTACTTGACCAAGTGGGTAGTGCCTGGAATAGAGATTTTGACAAGTACGAAACTGAAAAGTATAAGACTGATAACAATGGAACCACCTACTTTGAAGGTATGTTCCAAGAGATTCGGAGAGAACAAGAGAGCCTCGCAAACCCTGTCCAAAGCGAAGATTGGGGAGATGCTACGGCACAAAGTGCTATGTCACTTCTCTCTCTCGCAGAGCAGCCAGCACGCCCGCATGACTCTTCAACTCGCAGCTCTCTCGCCCCGTCTTCCGATGGCAGCTCAGCATTAGGCACCGGTAAACCATCTCCTGCAGCGTCGCTAGCAGCGTCTCTAGCGGCCTCTTCCGCCTTACCAGCAGTCTCTGCAGCCGCTTCGGAGCTTTCTACCCCATCGGGGTCTACACAATCATCTACTGACTCATCTACTCCTGCATCAACGCCGCCGTCACCATCAACGCAGCAGACAAACTTCTCACGGCCTTGGCTTGGTCCTGTACCTGTCATCAAACACGTGCTGCTTCGCTTCCTGTCAAAACAATTGGACTTTACTTACCCCATGCACAACTCATCGCCTCCGTGCTACGTTGAGTTGGTGGAGAATGCCAGAGCGGCCTTCAAATTGAGAGACGAAACGGTCTTATCTATAATTGACTGCGCGAGCGGAATCCCCGCTCAGTCTGACGGCGATTTGGAACGCATTTTCAAGACTCAGGTGCGCATCGCGCTAGAGGTTGTGGCTCAGGGGCCTCGGACGCCCGTAATAGCGCGTCCGACATCCGACAAGGCCTCACGTCGAGATCCTCCCGTGCAGGCGCGCGCGGACACAATAGCGCCATGCTTTCAGCGCGTCCTCTAACCTACAGATCCTCCCGTATATAATAATAGACAATCTGGGTGGTAGCGTCGCAGCGTCGTTGGTTGGGCCGCGAGCTCAACGGTAAATTTGTTGGGGGTTTCAAATCCTGCACAGAATTTGACAACCGGTCGTCGCGTACTCGTCACCACAACTACTAGTTTCTTCCTGACGCGTTCAACGACGAGCAAGGTCTAGACGACACAGCTGTACACGGCGCGTTCTAAGTACGTATATCACTGCTGGTACATTAGGGCAGGATCGGGTGGCACTGCGCCTTCGGAGAATTCGACTTTTGGAGCTAGACGGTAGCCGGCAATTGCGGTCAATGCCAGTTTTACGCTCAGGATGCACATGGCTATGCTCCTGCCAGTGGGGCTGGCGCGGTTGTCGGAGTGTAAGTCCGAGGCTGGAGGTTGCGAGTCATTGGCATCGTTGCGCTATGTGGGGCGGACTCTAAAAAAAGTTTTGGATCTTCGAAAAGGTTGGGCAGGTCGACCCAACTGTCGTCCCGGGATTCTAATTTATGAATGCCCAGCGCAGCCCGATTTATAGACAATTGACTAACATAAATCGCAGAGTTGTACTTGGGCTGATTGCATTCTTTGTATATACCCCTTTTTCTTTGTTGGTACGGACGAGCACTGCTGTCTTGCGAAGACACTCTAAACACACACTGCCATCTTCACGCACGTTGCTGCAAAGATTACGAGACTACTTATCGCCTACCATGTCAAACTCAGCTGTTAAGGACTATTCTACTCTCCACTCCAAGTTGGCGGACCACTTTAAGGGCTTAAACTCGGTCACAACGGCCGAGCTGAGCAAGGTGGCCGATTTTGTGAAGTCCCACAATGGCCACACTGTCATCTCGAAAGTTTTGATTGCAAACAACGGTATCGCTGCTGTAAAGGAAATCAGATCGGTGAGACAATGGGCCTACGAGACGTTTGGTGACGAGCGTGCCGTGCAGTTCACGGTGATGGCGACGCCCGAAGACTTGGCTGCTAATGCCGAGTACATCCGCATGGCTGACCAGTTTGTCGAAGTCGCCGGCGGAACCAATAATAACAACTATGCCAACGTGGATTTAATCGTTGAAATCGCTGAGCGCACGAAGGTGGATGCTGTATGGGCCGGATGGGGTCACGCCTCGGAGAATCCCCTTTTGCCTGAGAAGTTGGCGGCAAGTCCCCGCAAGGTGGTGTTTATCGGTCCCCCTGGACTGGCTATGCGCTCTTTGGGTGACAAGATTTCGCTGACTATTGTTGCGCAACACGCCAAGGTGCCCTGTATACCCTGGTCCGGTACCAACGTTGACCAGGTGTACATTGACCCCGCGACCAACTTGGTGTCCGTCGAGGACCATATTTACCAGCAGGGTTGCTGCTCCTCTCCCGAAGATGGCCTTGAAAAGGCCAAGAAAATTGGGTTCCCAGTAATGGTGAAAGCCTCCGAGGGTGGTGGTGGTAAGGGTATTCGCAAAGTTGATGACGAAGCCCTGTTTATTTCGCTTTACAAGCAAGCCGCCAACGAGATACCTGGTCTGCCGATCTTCATCATGAAGTTGGCTGGCGAAGCTCGTCACTTGGAGGTACAGTTGTTGGCTGATCAGTACGGTACCAACATTTCTCTCTTTGGACGTGACTGCTCGGTGCAGAGAAGACACCAAAAGATCATTGAGGAGGCACCAGTAACCATTGCTAAGCGCGATACCTTTACCAAGATGGAAAACGCAGCTGTCAGATTGGGAAAGTTAGTAGGCTATGTTTCCGCCGGTACTGTTGAATACTTGTACTCGCATGCTGAAGACAAGTTTTACTTTTTGGAATTGAATCCCCGGTTACAGGTGGAACATCCAACTACGGAAATGGTAACCGGTGTCAACTTGCCTGCGGCTCAATTGCAAATTGCCATGGGTATCCCCATGCATCGCATCCGTGATATTAGATCCCTTTACGGCGTGGACCCACACACATCGACAGAAATCGACTTTGAATTCAAGACAGAAGACGCAGTCGTCGCGCAAAGAAGACCCGTTCCGAAGGGCCACACTACCGCCTGTCGTATCACCTCGGAGGACCCCGGTGAAGGTTTTAAACCCTCGGGAGGAAACTTACACGAGCTTAACTTCCGTTCATCATCAAACGTATGGGGATATTTCAGTGTCGGAAACCTGTCATCAATCCACTCTTTCTCTGACTCTCAATTTGGACACATTTTCGCCTTTGGTGAGAATCGTGAGGCCTCCCGCAAGCATATGGTAGTAGCATTGAAGGAATTGTCAATTAGAGGAGACTTCAGAACTACCGTTGAATACTTGATTAAGTTGTTAGAGACTCCAGACTTTGAGGGTAACACTATTACTACAGGATGGTTGGACGAGTTGATCAGTAAAAAGTTAACTGCTGAGAGGCCCGATCCTGTTCTTGCCGTTGTATGTGGTGCCGCTACGTTGGCTCATATTCAATCGGATGAGGACAGAAAAGATTATATGTTGTCTTTGGAAAAGGGTCAGGTACCGAATAAGTCTTTGTTGAAGACCGTGTTTCCTGTGGAGTTTATCTATGAAGGTAAGAGATATAAGTTTACTGCCACGAAATCGGCCTCTGAAACCTACACTTTGTTCTTGAATGGATCAAAGTGTGTCGTTGGTGTTCGTCCCTTGTCTGATGGTGGCTTGTTGTGCGCCGTATCCGGAAAATCACACTCGATATACTGGAAGGATGAAGCTTCAGCAACTAGGTTGTCTGTTGATGGAAAGACTTGCTTGTTAGAGGCTGAGAATGACCCTACCCAATTAAGAACTCCATCTCCAGGAAAGTTGATCAAGTTCTTGGTTGAAAGTGGCGAGCATGTTGTTGCAGGTCAAGCCTATGCTGAAGTTGAAGTGATGAAGATGTGTATGCCTTTGATTGCCCAGGATAACGGTTCGCTTCAATTGATCAAGCAACCTGGAACAACCGTCAATGCAGGTGATATATTGGCCATCTTAGCTTTGGACGACCCTTCCAAGGTGAAGCACGCCTTGCCTTTCGAAGGTACTTTGCCTGACATGGGTACACCTATTGTTCCCGGTACCAAGGCCGTACACAGATTTGAACTTAACAGTGGTATCTTGAAAAATATTTTGGAAGGTTACGACAACCAAGTCATTATGAGCGAGACTATCAAGAACTTGTGTACAATCCTTAAGGATCCTATGTTGCCTTACTCTGAATGGAAAAAACAGGTTTCTTCATTACACTCCAGAATACCGATTAAGTTAGATGAGGCGATGGCTGCATTGATTACGAGAAACATCTCTAGGCAAGCCGAATTTCCTGCACGTCAAGTTTTGAAATTGTTAAGAAAGGCAATTAGTGAACCCGACCAAGATCCACTCTTTGCTGGGGTTGTTGCTCCTTTGATTGATATCGCCACCCGTTACTCAAATGGTTTGGCCGAACACGAATACAGCTACTTTGCCAGCTTGCTTGATGAGTATACTGCTATTGAAAGAATTTTCTCGGGTCATAATCTGAGAGAGGATGATGTTATCTTGAAGCTCAGAGATGAAAACAAGACTGACTTGAATAAAGTTGCAAGCATTTGCTTGTCTCATTCTAGAGTCAGTAGTAAGAACTCTTTGGTTTTGGCGATTTTGCAAGAATATCAGCCTTTGTTGCAGGCTTCATCTGATATTGCTTTGCCGATTAGAGCTGCCTTGAAATCGATGGTTGAGTTAGAGTCGAGAGGAACTGCTAAGGCGACATTGAAAGCAAGAGAAATTTTAATCCAGTGCTCGTTGCCTTCTATTGAAGAAAGATCTGATCAGTTAGAACATATCTTGAGAACTGCTGTGTTAGAAACTTCGTATGGAGAGACTTATGCTAAGCATAGAGAACCTTCATTGAAGGTGATCCAAGAAGTTGTCGACTCGAAGCATACTGTTTTCGATGTTTTGACCCAATTCCTTGTTTCATCTGATCCTTGGGTTGCACTTGCAGCTGCGGAGGTATACGTTAGACGTTCTTACAGAGCGTACTCCTTGGGACCCATTACGTATCACTCTGAAGATGTTCCGCTGATGGTTGAATGGAAGTTCCAACTTCCTAGCTTGACTTCGGCCCAATACAACTCGATTCAGCAAATCAAGAACTCTCGTCCTGGTACGATGAATCGTTCCCTCTCCGTTTCTGATATGTCTTATACTGCTGACTCTAAAGCGGCCGGGGCTGAACGGACTGGAATTTTGGTGCCTTGCAAACATGTGGACGATCTTGATGAGATTGTTGCTGCTGCATTAGAAAAGCTTCAGCCATCTGGTGTTATTGCTTTTAAGAGTGGAGAATTGAATGATGCCGATTACAGAAACGTTATTAATATCATGATTACCAATGTGGATGGCTACGAGACTGAGCAAGAAATTTTGGAAAGAGTTAACGAAGTATTGGTCGAGTATAATGAAGAATTGAAGGCGGCTGCTGTTCGTAGAATTTCCTTTGTTTTTGCAAATAAGATTGGCACTTATCCGAAGTATTACACTTTTATTGCACCTGACTTCCTGGAAAACAAGGTCATTCGTCACATCGAACCGGCGTTAGCTTTCCAATTGGAATTGGCAAGATTGAATAACTTTGATATCAAGCCCATTTTCACAGACAATAGAAACATTCACGTCTATGAAGCGGTTAGTAAGACTACTGCTGTTGATAAGAGATATTTCACAAGAGGTATCGTTAGAACTGGTGTCATTCGTGATGATATCACTATCAGTGAATACTTGATCGCAGAATCCAATAGATTAATGTGCGACATTTTGGATGCTTTGGAGGTTCTTGATACTTCTAACTCCGACTTGAATCATATTTTTATTAACTTCTCAAATGTGTTTAGTGTTACACCCGAGGAGGTTGAGGCAGCGTTTGGATCATTCTTAGAAAGATTTGGAAGAAGGTTGTGGAGATTGCGTATTACTGGAGCTGAGATCCGTATAGTTTGTACTGATCAAAGCACAGGCGCTTCCTTCCCGTTGCGAGCCATTATTAACAATGTATCAGGTTATGTCGTCAAGTCTGACTTGTACATGGAAGTTAAGAACCCTAAGGGCGAATGGGTTTTCAAGTCTATTGGCCAGACTGGTCCCATGCACTTAAGAAGTATTTCAACTGCTTATCCTGCCAAGGAATCCTTGCAACCCAAGAGATATAAGGCGCACAATATGGGAACAACGTATGTGTATGACTTCCCTGAGTTATTCCGTCAAGCAACCACTTCACAGTGGAAAAAGCACTCTAGCAAGACGCCTAAAGATGTATTTCAGTCCTCTGAGTTGATTTATGACGAAAATGAAGACTTGACTGCCGTTGAGAGGGAGCCTGGTGCCAATAAGATCGGAATGGTGGGTTTCAAAGTGACTGCAAAAACTCCTGAGTATCCTCGTGGTCGTGACTTTATTATTGTGGCAAATGATATCACTCACAAGATTGGATCATTTGGACCGGAAGAAGACAAGTATTTTAACAAGTGCACTGAGTTGGCGAGAGAATTAGGAATTCCCAGAATTTACCTCTCTGCTAACTCAGGCGCTAGGATTGGTATTGCTGATGAGTTGGTACCGTTGTTCAAGGTAGCTTGGAATGAACCTGGTTCTCCTGAGAAGGGTTTCCGTTACTTATACTTGAACCTGGAAGACTTGAAAACTATCACCGATTCAGGTAAACCTGAATCTGTTGTAACTGAACGAATTGTTGAAGATGGACAGGAACGCTATTTGATTAAATCTATTGTCGGAGCTGAAGATGGATTGGGAGTTGAATGTCTCAAGGGGTCAGGTTTAATCGCCGGTGCTACCTCGAGAGCTTATAAGGATATCTTCACTATTACATTGGTCACATGCAGATCGGTTGGAATTGGTGCATACTTGGTTAGATTAGGTCAAAGAGCAATTCAAGTTGAAGGTCAACCCATTATCTTGACAGGTGCTCCTGCTATCAACAAAGTCCTTGGAAGAGAGGTTTATTCGTCTAACTTACAACTAGGTGGCACTCAGATCATGTATAGAAATGGTGTCTCTCACTTGACTGCAAGTGATGATTTAGCTGGTGTTCAAAAGATTCTCGAATGGTTGTCTTATGTCCCTGCGGCACGTGGTATGCCAGTGCCTATTTTAGAATCAGAGGATCCATGGGATAGAGACATCGACTACTACCCTCCGAGAGATGAACCATACGATGTCAGATGGATGATTGAAGGTCGCCAAAATGATGCTGAATTCGAGAGTGGGTTGTTTGATAAGGGTTCTTTCCAGGAGACCTTGAGTGGATGGGCTAAGGGTGTTGTTGTTGGTAGAGCCCGTCTTGGGGGAATACCTATTGGTGTGATTGGTGTTGAAACGAGAACTGTTGATAATTTAATTCCCGCAGATCCTGCCAATCCGGAATCTACTGAAATGATGGTGCAAGAAGCTGGTGGGGTATGGTACCCTAATTCGGCGTTTAAAACTGCCCAAGCCATCAATGATTTCAACAACGGTGAACAGTTGCCTTTGATGATTTTGGCAAACTGGAGAGGATTCTCTGGTGGACAAAGAGACATGTACAATGAAGTTCTTAAGTACGGTTCGTTTATTGTGGACGCTTTAGTTGACTTTAAGCAACCAATTTTCACTTACATCCCCCCCACTGCTGAGTTGAGAGGTGGTTCTTGGGTAGTTGTTGATCCCACAATTAATGCTGACATGATGGAAATGTACGCTGATGTAGATTCGAGAGGAGGTGTTTTAGAACCTGAAGGAATGGTCAGTATTAAGTACAGGCGTGACAAATTGTTGAGTACTATGCAAAGATTAGACCCTACATATGGTGAATTGAAGGCTAAGTTAAACGACATGTCATTGCTGCCAGAGGAACACTCCCAAATTTCGGCGAAATTGACTGCCCGTGAAAAGGCATTGTTGCCTATTTACGCACAAATTTCAGTTCAGTTCGCTGACTTGCATGACAGATCTGGTCGCATGTTGGCTAAAGGTGTTATTCGTAAGGAAATCAAGTGGGTTGATGCTAGAAGATACTTTTTCTGGCGCTTGCGTCGTCGGTTGAACGAGGAGTACGTCTTGAAGTTGATTTCTAATCAACTCAAGAGTGCTACTAAATTAGAAAGAGTTGCCAGATTAAAGAGTTGGATGCCAACTGTGGAATATGATGATGACGAGGCGGTGTGCACTTGGATTGAAGCCAGTCATGACAAGTTGCAAAAGAACATTGATGAATTGAAGAAGATTTCTGCTCACCAGCAGATTAGGAAGGTTTTGAAGGAGGATTCGGCAAATGCTTTGGATCTTATGAAAGATGTTATCGAAGGGTTGTCTGATGAGGATAGAACTACTTTGTTGAAGTCGTTTAAGTAGCTCTGCGAGAAATAAATATTTTTTTTATTAGATTTAGAAATCAAAATAAAGTTTGTCACGCGTAAGTTTTGCTTTCAAAAAATGACCTTTTGCTGGATTGATGCCATAAATTAATCCGAGTCTTTTTTATGCAAACGTACTTTTAGTTGCTGACAGTAGCATCACTAAACTATAGAATGACTATAAGTAGATTTAGATTTCGAAGGCCAAAACTTTGCATCCTTGTTAATTTAAATAAAAATTCGAACGTTTTTGGAATATTCTTGAAATCTTGCCAAGATGAAAGTGTTTATAAATTTGATAATATGTTTAGAATTGACACTAGCTCTTCAGTATGTCGTCACATTGAAACCTAGAGAAACGATCCAAAAACTTTTCAAGCATGACAAACAATTTATACACGGAGATCAGATTCAGAGTTTGATCGACACCTCATTTTCGATTGGAGGATTTACTGGCTTTAGTGGGAACTTTACGCGCAAGGTAGTCGAGAGGTTAAGACGCTGCCCGTTCGTGGCAAGCCTTACACCAGATGATCCAATCGAGTATTTTGAAATTCTGGTACAAGAAAATGCACCGAGCCACTTAGCCCGACTTTCTCAACATGACATGTTGAGGGGCCGCAATTTTCAGTATCTTTATGACTCAAGAGCGACCGGAACAGGTGTTAACGCCTACATAATAGATTCAGGTATCAATATTTCACACCCAGAGTTCGAGGGAAGGGCACATGTTGGCACTGACTTAACAGAGGAAGGCCACGGTGATTTTAACGGACACGGAACACATGTTGCAGGAATTATTGGATCTAGAACATACGGTGTAGCCAAGAATGTTACAATCTTTGAAGTGAAGGCTTTGGATAAGACAGGTACCGCCTCCATGAGCACAATAATAACCGCCTTAGAGTTTTCAGTCAACCATATGATTCAAGACAAGAAAAAAGGTGTTGCAAATTTGTCCTTGGGTGCAAACAAAAATGCTGTGTTGAACGAAGCAATCCGGGCTGCAGTGAAAATGGGATTAGTGGTGGTGGTAGCAGCAGGTAATACCAACATGAACTCTTGTTTAACTAGCCCTGCTAGTGCCCCAGCAGCTATTACTGTCGGAGCGTTGGATGACTACTCGGATACGGTGGCTCGCTTTTCGAATTGGGGTGAATGTGTTGATGTGTTTGCAAGTGGAACCAACATTCAAAGTGTGAATATTGGCCATGCAAAGAACCCACAGACATTATCTGGAACCTCAATGGCATCACCTGTGGTGGCCGGTTTAGTGGCAAATCTATTAAGCGTTGGTGTGGAGCCTGAGGATGTAAAACACGTGATCATCAATCTTTCTACTAAGGGGATGATTAAGAACCGTTCCTGGATCACAAGGAAATTCTATCCGAATCGGATAGCGTACAATGGGGTAGAAAGACTAGGGGGAAACCAAGATGACGAATATAACGGTGATTCGGACGATTAAAACCAAAATTCTAAGTTGATCTGTAAAAGGCAAACATCTTTATAATAGGTTTAAGTAGCTAGATAATTTGCAACAAAAAAATTTGGCGGCTAAAATAATTACACTTCTATTCTTTATAAAGGCACCACTAACATGGATGGAAGATCACCATTAAGAGGTAACTTGCCGGAATACTCCATGGAAAGCGAATTGGAATCATCTGGTGTTGGCAAAAGAACTCCTCGATCCGTGATTAGTATGCTGTACCCAATAATTATCTAGCACGCTAGACCAGAGGTGGACGCAAGTTAACATTCTTCTAGGCAAGCGCGATGGTATCAGAGCAGAACCTAAGTCGTCATGGTTTCCCATGAGTTCATTCCAGAGTCCATACCTCAATTCGAGTCGGTGGGCCGCTGTCGGCGAGATGAGTGGCGGGTCGAAATCGTGCAGAACTGGCAATTTGTTTTCTGAGAGGAATTTTTACGAATCATTTAATACGAAACACGATCCTTATCCTTCATGGAGCTCTTCATCTGAGGGTCTACCAATTGGTCGCGAAGAGATTGAAGCTATTTTTATACAGCTTACCGAAATATTTGGCTTTCAGTATGACAATACCAAGAACATGTTTGACTATCTTTTGAGACTATTAGATTCTAGAGCATCCCGAATGGGACCTTACCTTGCCCTTAGGTCTTTACATGCCGATTACATAGGCGGAATCAATGCTAATTTCAAAAAGTGGCTATTTGCTTCGAACATTTACTTGGAGGATAATTCAATGATTTGTAACGACCCAAGTAATGTTACATCTAAAACCCCACTGGTTGAATTTTCATCTCTCGAAGATGCTGAAAATCAGTGGTGTTCTCGCATGAACCGCATGCTGGCCACTGATTGTATAATTCAAGTTGCATTATATCTTTTGTGTTGGGGTGAGGCGAACAATCTTCGGTTCATGCCCGAGTGTTTATGCTTCATATTTAAATGCTGCAACGATTATTACTACTCGCTAGATATTGATACTCCCATTGGAAATATTACTCCTAGTTTCCTTGACCAGATTATTACACCACTCTACAATTACTACAGAGACCAATCATACGTCTTAGTTGATGGAAAGTATTATAATAATGATAAAGATCATCATCAAATAGTTGGCTACGATGATATGAATCAATTATTTTGGTATCGCGAAGGCTTGCAAAGAATTGTTTTGGCCGACAAGACTCGCTTAATGGATCAATTACCATGTGATCGTTACAAACACCTTCAAAATGTACAATGGAATAAGGTGTTTTATAAAACTTTCAAAGAAAGAAGGAGCTGGGCTCATGTCTTTTCAGATTTTAATCGTGTGTGGGTCCTTCATATTTCAATGTTCTGGTATTTTACTTCATGTCACTCACCAACTCTTTACACTCTGGATTACAAACAAGAATTGAACAATCAGCCATCAGTTTCGGTGAGGTTGTCTGTAATGTCTCAAGCAGGAACAATATCCATAGTTATTTGCATGGTGAGCTGTTTCTTAGAGTTAACATTTATTCCTAGGAAATGGCCGGGTGCTCAATATTTAACCCGAAAATTGTCATTATTCACCATTGCACTCGCCATCAATGTTGTTCCATCAATGCAAATATTCTACGCAGAATCATCGGATACCGCAGCAATTACTATTGCTATTTCGCAATTCGTTTATTCAGTGTTTGTGGTAGTTTATTTGTCTTTTACCCCGTCAGGAAAGGTTCTCAGCTCGTATTCCGAGCCAGTAGAATCGAAGTACAAACCTACAAGGATTTATACGGCAGCATTTTACTCCTTGTCTGGATCAGAACGTGTTGCTTCATATGGCCTTTGGATCGCAATATTTCTCTCCAAGTTCCTTGAGTCATACTTCTTTTTAACGCTTTCGTTAAAAGATGCAGTTAGAGAATTACATCAACTGAAGATGACAAAATGTACTGGTGAAGTCTGGTTAGGTAAATGGCTATGTGAAAGACAGCTGTGGGTTGTATTAGGACTCATTTATTCAACAGACTTGGTTCTATTTTTCCTTGACACTTATTTGTGGTATATCATTTGGAATACAGTATTCTCCGTGGTCCGCTCCTTGCACATTGGTGTATCAATTTGGACTCCGTGGAGAAATATCTTCTCTCGCTTGCCCAAGAGAATTTTTTCAAAGGTAATTTCATCTACTGCTGATAAGAATGTGAAAGCAAAGTACTTAGTGTCAAAAATTTGGAATGCTGTCATCATCTCGATGTATCGTGAGCATTTATTGTCCTTAGATAAAGTACAGAAGCTTATTTATCAACTCATCGAAACCCCAGATAATGAAGGAGACAATAATCAGCTAAAAGAGCCAGCTTTTTTCATGTCTCAGGAAGATCAAACGTTGAAGTCTGCATTATTTTATGAGCATTCTGAAGCTCAAAGAAGAATCACATTTTTTGCGCAATCATTAGCCACGCCGATGCCAGCAGTAAGTTCTATCGAGTCGATGCCATCTTTTACTGTTTTGATACCTCATTATAGTGAGAAGATTACCTTGTCATTAAGCGAAATTATACGAGAGGAAGAGAAATATTCTCATGTTACGATGTTAGAATATTTAAAACTGTTACATCCGATTGAATGGTCTTGTTTTGTACAAGATGTGGTATTACTAGCAAAAGAATATGACGGCGATTTGGATTCTCTGGAGTCTTATTTGGACAACAAAAATGATGATATTGCTTACTTCCTGGTGGGATACAAAACTGTTACTCCAGAAAGTACATTGAGAACTAGAATTTGGGCTTCTTTAAGGTCGCAAACCCTTTATCGAACTATATCAGGATTCATGAATTATCTGAGAGCTATTAAACTCTTGTACGACGTTGAAAGTCCGGAAAGTAAGGAACAAGATGATGAGTATATGAGATTAGAGGCAGCTTCAGTAATGGCACTTCGAAAATTTCGAATTATTGTTTCAATGCAAAGATTTCAAAATTTTACGACCGAAGAGATAGAGAATACAGAGACATTGTTACGAGCATACCCTGAGCTACAGCTCTGCTACTTGAAAGAAGAAAAAAAGGAAACTGGAGAGTCTATTTTTTACTCAGTGTTAATTGACGGTAGCTGTTCAATAAATGTCGCAGGCGAGAGAGAGCCGAAGTACAAAATTCGTTTATCTGGAAATCCAATCCTTGGAGATGGAAAATCAGATAATCAGAATGTTGCTTTAATTTATTCACGCGGAGAATACATTCAGTTGGTTGATGCTAATCAAGATAATTACTTAGAGGAATGTTTGAAAATAAGAAGTATTCTATCAGAATTTGAAGAAATGACCCCACCTCCTGATCCATATTCGAAAGATTTAGAGCAGACAACTTTCGCAAATCCAGTTGCGATAATTGGAACTAGAGAGTATATATTCTCCGAAAATGTTGGAGTATTGGGTGATGTGGCAGCTGGTAAAGAACAGACTTTTGGGACATTATTTGCAAGAACATTAGCTCATATTGGTGGAAAATTGCACTATGGGCACCCTGACTTCTTAAATGGGGTCTTCATGTCGACAAGAGGAGGGGTCTCTAAGGCTCAAAAGGGGCTCCATTTAAATGAGGACATTTACGCAGGAATGAACGCTGTGATGAGAGGAGGAAGGATTAAGCATTGTGAATACATGCAATGTGGCAAAGGAAGGGATTTAGGATTTGGCTCAATTTTAAACTTTACCACTAAAATTGGCGCGGGGATGGCAGAGCAAATGCTTTCAAGGGAATACTTTTTCATGAGCAGTCAGCTACCTCTTGACAGGTTCTTATCCTTCTATTATGCTCATCCGGGGTTTCACTTGAATAACGTGTTCATAATGCTTGCTATCAAATTATTTTTGTTAGTAGCTGCAAATCTAGCAGCTTTAGTACGTGAAACAACAATTTGTGAGTATGATAGGTTCCGGCCTATTACTGACCCTAGAACCCCTCCTGGGTGTTATAATTTTATCCCAGTCGTTCAATGGCTTAAGCGATGCATTTTCTCAATTTTTATTGTCTTTTTGATGTCTTTCGTACCATTAGTTGTCCAGGAGCTTACAGAAAGAGGATTATACAAGGCCCTTTCAAGATTAGGCAAACATTTTGTTTCTTTTTCTCCCTTGTTCGAGGTATTTGTTTGCAGAATATATGCTCACTCACTTGTGAATGATATTACACTTGGTGGAGCAAGATACATAGCCACGGGGAGGGGATTGGCTACGAAAAGAGTGCAATTTTCTAATTTATATTGCCGGTTTGCGTCCGAGAGTTTATTTTTTGGAGCAATTTCTGCTTTACTAGTTATTTATTGTACAATGAGTACCTGGAAGCTATCAGTAGCGTACTTTTGGGTAACAATTGTGGGTCTTTCAATTTGCCCATTCTTGTTCAATCCCAACCAGTTTTCTTGGAACGAGTTTTTTATTGATTACGGAGATTATATAAAATGGTTGAATCTGGGGAATAGCAAAAGCTGTGTTTCATCTTGGATAAGCTTCATTAGGTTGGACAGGAGTAGAGTGGTGGGAATCAAAGGGAAAAGAAGAAATTCAATTGAAGATATCAAGTCAATTAATGACGTAAAACCCTTACGGATGCATATATTTGCAGCTGAGGTCATTTTCAGCTTATCGGGAATTTTACTTGTTGGAACTGCGTATTTATTTTCAAATTCGCAAAATGAAGGAACGTCTGCCAAACCGGTAAATAGTATGATGAGATTACTTATAGTTACATTTGGCCCCATACTAGTTAATATGGCAATTGCACTCGCACTCTTCCTCGTGTCAGTGGTATTTGGTCCTACATTAACATTTTTTACCTCAATTTTTCCTGCCGTGGTAGCAGCAATCGCTCACTCATTAGCAGTGTTGAACCATGTGCTTTTTTTCGAACTCCTTTGGTATTGGCAAAATTGGAATTTCTCGCGAACTGTTCTTGGATTGTGCGTTTCTATCCTTATTCAAGGATTCTTTTTCAGGGTTATGACATCTTTATTTGTTTCTAAGGAATTTCGACATGACAAAGCTAATCGTTCTTGGTGGTCAGGGAAGTGGATTAGTGCCGAGCTTGGGTTAAACACGATCACACAACCAGTGAGAGAATACATTTGCAAAACAGCCGAATTAAGTTATTTTGTCAGAGACTTCATACTAGGCCACTCAATTTTATTCATCCAATTCCCGATTTTATTGATCCCTTATATTGATGTCTGGCATTCGTTGATGCTTTTTTGGTTGAGTCCAGGTAAACAAATGCGTCCAAGAATGTTCTCGAGGCAGGATAGAATAAAACGTAACTGGTGCGTTTATGGTAATTTATTACTCTTCATCCTCACATTAACATCGTTTGTCGCAATAATTGCACTTCCACTCGCTTTAAAGAAGAATACAGATTTTGATATTGGGGGATACATGCCAAAATTTTTCCTTAATTTAAGGCAACCAATTTTAATCATGGATGAAACAAAAGGTTTACACCTGGGCCACTTCATAAAACATTAGGAAGAATGTCTTTAAGAACTCTATGGAACCCTGGGCTATTAATTTCGCTTCACTTTAATTCAAAACTGCCCATTTTATGAAAGCAACTGCTTAAAACCATTGAGAAACAGTATTCCTCCATGATTTTCAACATTAAAAAGTAATTCTTTTAATAATTGATCGTTGCATAGGCTAAGTGAAAGACCATAACGTTTAAATGATGAGAAACACTTCAAGGTATCGTACACCTTTGAAATCCAATCAGAAATTAGGTTATTGTTGGAAACGTACACACTGGCTTGTAAGTAGAACTCGAGGAATTCCACATCAATACCCGCACTCTTAAAAACTGCAGCGTACTCATCATTTGACATGTTTACGACAAACTTGTAGGCACCGAGCTTTTGAGATTCTGGCAACGTTCGAAGTGCTGACAATAAATGTAACGTCAGTTTATACTCAAAATTGTTTTCGTGTGTAACTTCATTAGGGTTTAAGCTTTGATTATATGCATTCATTTCGTTTGTTTCAGAGCTCAGCAGCACCAGCGCTTGTAATTCTTCATCAACTAAGATTACATCTCCTTTAGGGGAAATCAAGTCTAGATATTCTTGGGGTAAACGAGCCACACGTTCAACCTCAACTTGTATCGAATCAGTCTTGCTTCGTTTTCTGTCACCGGAGTCTTCGTCTAAAGCAGTTAGGGCCTCTAATGCAGATGGACTACTGGGGTCCAAGTTCAACACACACACAAAACTACTCCGAGCCTCTACAATATTTCCCAAACTCTTCTGAGCTATTCCTTTTCTATAATACAACTTGGCTTTGATTTTTGGTTCACCCTCCTGTTGCAAGCCTAGCTCACAGTCCCGTAAAGCACGCTCAAAGTCATTGAGCTTAATAAAACACTGCGCCCTATTCGAGTAAAGTACCATCGATGGATCCATAGTAATTGCATCTCTGTACATTTTAGCAGCCTTCTTGTACTCCTTCCTAGAGAAGGCCACATTCCCCTGAGTCCGAAGTTCCTCTGCGCTAACCATTCAAAAGTAGTTCCTGTTTTTTTTCAAATCAGACTCTTTTATCAATGGCGGTGGAAGATTTAGAGGACGAAACAAGTGCAATAGAAGCGATATATCCTGGGTCTGTGCGATCAATAGCCCCACAAGTGTATGGATTTTCAATTCCTAATCATGCTGGCTTAGAAACTCAGATAAGTTTCCCTTTGGGCTACCCGGACGAAGCTCCTGAGTTGGTCAATGTAGACGTGACACGCGGCCGCAAGTACTTTGACCAAACTTATATGGAGCGAAGCTTAGCGGAGATATTGAATCGCATATACTGTCATGGTGAGGTCTGTATATTTGAGTTTTACTCGGAAGCTACTGATTTTATGGACAAATATGAATTGTGCCATACTACAGTAGAGGAGGAGACACCCCCACAAGGAGACAACAGAAAACCGGCACAAGAATGTGCGCTAGGAAAGAAAATAGAAACACAAGAACAGTACCAATCCGCGGATCCATTTGAAGGGTGGGTGCAGTCAGAACAGATTTTAGACCGCGGGTCGACATTTATCGGATTTGCCCGCCAAGTCAATACATTAGAAGAGGCTATGGAGTACATGGACTTACTTCTAACAGATAGAAAGATTTCTAGAGCAGCTCATAATATGAGCAGCTGGCGTATTAAAAAGGATGGTGGTGTTCAATTCCAGGACTGCGACGATGATGGAGAAACAGCAGCAGGCTCAAGACTTTTGCATCTATTAACGGTACGTCTTTTTTTATGCGTGGTTATCCATAAATATACTAATAATGTTTCTAGATGATGAATGTGTGGAATGTTATAGTGGTTGTGAGCAGATGGTTCGGTGGCATTCATTTGGGCCCCGACAGGTTCAAACATATTAATTCGGCAGCAAGAGATGCTTTGGTAAGGGGAGGCTTTTCAACAGGGCAAGAGCTCACGAAGAATGCAAAAGGCAAGAAAAAGAAATAACTTAAAGGTTTTCTTGGTATAAGTAGTCAACGGTAACAGCGAGAGCTACGCTGTTCTGAGAGTTCCATGATTTCCATTTCTCAGGAATCTGTGTTAGAAAAAAAAACAAGAAAAGAATTGAATCTAGTAAATCGGAATCGTTAAGGGTCCATTTGACATCAGTCACTTTAAGCGACTTTCGAGGCGAGACTTTTTATTATCAGAATGGCTAGAAGAACCCTCCAAGGCTCTCTTATTATTCTTAGACTTGCTTTTGTGTATACCCTTGGGCACAGGCTTAGCTTTCCACATAGAAGCTCCTAGAGAGTCGATGCCTTCTTCCTTATTATCTCTCTTCTCTTCGGCGGTCTTTACCTCGACTGGTTTACCCCACTTACGACGAGGAGTTGGTGCTTCTTCATCATTATGTTTAGTTTCATCAGCACTCTGGTTTACTTCATCTGGAAAATAGCCTGCGATACTACCATACCCAACAGATTCAACTTCTTGACTACCCTGAGACTTCTGTGCGAACTTGACTGCATCTGGAAGAACCCATTCCGATAAGTCCTTTATCTTTTTCTCGTTTTCTTGCTCTTTTCTGTTTTCATTGACTGTGCTTGACCTCTGCATGAACTTCATAGTCATGACCCTGCTTGAAAGACCGCTCATGTTGGATGTTGTGGGACTATTTTACTACTCTGCACTATAGTACAACTTTTGGCGACTGATTTGATGTTGATATATTGATGCACGTGACGTCTTCTCGAAACCAAATTTTTTGAGCTCATCGCTACCTGTACGAAAGAGACTATCGAGTAATTAAGAAATCTTGAAGATAGCAATGAAGTCGGACTTTCGCTTCTCAAACTTGCTAGGCACTGTGTACCGGGATGGCAACTTGCTTTTTAGCGACGACGGCAAAAAGCTATTAAGTCCAGTGGGAAATAGAGTTCTGTGCTTTGACTTGGTACACAACCGATCTTTCACGTTTGCCTACGAGCACAGAAAGAACATTGCTCGAATTGCTTTGAATAAGCAAGGAACCCTTCTTTTATCCGTGGATTCTGACGGTAGAGCTATCTTGGTGAACTTTGTTTCCCGCACAGTATTACACCATTTCAACTTTAAGGATTCCGTTCTGGACTTGCAGTTTAGTCCTTGTGGAAAGTACTTTGCCATTGCTTGCAATCGCTTCATACAAGTCTGGATGACCCCTGAACTTACGCAGGATCGTCAATTTGCTCCATTTATCCGCCACCGAGTATATGCCGGCCACTTTAGTGAAGTTACATCTGTTACTTGGTCAAGTGACTCGAGGTTTTTTGTATCCACCTCAAAGGACATGACATCTAGAATCTTCTCATTGAACTCGGAGGACAAGGATGCAGCGATGACATTAGCAGGTCACCGTGACGAAGTGGTAAAGGCTTTTTTCAACAGCACTCAAGAAATTATATATACATTAAGCAGAGATGGTGCTTTGCTTCGTTGGGAGTATTTAGAAAAGCCCAATGAGGAAGAAGAAGGTGAAGATTCTGATTCAGAGAAGCCATCGAGTTGGCGGATAACTGAAAAGAACTTTCTTCATCTGGAATCAAAGGTTAAATGTGCTGACTTCCATGCAAACCTGAACATTTTGGTTGTTGGTCTCACTAACGGAGAATTCCGCTTGTATGAGCTTCCAGAATTTAACTTGGTTCAACAGTTGAGCATGGGCCAGAATTCAGTAGACACTGTGAGTATCAACACTACCGGAGAATGGCTAGCTTTTGGTTCGTCTGAAGCAGGTCAGTTATTGGTCTACGAATGGCAGTCTGAGCTGTACATTTTGAAGCAACAAGGTCATTTTGATGCTATGAATACGCTTTGCTACTCTCCCGATGGACTGCGCATCGTTACTGGTACCGATGACGGAAAGATAAAGATCTGGGACGCTGTGTCTGGATTTTGTGTCATGACATTTACGGAACACACCGGTCCTGTAATGGCAGTACAGTTTGCGAAACGGGGTCAGGTTATGTTTTCTGCATCAGTGGATGGTACCGTCCGTGCGTGGGACTTAATTAGGTACCGTAACTTTCGCACATTTACTGGAACTGAAAGAGTGCAGTACACTACATTAGCAGTGGACCCCAGTGGCGAAATTGTCGTTGCTGGTGCTCGCGACACATTTGAAATTTACTTATGGCTGGTTCAGACCGCACAACTTTTGGATACACTCACTGGCCATGAGGGTCCTATCCTGTGTCTTGCAATGGCGACGGAAACTCCCGTCTTGGCATCTGCATCGTGGGATAACACCGTGAGGATATGGAGTATTTTTGGGCGTCTGCAGCTGGTAGAGCCCATCGAGGTCACGCTGGAAGTTTTGGGACTTGCGCTTTCGCACACAGGAGAGGACTGGCTGGTGTGCACTTTAGACGGTCACATTACAAGCTACAACGTTGAGTCTGGGTTACAGACACACTTGATTGACGCTCGGAAAGACATTATGGGAGGAAGACACCAATATGACAGATTTACTGCTAAGAACCTGGCACGTCTGACGCATTATACTACATTAGACTATTCGTTTGATGATCGTATTCTTGTTGCAGGTGGAACGCACAATTCGATATGCATGTATGACATTGCTAATGAGGTCATGGTTAAGCGCTTTCATGTGCTGAGTAACATGGCTGTTGATGGCACAGTACGGTTTTTGAACAGCAGTTTGGATGATGGAGCGCAGGCGACACAGCTCCTGCCCGAGGAGAAGCAAAGAGCCAGTGTTCGCGTTTCGTCAGTACGCTTCCTGCCCACTTCAGCGTCGTTTGCAGCAGCCAGCACAGAAGGAGTTCTTGTATATAGTATTGATTCTGGCGTGGTGTTTGATCCATTTGACTTGGACACTGACACTACTGTGGAACTGGTTACCGAGCTGTTGGTGCTGGGAGAGTGGCTCACAGCTTTGGTGATGGCTTTCCGTCTTAACGAGTTCCTGCTTGTACAGCGGGTTCTTGAGTCCGTTCCTCTTCGCGACGTTGAGATGGTGGCGCGCGACCTTCCTATCGTCTATCTTGAACGCCTAGTGCGGTTTATTGGCGAGGAGCTTTTGGGTCGCATGGAGTCGCCGCATGTTGAGCACAATATGATGTGGATTCGCCACGTCTTGCTGTCGCACGGACAGTATATCAGTAGCCGTCCACACGAATTTAGGGGTGCTTTGCGAACGGTGCAGCGGTTTTTGCAAAAGACTGCAAAGGATGTGGTTCGGTCTGGCCAGCGTAACACGTACTGGTTGGATTTTATGGGAAGCGCAAAACTGGAGAAGGGTCCAGAAGAGAATGAAGGGGAAGAGGAGATAGGTGAAGAAGATGACGAAAGCGAAACATGGGAGGATGCTTCTAACCATGTGCGTGGAAGAGGCGGTGCGTTGGCTTTTAGTGAGCCGCAAGATGAAGATGAAGATGAGGATGAGGATGGAGATGTACATGTGGATGAAGATGTGGAAAGTTCACAAACAGAGTAGATATTAGCATAATGACATCATACTAGCATAAAACAGAGTAGAACACAGAGTAGACTGTCAGCAGAAAAGAGACTCTTACAGTTACAAACAGCCGTATTTTCCTATGTGAGACGGAATGCCAGTAGATTTGGAGTATCCAGCAGTGAGGAATGTTATGAAGCATGCGACTCTTGCACCAAATGCGGCATATGTACCGGATGCAAGGGAAGAATAGTGCGTGTGGGGAAGATGGAACTACGACATACGGAGGGGCGGAGAAACTGTTGAAATTTCAGTGGCGGATTCGTTACTCCGATCGGCAAAGCGTTAAGCGACGCATAAGGGGGGTGGGCGGGGGAAAGGGGGGAAAGGAGATCCGCAAGTGTATATCCGCTCACGCGCACGATAGTCGGTCCAGTGAACACTCACACAGCCTACCGCTATACACCACTATACTAGGCTGGCAACTCATCCAGTTTCACCAAAACGGCATCTGATTGCCACACTACCCGGGGTCCGGCCCCACTCGCCGGCAACAAAGCCCGAGCTCACCCCACCAAGATAACCTTTTCATTGTACTACACACGACCTAGCTAAGCCTGTATCAAGAAGCTTCACTAAGCCCAGTCCAGCCGTATCATCACCCCTTTACATTGCCGCGCCTACAGCTAGTCCCTCAAGTGTATATACACTACCGAGCGCTGTATTGGCAACCGGACGCTATCGGAGCCGCCCCGGAACTTCCCCATATTTCCTACGCATCATCACGTGTTATCATACGTAACTGGCCACAGCAGCACCACCTTGGGGAATGGTCCGCAAACTTGGCAGTCAAGTAACTATTGCTAGTTCGGTTCCAAGTGCAGCGCGCGAAGTTTCGCCATGCGTTGGTGGCAGTGCGTGTGTGGTAATGGAGGGGGGGGTGTGCGTATCAGCCCCGCTTTGCGGGCAGAAAAAAAGTATATATGGGGATATTTCCCCCTGAAGCACGGTGTATGCGGGCACAGTATGACGAGAGACATAAGGAACCACTTGCTCTTTGAGGTAGCTACTGAGGTGGCGCACAAAGTAGGCGGGATCTACTCCGTGCTCAAGTCGAAGGCGCCGATCACTGTAGCAGAGTACCGCGAGCGGTACACGTTGATTGGTCCCTGGCACCACGCACTGGCGCAAATTGAGGTTGAGGAGTTGCCAGTGAAAGACGAGAATGTGAAGCGCACACTCGACAGCATGTCCGAGCGTGGTGTGCGGTGGCTCTATGGACGCTGGTTGATTGAGGGAGCGCCACGCGTTTTACTCTTTGACTTGCTGCTGGCACTGCTGCGTTTGGACGAGTGGAAGGCGGATTTATGGGCAGTAGCTGGTATTCCAACGCCCAACCACGATACCGAAGCAAATGATGCAATTTTGTTGGGTTATTTGGTGGCGTGGTTCTTAGGCGAGTTGGTGTACCACGATCAGAAGCGGGCGGTGGTGTGCCACTGCCACGAGTGGTTAGCGGGAATTGCACTTCCACTTTGCAGAAAGAGGCGCATAGACGTGACGACCATTTTCACGACGCATGCAACGCTTTTGGGGCGCTACTTGTGTGCCGGGCAAGCAGACTTTTACAACCAATTGGCGACATTTGACGTGGATGCAGAAGCAGGGAAGCGCGGCATTTACCACAGGTACTGCATTGAGCGGCTGGCCACACACCTGCTGGATGTGTTTACTACTGTCTCTAACATTACCGCATTTGAAGCGGAGCATTTGTTGAAGCGCAAACCCGACGGAGTGTTACCGAATGGGTTGAATGTGGTTAAGTTTCTGGCAATGCACGAGTTCCAAAACTTACATGCACTTAAAAAGGCAAAGATCAACGAGTTTGTAAAGGGCCACTTTTACGGCAACTACAACTTTGACTTGGACAATACCTTGTACTTTTTCATTGCTGGACGCTACGAGTTCCGGAATAAAGGATGTGATTTTTTCATAGAAGCGCTTGCACGCCTCAACTACCGTCTCAAGGAGATTGGATCCAAGATGACGGTTGTCGCCTTCATTATCATGCCCGGAAAGACCCACTCATACACAGTGGAAACACTCAAGGGCCAGGCGGTGATCAAGCAGTTGGAGACCACAATTGAAGAGGTGCAAAAGAAGGTGGGTGAGCGTCTCTTTGAGCATTGCGCACGCTTCTCCAACAATGGGCCTAACAGTGGACAACAAGAAGTTCCTTCTATCGATGAGTTGATTAAGCCTGCTGATCGCGTACTCTTGAAGCGCCGTATCTTTGCTTTGAAGCGCGATGGTCTTCCCCCTATCGTGACCCACAATATGGCCGATGACGCACTGGACCCTATCTTGAACCAAATTCGTCGCGTGGAATTGTTTAATAAGCCCGAAGACCGCGTAAAGATTATTTTTCACCCTGAGTTCCTAAATGCAAACAACCCTATTTTGCTGTTGGACTATGAAGAGTTTGTGCGTGGTTGCCACTTGGGAGTCTTTCCATCGTACTATGAACCGTGGGGCTACACCCCCGCAGAATGCACGGTTATGGGTGTTCCGTCTATCACCACTAACTTGTCTGGATTTGGATGCTACATGCAAGATTTGATCGAGGACACTAGCGATTACGGCATATACATCGTGGACCGCCGCCTTAAGCTGGTTGACGAGTCCATCAACCAGTTGACGGACTATATGTTTGATTTTACGCAAAAGACCCGGCGCCAGCGCATCAACCAGCGTAACCGGACTGAACGTCTCCTGGATTTGTTGGACTGGAAGCGTATGGGCTTAGAATACGTCAAGGCGCGGCAGTTGCTGTTGAAGCGTGCATACCCGGATAAGTTTAAGAATGGTGCCAACCCGTTCCAGAACACAGACAACCTCAAATTGACGCGGCCCTTGCTGGTCCCGGGCTCGCCACGCAAGACTGGTATGATGACTCCGGGTGATTTAGGCTCCTTACTGGAGGCGTCAGTGCCTATTAATTCAGCGGACTATATGGGCTTCTCCTTGACTGGCGCCGACGACGACGACCTGGACGAAGAGGAGGGTGAGACCAGGGTCTCGCACTCACAAGACGCGCTGTATCCACTCACCCTTCGCGGAACCCTGGCGCCCCCTGAGGAGAAGGCTGAAGAGAGAACCAGCGACAACTAGAGCTAAATTGTCGTATTCGCATTCACTTGGTCTGCATTGTTTGTACTATTTTGTACTTGTTTGTAGTTTTCTCCGATCTTAGATTGTATTTTTGAACTGTCTTTGTCCTCAACTGGTCTTGTTCCACTCACGTGATTATCATTTTTTTTGCTCAGAAAACAATCATTTGCAAACCCCCACGCCTTCCGCTGGAGTAATCAAGAGGTAGTGAGGTTGGTCTTCTGTGCGAGCTTAGTCGTGTATTTACGTAGCGACGTTTATAGTAAGCTGCAAACACTCCACCTTTCTACAAACTTGAACTTCTAGACAAATATTTGAGGGGTGTGGTGCAAGCTAAACAGTTTCACACAAAGTTGAAAAGGGGATCATCGCGACTTCGCAGGGTTTATCGCACTCTCAAGTTTCCATTTGCCTAGCGTACTGGTGGATGAGAAATCCTTGTATTCAAGGACAATCTCCAGAGCCCTACTGAAAGCATTTATGCCGAAGAGAAGATCTCTTATTTTGTATATTACGATTTGATATCATGAGGCGCATAAACTTGGGGATTCGACCTCAGTTGATTGTGCTTGTGTGCTTCTCGTCACTTTTTTCGTTGTTGATTGTGGCGTTGGTTACAGGTGTTTACTATAGCAGTCTCATGAACAATATGAGGACGAACAGACTAGAAATTATATCGCAGCTCAAGGCAAGTCAGTTACAGCAAACAATAGAAGCGTTGGTCTTTCTGATCTACTGGATCTCTATCAAGCCCAGCTTGACGAGTTCGCTCTCGCTGTACCGTGCAGGTGATAATTCCGCTCTGAACTTTGCGCTGGCACAGCAGGCCATTGACCAGCTGATACTGTCCTCGGAGACATTTTCTGCCGCCCGCTTGTATAATTTGGCGGGTGGAGTAGTCTGTGAGGCATACAACAAGCAAACGACCGTGTCGCTGTTTGCGATGAATGAGTTGTACCCAGTTACGCTGCAGATGACACTTCTTGGGCTGCTCATTGGGGACTCGACGTACTTTACTGGCCCTGTTAGCAACCTGTCGGATTATTTTGATTCTGACACTTCATATGTGAGTCCTCTTAGTAAGCCAGAGTCATACTTTATGGGTCTTACTATGGGCGTCTACTCAAACCAATCAATCATTTTTGCTCTGCCGATTTTGGTTGGGTATTTGTCGGTCATAGTAAATACAGCAAATTTACAGACAGCGTTGTTGAGTAATATTCTGTCAATCAATGCAGTGGGTGGTGCCTACGACGTGTTGGCGTTGCTGGGCGTTTTCACAAACCATACAACATCACTAGGACCACCCACGAGCCTTGAAGAAAGGCGTACTAACTTGACTGGTGTTGAGCTCATATTCCCATATAATAATAGTACCGTGAGGACAAATAGAGTGCTTTCCACTGAATTATCTCAACTTGCAGCCCGTGCAGTTATTCAGCAATATGGACTGATTACAAAAGCGAAGGACTTGGATGGTCAGTATGTTGCGGCAGGTATCACGCAGCTCAAAGTAGGAAAACTGCTTAACCTATTCTGGACCATAGTGGTGCAACAAAAATATTCCTCCTTTATTGCTCCCGTCAAAAAGTTACAAAATATAATTATAGGAATCCTGATAGGAGTTGGTGTCTTTGTATGCCTCCTTGTCTTCCCATTAACTGTGTTATTCATAAGGCCGATTACAAAACTTCGAGAGGCAACAGAAGCGATTACACAGTCCAAGAAAAACAATGCATTTAGGTTTAATCCTCCGAGTTCTACCGCATGCTCAATTACGTCGTCCCATCCGCAACCATTGGGTCTGAAACTAGTTTCCCAAACTAGTAATGAAAAGTATATCCAGCCTGTGTCTGGACTGGCACTGCAGTCAAGTAAGCGGGCTAGCGTTCACTCAGTTGGAACAAATTCTTCTTTGGCTCATTCCACTGGAATTCGACTTCCAGGAAGAATCCCGGACACAAAGTCGTTATTCAATGATGAATTGACGGAATTAACAGAAGCCTTTAATATAATGACGGAGGAATTGGATCAACAATATACTTACCTTGATGATCGTGTTAAACTTAGGACGAAGGAACTAGAGGCTTCTAAAATTGAAGCCGAAGCAGCCAATGAAGCCAAGACTGTTTTTATTGCAAACATTTCACATGAATTGCGGACACCGTTAAACGGAATTCTTGGCATGACTGCAATTGCAATGGACGAGAAGGACACGTCTAGAATGCAAGATTCTTTGAAATTAATCTACAGATCAGGGGAATTACTTTTGCACATTTTGACCGAGTTGTTAACATATTCTAAGAATACTTTGAATCGTTCGAAGTTGGAAATTTCAAACTTCCAAATTTTGGAAATTGTGTACCAAATCAAGTCTATCTTCGATAAATTGGCACTTGATCAGAGAGTTAATTTCAGAATTTTATTGAAACCAAATGCTCTCCGAAAACTTATATTGTATGGAGATTCCAATAGGATAATCCAAGTTGTTATGAATCTTGTTTCCAATTCGTTGAAATTTACACCAGTGAATGACTCTGTTGATGTGAGCTTCAAGATCCTAGGCGAGTACGACCATGAACGTTCGGAACAGGATGACTTCAAAACTGTGCATGTACTTCGGGCAGCACTGAATAATTCACACAGACAAGAATCAGAAGGCACAGGAAGCACAACCCTTCCAGAAGACAGCACTGAAAATCACAATGAGGAGAGTGTGGAGTTTCGTAATTCATTTGCGATGCCGAGAACAGCATCAATTCATGACATAGATATCGACAACAAGAGCATTTCAACATTAACAACAGGAGAGTATGAATCAAAAATCTATCAGTCACAATTCACATATCACAAGCCATTACCAAAATCACCTAGTGAGGATGATTCCGATTCACAATTATCTCAGGATAAGACGGATAGAAGCCTGCTTAGACATTCTGATTCAACAACAAGCAAATATAGCCACCAAGAAAAGAAAGATGCAGTACCCCCAGAAGAAATTATTAACGCCTTTCCCACACTGCCAGCTGAAAGTATATCAGAAAATAGGCCTGCGAAGCTTCCAAGTCCCGGCAGTATGCATGAAGGTATCCCTGTACCATCAAGAATATCTGATAATGTGTTAATAAAAAACAACAGATCTTTTAAACTTCGAAAGGTTTACAAGCCCAGAACATGGGTGATACAAATAGAAGTCACCGATACTGGACCTGGGATTGAGGAAGCATTACAGGAGAAAGTTTTTGAACCATTTATTCAAGGAGATCAAACATTGTCTAGAAGCTATGGTGGAACAGGACTCGGCCTTTCTATTTGTCGTCAATTAGCGCATATGATGAAGGGAACTTTAACTTTGAAATCTAAAGTCGGAGTTGGTTCTACATTCACATTCACTGTACCTTTAAAGCAAACGGGTGAGATAGTGGTACCAGAGGAGCATATGTCAGAATTTTGTGAAGATGAGTTTAATCCTGATTCTAGAATGAATCGCAAGGTGGCATTTAAGACAACACCAATTGGATCGCCCATTGATTCGACAGTGTCTGCCCCAGCAGGTGAACATATGACAGATTCTGCAGGAGTTTCCCCAGTTGTAAATGGCGACTATTTCTCACATGGCCTGAGCGGCGTACCGATAATACAACAATTTAAGCCTGATGAAGAGCTACTTTCTGAAGCTCCACAACCATTGCGTGAGAACATTATAGATATCCCTTTGAAAGCATCGAACCTTGATGAGAAAAATTGCACATCTAGCGTTTTAAATTTACTAGAAAGGCCTGAGCACATCACGCGGACATCAACAGGTACCGCAAACTCAATACCGGCGGAACACACGGTGAACAAATCTTTGGGGTCTAAGGATGATTTTTCTCAGTGCCGTATTTTGGTTGCGGAAGATAACATGGTAAATCAGGAAGTCATTAAAAGGATGCTACGCCTTGAAGGCTTTTCAAACGTTACTGTGGCGGTGAACGGACAAGAGGCTGTTGAATTGGTGGAGAAATCGATCGAGGACGCTGATCCCTTCCATATCATTCTAATGGATGTACAGATGCCAAAGATAGACGGACTCACAGCTACGAAAGCAATCCGGAACATGAATTACGATAGTCCAATCATTGCCCTTACTGCATTTGCAGACGAAAGCAACGTTCGCGAATGCCTTAATAGCGGCATGACCAGTTTCTTGGCGAAACCGATTAAGCGGCAGAATCTCCAGTCTATTTTATCCAAATTCAAGCCTAGCAATAGTAAGCGTGCTTCGGTGAGATCTAGAGACGGTAGAAGTTCCCTGGCCCTTGATCTCCCTCATGACGGGTTCAACTCAAAGTCCCGCCTATCGACAGCGTCGCTGGTAGGTAACCAATCTAAACTGTCTATTGTCTCAAATAAGTAGCCGATACCACTGTCTAGCATTCGTCTATTATAACTAGCATTTTTCTGGGGTAGTATTCTGGATAATTTTGTGTCGCAAAATATTATGATTAGCAATCCATAAACTGTAAATTGGGCCCATCAATGTACGGCACAACTGCACTGCACGGTAAATTGGATGCGATCTAACCCGGTAGTTACAGACCGTACTATTTAGGGGTGTTTATAAGGAGCATACAATCGCAGAGTAACTGGGGTTTCTATAGAGGTCGCAGTTTCTTCTCTTTTCAAGGTCTGCTGTAATTGTTTTGCAGTTTACGGCGTCTTAATTTGAAGCGAAATACAACCAGCACCGCGCGGGGGGTAGTTTTCATCCTTCATCATCCTCCCCCACATCGTCAACTTCATACTAGTGCTAGCACGCCAAGCTTTCAGGTATATCCGAAAGGCCGCTCTGTTTAATTTCTTCAGGATGTCGGATAGTCGATACACAAAAGGATCTGTGGCGCCAGGCCGTCACTGGTTATACGGTGGCTCTCTCATTGCGGTTCTTATCTGGGGAACATACTTTATGTTAACAGCAATCCAGAGGTTCGGTGGTAATCTGGCTCTCTCGAACCTTCAGGTGGAAGAATATTTACGTAGTAATTCTCCACCATTGACGGGAAAAGGGTTACGGCTCTTGCAATCGCAGCACTCCTCTACGAAAGGCACTGACCTGGGAAGAAACAATGACTTTGGAGGAAAGATTCCGCTTGATTTAGCAGTTTCAAGATCCGTTGGCTTTTCACCGAAGTCACAGAGATTTCAATGGATTCAAGATCTGCAGTCTTTAAAAAATGACCAAGGTACATACGTTGAAAATAGCGAGGATGCATATTCCATCGTATCTATCGCTGACAGTTCTTTTAAACAAACTTTATTCAAAGGATCTAAATTCGAGTATGGAGATAAAAAGTATGAAGTATCAGACTTGACAGCATCTCCAGACTTAAAGTACGCCATTATTCGCACAAATCGTGACTCAGGATGGAGACATTCTTCCACATCACTTCACTGGATTTTAGATGTTAAGACTCAAGTGATAAGGCCAATTTCAAATCCCGAAGATATGATTTCAGTCGCTTCGTTCTCTCCTACGTCTGATAACATTGCTTTTGTGTACTTGAACAATGTTTACATCAAGCATATCCACCTGGGTAACGTAACTCAGGTTACATTTGATGGTGGTAAGCAAATTTTTAATGGAAAACCTGACTGGGTATATGAAGAGGAGATTTTTGGCAGCGATATTGTTTTATGGTGGTCACCCGAAGGTGATAAGATCACCTTTTTGAAGTCAAACGATACGGAGGTACCCGAGTTCACAATTCCGTACTACACAAGAAAGGGATATGAGGAATATCCAGAGATGGTTAACATTAAGTACCCAAAGGCTGGATATCCAAATCCTGTTGTCCAGTTGGTTGTCTACGATTTAGGGTCTGATAATCCCCGCACGATTACTTTGAACTCAACGAATATAGAAGCGAAGGATCGCTTGTACACGGAAGTTGTTTGGGTTGGCGAATCAATATTATTAAAAACATCCAACCGTCCGAGTGATATTATCGAAATTTTCTTGGTTGATGCAAATAGCTATTCACTGCAGTTGATTAGGGAAAACTCATCCAGTGATACCTGGTTTGAAGTCACTTCCAGTACTATATTCATTCCCAAAGATCCGTCTTTAGGGAGATCTGAAGACGGATACATCGATACCGTGAGAGAAAACGGTTATCACCATTTAGGATACTTCTCTCCACCATCAAATCCGAAGTACAAGTTATTAACTAAAGGTAATTGGGATGTGGTAGATGGAGTTGCTGCTTTTGACAATGCGGATAACAGGGTATATTTTGTCTCCACTAAGGAGTCATCTATCGAACGTCACATTTACTACCTCAACCTTCTTGATAATGAGAAGGATATACCAACTTTGATCCCTATTACCCAGGGAGAAGGTTGGTTTTCTGGTTCTTTCTCTAAGGGAGCCAGATATGCTCTATTGAGTTACAGGGGACCCGATATACCATACCAAAATTTGATTGATTTGAAGGAGAACAAAATAATCAAGAAAGTCGAGACTAATGATGCCTTTCGTAAAAAGTTGAATGGATACGCCATTCCTGAAATCAAGTATTATCCAGTTGAGTTGGAAGATAAGCAGACTGGGACTAAATTTAAAGCACACGCGAGAGAAGTCTTACCGTTAAATTTTGACCCAAAACGCAAGTACCCTGTGATATTTTACGTTTACGGAGGACCTATTTCTCAAACAGTGAAAAAATTATTCAGCGTTGGCGATCCCAGTGTCATGGCCGCCGAACTAGATGCTATTGTGGTCACTGTGGATGGTAGAGGCACTGGTTTCAATAATCTTAATGACGACATGGGCTCGAAATTCACTTACATTGTTAAGAACCAGTTGGGTAAATACGAGCCATTAGATCAGATTGCAGCAGCCAAGTTATGGGCAAAAAAGGCTTATGTCGACGAAAAGAGAATTGCTATCTGGGGCTGGTCATATGGTGGGTTTTTAACACTCAAGACCTTGGAAACTGACATTGAGAATAGGGTATTTTCTTATGGTTTGTCAATTGCCCCGGTAACTAAGTGGGGTTTGTACGACTCGGTTTACACGGAACGGTACATGGGGCTTCCAGAGAAAAATCCAGAAGGTTATAAGATTGCATCTATCAACAAACCTGCCAATTTTGAAGGAGTTAAGAGATTCTTTATTGGTCATGGTACAGGTGATGACAATGTACATGTTCAAAACACTTTAAAGTTACTTGACGAGTTCAATGAGAACAACATTGAAAATTACGACATGATGTTATTTCCTGACAGTGATCACGGAATCGCATACCACAACGCCAACACGATGGTCTTCAATCGTATTTACGGTTTCTTGAGGCATTGCTTTGCAGGTGAGTTTCTTTGAATGTCTACTGCAAAGACTTCATTGGGTGACAACTATCCGTCGATGCGAGTTCATACAACTTCGCAATCAGTATAATTCCCGTAAGAGAATAAATAATCCCACCTCCCTACGATACGAGTTTATTCAGCTTTGCAGACGGAAAGTTAAGCAGAAAGTGACTTTTGCCACTATGAGTCGAGCCTTGCCTGTACGTAGTCTAACTAGCCTATTTCGTTCCTGCTCATCGCTGGGCCCACGTGATCAATACATTTTAGAAAAATTTTTCGAAATATAAAAGGTGTTATCCTTGGCT
Source organism: [Candida] anutae (assembly GCA_030566955.1). Taxonomy (NCBI): domain Eukaryota; kingdom Fungi; phylum Ascomycota; class Pichiomycetes; order Serinales; family Debaryomycetaceae; species [Candida] anutae. The sequence goes on along the minus strand of JAKUBP010000003.1, from coordinate 275,140 downwards.
TCGAACGCGACACACATTCAAGCAAAATGATTATTTTCACCGATATTGTTACCAACGACGAGTTGTTGTCCGACGCCTACGAGGCAAAGTTGGTCGATGGGGTTGTTTACGAGGCCGACTGTGCCATGGTTAAGGTTGGTGACGACAACATCGACATTGGTGCAAACCCTTCCGCCGAGGACGGTGAGGAAGAGAATGATGACGCTGCTCAGACCGTCAACAATGTTGTTTATTCTTTCAGATTGCAGCAGACCAGCTTTGACAAGAAGTCTTTCTTGACTTACATCAAGGGTTACATGAAGAGAGTCAAGGCCCACTTGGCTGAGACCAACCCTGATGCTGTTGAGACATTCGAGAAGGGTGCCCAGGGTTACGTTAAGAAGGTCATTGGTAGTTTCGGTGACTGGGACTTTTACACCGGTGAGTCTATGGACCCTGACGCCATGGTTGTTTTGTTGAACTACCGTGAGGATGGTACCACTCCATACGTTGCCATTTGGAAGCACGGTGTTAAGGAGACCAAGATCTAAGCGGTTTATATGTCTTTATCGTTTACTTTAATTCTTTAAACATCGGAGTTAATGTCAATTCTAGTTTAAGCAACCTTGTAAATCGGTGTGACAGGACTTTTACGCCTTGTTCAACGTTACACTCAAGCATACATTTTCCAATGTAGTTTCTTTATCGGCGTACCAGAACATATCGATTTGACTGTCGGGAACAAGGCATTTAATTGCATAAACACGACTCTCGTCAATTAAGCGCCTGGCTATTTGACCGAACCTTTCTCTCTCTGGGAAGGAGTAACCGCTAATGTGACCAACACTTTCTTTGTTCTCTTGATTTAATTCGTTCTCCATATTACTGGACTTTCCTGAACCAGATACGGCCCACAGCACAATCTTCCTGAGAAATTGAAATGATTTCTGAGTACCAAAACCATGTTTAGCCAAGAAATCTCTAGATTCCAGAAATAGCATCTCGTACTCACAGACGTGTCTGCAACACATTGCTATTAATAAGCCACCAAACTTGTTCAGGTCCTCCGAAACCAATGCAGAGTTTACAATCAGCTTGAGCGTTAAGTCTGTCGCGGCACCACACAAGTGTTTTGATATAACCACGTACCTTTGCCCGGCCAAATCACTAGTAAACTTCTTTAAGTCTAAATCTTTAATATCCATCCTTGTTCTTCTAATCGTAGGATGTATGTTCTTCTCACCTGCCTCAGTTAAAATTTTAGTATCCATTTTCATACGATTGACCCCTCTATCTACAAAACCATATCCATACACTGACTTAGCTGTATTGTCTCCTTCAATAATTCTCGATTCCTCCTCAGCTAGAATGCAACGGTTGACAAATCTGGAAAGCTCAGCTTTTCCGCATCCGAATTCCAAGTAAAATGACTTTGAGTCTAGTAAGCCCTTTCTCTTTAAATTCCCAATCAAAGAGCCTTGTTGTTTGGCATGTTTCTTATTTTTTACCTCTGATAGCCTAGTGTCTAATCCCAGGTGCTCTTGGATGCTGTACAGTAATGATTCAAATATGACAGACTCGAGAATTTTACAATACCTCCTATAGAGTTCTCCTTCGTCCGTGTTTTCTTCTCCATGTTCACACATGGACAGCCCTTTGAGCGTCTCTTCGCCCTGCAATCTGACATTGAAATCCTTCCTGTACCAGATGTCCACAGGTTCAACGACCTTAGCGTTACACTTGCTTAAATGATTCTCTAGGTCCTTGACTCTGACATTGTGTTTTGGATCTAAGGGACAAGGAATACTTTTCATGTCTTCTCGAGTTGTGCTACTGTGGTCAAATATCATATGTTGTGAACAAAACCTATCACACGCTCTAGATTGCATAGAGCATTGCCGACGCTTGTGATCAATATAGAATTCGCATCTCTTGTGCTTAGGATCCGTATTCCCATCCGCTTCTCTCTCTTTGTCTTTAGCTATGGCTTTGAGTCTTCTTCTTTTGACTTCTGCCATTCTTTTGGGTATCGTGTAATTTGAATGTGCCCGCCGGATTTTTCCCCGTGTAGAGCATCGCGATGAGATCGAATAAATTACTCTTCCCGCCATGACAGATAAACGAAATCTGCGTCACACCAGTCATGAATGGAAGCTCGACTTGTTAGAGGTCAAGTTTAACAACTTTAGTCCTCGTTTCTCACATACAAAGAAACTCTTGGGCGCAAAGAATAACTCAAAGCTCTTAAAGAAGCTTCCCGTTTCAAAGGATACCGCCAACGAAGAGATACTAGCATTAAAAACGGAGTACTTTGGAAGGAAATACTTTGGTTCATATAAGAAGTTAGAGAAAGAGATCACAAAAGAGATCAAAAGCGATCTTAACAAGCCCAGCGGGAAATTGCATGACCTGATTGTGGAGTTTGTAAAAACCCCAACCAAAATCCAGAGTTTAATTGAAAGTAAGCTCGCAAAGATAGTCCAATCCACCATCTTGACTAGCAAGGAGTTGAAACTAGACCCACCAGCGTTCGTCACAGAAAGTTTAAGATGCTCGCTTACGGACAAGAGTCTCGAGTCCAACCCCACATGTTTCTTCAAAACGTATTGCCAAAACAACAAGGACCTAAACGATTATTTGTCAGGGTTATGGAATAGGAAGAGTATTAAACAAATTCTACCTGAAATCGAATGGTCGTTCAAGCTTGTTAGAGGAAACTTGACAAAGAAGGAACGAGACCAGAAGGCAGTTCTTAATAAAACGAAACTGGACGCATCAGCCGGCAATAGTGACACTGAAGCTTCTGGTGAGAGCGACCAGGAAGATATTAGTGTCTCCGAGGACGATTCGGAACCAGGATCTTCGGATCCAATGGACACTGATCCCGAAGGTACCTTCAAAAAATTTGCTGCCTACGACAAACTAGTTGGGGATTCCGATGCCGAGGATGAAAAGTTTGAATTAGATCCCACATTGAACTACAACGAAGTAACTGATGAAGAAGCAAGCGAGGAATCTGACTTTGAACTAAATGAAGATAACGAAAATTCTGACAGTGCTGACAGCTTTTTTGACAGTGACACGAAGAAACTGTTAAAGAAAACCGATGTCAAGAAGAAAGAGTACAATTTACCTCTGTTAACAACTGGTTACTTTTCAGGAGGATCAGATGATGAAGATGATTTCAATGCCGACGAAGACAAAGTAGTGAAAGAGGCCACTACACAACGCAAGAATAGAAGAGGTCAACGAGCTAGACAAAAAATCTGGGAGCAGAAATATGGGAAGGAAGCAAAACACGTAAAGGAGGAGAAGGTAAAAATAGCAACTGAAAGAGAACAGAAACAAAGAGAATATGAAGAGCGTTGTCGCAAAAGAGAACTCAAAGCCAAACCCAGTGGTACGAACGTCACTCCATTGGGTGAACGAAAACTGCGTGTTGATGATGGCAAAGAGTTTGTTAGTGAGCATATTCCTCCACCAGTGGAAAGAATTCATCCTTCTTGGGAAGCAAAACGATTAGCTGAGGAAAAGTCTAAGAATGCCAAGTTTGAAGGTAAAAAGATCAAGTTTGAGTAGATGACAACTTGTAAAAGTAAGTAAAATATACTATAGCTTATTGTAATCTAATCTAAATGTACGTAATACTTCAATGTCATCAATATCATCACATGCAACCGGGCTTGAAACCTCAATATAGTACTTGCATGCCTCAGGCTCAGAAAACGATATCAACCTATGTGTGGGCCCGCACAATAATTTAAGTTCTACCGTTCTCGGGGGTCCATTCCAGCATTTTTGTCCACTCGAGTAGATTAACTTTTCGCCAGTAAAAGAAGAGAACTTTCCGAGAAGGACATTATTTTGATAGATACGATCCAAAAATCGAATATCGTACATAAACTCACCAAATTCTTCATTCACAGAAGTTTTGAACAACGCTCTAAGCTTCTCGGGTATATTGACATCCGTTGCTGGATTTTTCATTAGTAAGGACTTCTCTAATATTAACAGATCGATCTCATTTTCCAAATTACTCAAGAAATATGAATCTTCAGCTTTAACTTCCAAAGAAATTTCGTCCAGCTTAGCCGCCATAAGATCAATCAACTTCAAAAAGTAATAATGTGCCATACTTCCAAGAGTTGATTCTAATTTTTCTATGCGTACCCTTTTCTTTGTTATTTTGACCAGATTTATGAATCTTAAGACCGATTCGCTACTCTCTTTCGTCTCAATTTTGGTCAGCAAGTAGTCCAGGAAGCTGCACAAAGTTTCCTGGACCACCAGGTCACTAATAATTTCATCCAGTTCACTTAGTGACTTGGGCAATATTCCTTTTATTCGACTCCAATGTAATTCTTTTGTTCTCGTTGTTGGTATATGTTTAGCCCACACTTGAACGATCTCAGATATATAATTAGAAAGTTGATGGTACGTCCATTCTTTGCTTTGAAGTAACTCACCCTCAACATTACAATTCTCATAAAATGTCTTTACAATTTGAAACGTAAGATTCTTTTCTCGTATGGCTTTGTCGAGCATATTAACATTGGTTTCAAATTCAGATAAAGTTTGTCTTGCAGTTTCAAGCATTGACTGTCGAGGCTCCATAGCATCTTTTATATTTCGACGTACATGCCTCAGATGTTTAATGAATTGGTCATGTACTTCCTTACACTTATTAGGACATAGTCCTGAAGAATACTCGTCAGAACCATCGCAACAAGTTTCGTAGTCACACACACCGTCATCCACTTTGTAATGCTCAAGAAAATCTTCAACATGGTTTTTATTTGGACAATAAAAAAGTCTTCCTGGATTATAATTGCAAGCGCTTGTTCCAGGTTCGTCAGAACCATCGGGACAGTCGCAATAATCATCGTTTAACTGATCATACCGCAAAATTATCGATGGGTCACCTAAACACCTCCATACTTTCTCTTTGGAAAATAAACTTGTAACAGGAAGATAGAGGTGCTGTTCCTCTGGTCGTACACCCAACACACTTCGTTCTTCTGCTCGCACAGCTGACAAAATACTAGCGCCTAACCACCATTTGGTTATAATCATTGATCTAATCCATTCTGAAAAAATCAAAAATACACGTTCCACAGCAAAATAACAAAGTGGCCGGTGGCCTACAATCAATGAATTTTAATATCGAATGGCCAAGAAGTTGAGAACCCAGCCACAAACTGATCCCTTATTTAGTGTGGCTCGTTGTAAACGGCTTGTGCGTCCCCTTCTATCTAAAATTCACGGTTTGTCTGACTTGAAATCTAAGTACCCTGAAGTCACTGCATTTGTCATCCTTAAAGATGATTTAAAGAATTACATGGAAAATGAGTCATTTATAGATGCTCACGAAGATTCATCACCCAAGAAGCGAACCAAAATAGCCAATCTAAGTTGCGAAGACTTTAAAAATGGCGATTTAGATGCCTTCGACTGTACTATCGCTAGTGATCCATTACATAGAGCAAGGCTAACCGCGCTCCTAGTTCACCCAAAAAATTCACAGCAGAGGCTTGATTCAATGCGTCCATTTCTCACTGCTGAGTTATTTGGTATTTACAGGGAGATATTTCAAATATTCAAAACTTTAGTGACAACCTGTGCCCACTTCGGTAGACGAGAAGGGCCTTCTATTGGAGTACCACGGTTATCTCGGTTATGCGCATTTACTATTGGAAAATTTCAAGCTCGTTCTACAAAGACATCATATTATCGGCTCAATCAGGCACTACTATTTGACAAGGAAGAAGAAACAACGCAGTTCTGCAAACTGAATAATGAATTACATGATGATATTGATAACTGGCTTAACATGGAACCAAATGAAGTATGTGTGGGCTACAGCCCTGACTTCTTTATGGCATATGTGGTGTCATTAATAACTATGTACCTGACCCTGACTTTGTACATGTTAATTCCACCTCTCATACATTGGCTACATGAAATGCTGGAAGAATTTGACTCTATGGGATACAAGGAAATCATGCGCCTTATGTTCTACGAATTTTGGCGTCATGGTCTGGACGACTGTCGGGACTTTTATCATGACCGATTTTTGAGTGAGAGCGAAGAAACAGAAAATCAGAATGAATACTTATTCTGGTTGCTCTTTAAATTGGACTATTGGAAAGTTTTCATCTGCCAACTTAATTTGCTCCCTCGGGCACGGGGCCATTGCTCGGGTTCAAACTATGAACAACTTTTAGTGGAGTCCATGGTTAACCAAGAACGACTTGACTTTGGCGCCTTTGCTCGGGTAGAAAGAAAATTAGGCTTAAACTCGTTGTCTATCCTTGAAAACGTCTATGATCTAGTGAAGCGGTGTCCGCAACATCGCGATTTGAATATCGTCCTCGTTGGCATATTAACTCAAATAATCCTTCAGTGCCGTTGTTGTTACGAGTTGCACTCTAGTCTACAAGATGTATACAGCATCTTCAGCATGTCGTACAAACAGATTTTACGTTTCTTGTCTGTTTGGTTATCCTTTCCTGTCGGAACCGAAATGATTTTTAATACCTTGTACCCGGGTAATGAGAGTATTTTTCAAGCGCTTACTGCCTTCTTAAGATTCTCGTGTAATCGATTACGAACTGCTTTTAGCACTTGTCTGATAGGTATTGAGCCAGAAAAGGTCAGATTCGCTAAACAAATCAAACACCTTTATTCAAGCAACAAAAAAGTTCAGTCTACAATTACAATACTAAAGTCTTACTTCCTTGACTTACCTGGATCCATAGAGGTGAATGCCTGTCAGCCGCAAGAAATTGCGGCGACTATAAGAAAAATTCAAGCATACGAATATTCCCGGAGTAAAGATTATGGCTTATTTATTGATTGGCTATATGCCAAAGAATTATCATCATTGGGAGATGAATGTGCATATGACCAATTGCTGTCTTAATAAAGCTGATATATATTCAGATACAAACAATCTTCTATCCGGTACCCTAAGTGACTTAATCAAAATACTAATCAGGTTGGATCTCTTCTAAGCAGAGAAGCAAAATTAATCGGATTTTGTGGTGATGCACATTAATTTATATGATACTGTGATCGTCAATGCAATTCATGAATCAAGATATCGTAAAAAAATACACATTACGATGTCCAAAGCCTTGCGTGGGAGAGATCAAGATCAAATTTTCTGAAGAGATGAAGAAGTGTTTGTATTACCTTAATTAAGTAATCTATATCTGTACTATAAATTGTTAAGCTTCCATACTTACTTAAGCTACTAAAAATTAGCTCACCTTTTATGTGAATTATTTCCGCATAACCAAAAACATGAGAACGACTTCGTGGCCAAGCTGGTTAAGGCGTAAGACTGTTAATCTTGAGATCGTGAGTTCGATCCTCACCGAGGTCGGTTCTTCCAAGCCTTTATGGCCAAGTTGGTAAGGCACCTCACTAGTAATGAGGAGATCGTCAGTTCGAATCTGGCTGAAGGCATTTTTTTGTATTCACTCTTTCATTAACATTACAATTAGCCCTTCCGTCCCTCTTTACATTCTACTGAAACTATCACAGTCACAAATGCATTCATCTATAAATTTCTACACAGGATGTCACATCGCACATGCTTACAGTTCATTTGACAAAAGGGTGGATAAACCCATGAACCCCAATAATGCGTACTTGAAGTAGACATTTTCGCTAATGAGGATAGTTATGTAGCCCACCTTGGGGAGGTAACCCTTGACCGTCCCAACAAGGTCAGTTTTTTGGTCTAAGTAGCTCTGCTTCTTGGCATACAAGGCCAAGTCGTCCACCGCATTGTTGTCGCCCTTGGTCAACAAGAGCTGTTTTTCTTTGCTGTGGTGTTCCCTCAATACGCGGTGGACTATAGGTATCGACTTACCCTTGATCTCATATACCACTATATCACCTACTGAAGCCTGTGAGTCCCGGTTCCACAAGAAGAGAATGTCACCCCTCTGGAAGGCAGGCTCCATAGATCCACTCAAAACAACCACTATTGGTGAATGAGAATTCGCAAAAACGGAAAGTCCTTTCCACAAGACAAATGCCGAGCTGAATACATAAGCCACGGTCAAGAATTGCAACAACTGCTGGCGAAGATTCATTGCACTGCGGTTGTTCAGCTGGGTACTAGCGTTTTGTAACGTGGCATTTCGATCGTTTGATCAACACACGACCATGACAAACTTTGCAAATCTGCTAATCCTCTGCGGTGCTTATTCACAGAGAAGTACTGCCAACGGTTAGTTTTGAGGAGCTGTGCTGACCCTGCACGCATCATAGTTTGAAGCCCGGGAAACTAGTCTTAGCCCGCTTCTGGCTCGAGCTTTTTTTCGCCACTTCAAGAAAACAAGGCTCTGCCTTGAATTAATTACTGATCATAGTGGGTATTTGATACGTAAATGTCCCAACTGCGTCATGTTAACGGTGTGATTCCATCACTTCCTATATCGGCTGATGGTGGATTGAATTCTGTTGCTGAAGATGATGATGAGCTAACGATACTGGCCCCAGCTCGGGGGCGGGCACTACACCCAGTACTGTCCGCTCCCTTGCAAACGGCTCTGTCGTCTCTGTCGATACAGTTAGAGCCTGTCCTGTCCGTCCCACCCCTTCCATTAAATCTGGGACTGTCGATTCAATCTATTCAGTCAATTCAATTGACATCTTCCCCCGTGCCCCCTAAGCCACGTCACTCGGTTTCCTTTATAGATTTGGAGGGACAGGATCGTTCTAGGAGGTTTACTATATCTGCACAACCTTCCGCAGTGAATGTAGCTGATTTGAGTAATCGGTCACAGGAGTCACCATATTTCGCACATGCTCCTCTTGAAAGATCGCAGCTGCAGCGAAAGAGCGCTGTTTTCAGAGCTGCAACGGGCCCTTCCACTTCTGAAGCAAAGTCTGATGGAAGTGATCCTTTATCGTTCTTTGCAAATACTGAATCACGGATGGAAAGAGCTAGTCGTGTGACACTGTCTCGAGGTACTTCGCCTGGGACGGATGTGCCTCCTCATTCTGCATTGGAGTCACCTCAGTTGCGCAGACAGTTTTCGGTGTCGCGGCTGCCGCTGCCTGTGTCTGCTACTCCTTCTTCCGTAACGCTTCGTCGTGCTCGGTCGCCGCTCCTGCCAAGAGGAACTGAGCCCGAACCGCAGGTGAACTTAGCTACCCCTTGGCCGCGACACGATGAAAGCACTGCCACGCCAGAGTTTGTTCCGCCCAAAACAGATCCTGTGCCAATGCAAAAGCTTGCAACGAGTAAGAAATCCAATAAAATCGTCGTGGCTTCTCCGGTAGGTCCGCCGGTGCCTTTTCAGCAGTACTTGACAAAAGAAGATGACGGTAAGATTCACTTGTTATTGGGTTGTACGGGCTCTGTCGCGACCGTAAAGGTACCACTTATTATTGATAAATTGATGCAGACCTTTAAGTCCAAAATTTCTATTCAATTGGTCGTTACAAAACTGGCCAGTCACTTTTTGAAGGGCTTGAAGATTCACAGCGATGTCAAAATCTGGCGCGATGAGGACGAATGGGCCAACCATCTCGAGCTGGGTTATAAGCGCCTGGGTGGTGCCAAGTTTGCTTACGAATATGATTCCCAGGGGCTCCAAGTTCCCTCTCTTAAGAAGAAAAATCCTTTTGATAATCTCGTGCTCTACAATGAGTTACGCAAATGGGCAGACATTATGTTAATTGCCCCGCTTCTGGCAAACACTCTAGCAAAGATAACGAATGGAATAGCTGACAACCTCTTGACCTCTATTTTCCGTACGTGGGGAGGTTCAACTCAAGTACAAGCTGTCACAAAACCAATTTTAGTTGCACCCGCAATGAATACATTTATGTATACCCACCCCATGACTGCCAAGCAATTGGCGTTGGTTTCCTCTCTGGCAGAGGGCTTTGGGGTGGAAGTGTTGCGTCCCGTGGAGAAGGTTTTAGTTTGTGGTGACATAGGAATGGGAGGCATGCACGAATGGTCAGACGTTGTAGAGATTGTTCGTCGTCGGATTAATGTAATGAGAAAAGAAGCAGAGGCTGCGGACGACGACGATGATGATGACGACGATGAAGACGACGACGATGATGATGATGACGACGACGACGACGACGATGATGATGATGATGATGATGATGATGATGATGACGAAGGAGAGGAAGATGAGAACGATGACGTCGAAAATGACGTAATCGATAGTCAGGAGAATGACGCAAGTGCCACAAAAGACCTGATGTCTTGCAGAGAACCCCACGATGACGATGAGATGATGTTCAGCATCTCGTAGGGCCACATTGTATTGATGTCTCATCTGTTCAAATGCTTGCTTGGGAATTGTGCGTCAGATGGAACTATTGTCTATCCCAATTCGGCTATAGTCTACGTCTATTGGCAGCGCTGTATCACATATTGCAGAATAGATTCATCACGATTTTAGTCGTGTCATCACAGAAGTTTCACTAATTCTCAGTAGCTCTCACTAGGAGCGTCAGTAGAGCGCAACAGATGCCTAATCAGTATCAGCAATATCCATCCCCATCGTAATAGTCTCTTTGAAAAACGCTTCAGCAGTTATAAATAGATTTTATGGAATACATAAAGCACGCGGTTCCACTTATTTCTCACATCTGCGAAGAAAATCGTAATCAAAATGGCCTGTTCGAGGCTAACCTTGCGTGTTACATGTACCTAGAAAGCAATAGCATATATGCCCTAGCTCTAGGTCATGACATGCCCTTGCAATTCGAAGTTGACGTCAAACCTGCACGATGGTGCACAACCTATACCCTAACGCGGTCATATTGCACAAAAGAGCAACGCAAATACAAATCACGCAGGTGGAGGAACGCGGAAGAGGCTGACAATTAGACGCTAGATATATGCCTCGTACTCGGGAGCAAAATCCAACCCGTGCTTCAACGCGATCGGCTTTATCATATGCACATGCTCCTGCAACTGATTCAGAACAAAGCATCGCGTATCTTGATCAGGGGCGTTGCCACGGAGTATCTCATCTAGCGCCTGCGCGTTTGCGAGCTGCCGCTTCACCATCAAGGCGTATAGCAACGCGTCCATCAAATCATCTATCTTGTTCTCGGCCGGCACGGCAGAAACGCATCCTAGCTTGGCGAGTAACTGTTTTTTTGCGCTCGTTTCTTGTATGTCTCCTAAAAAGGGTGGCACAAACTCGTCGCACGTTTTCCACATCTGCCATATCAAATCCTGGCGTAGAAGCTTGGGGTGTTTTCTTGCATGCACCTGTAACAGTGCCCTCGTTACGAAGCGATTGAGCCAAAAGCTAGTCATCCTGCCCAGTGTAACAGGCCACACTATTGTGCTCGGCGAAATCACGTGTAAGCACGTGCCGAATGCGGTTTCTAGATGTACGTTTTGCATCACCGCTGGTACAGTGGCCAGATTTCCATTCAGGCGCGTACGCTGAGATTCATAGACAACAACATGTGGATGCGTCTCTGCCAACACCTCCTGTGCCAATTCTTGCGCCAAGTGGAATGCATACCGTTTTCGGTCCCACTGTGAAACGGCGCTGGCTAAGGGCGACTCTCCAACAAAATTATCGTGCGTGCACAACAGTGCATAACGGGGCCCATATGTGCGATGTAAATTTATCTTTGTCCACTTACCTATTTGGTTTCCTATTATTTCGCAAATAGCCAAATTCACGTGACCAATATCTAACGCGCTAATCGCAATATCCAGTGAACCGCGAGGGACGTGTTGCAATATTTCTAGTGCCCGAGTAATACTAGCGATACGCGTGGATTTCGTGGGCTTGGCGGGTATAGCCACGCCGCATAGTATTGCAACGTGGTTTAAAGTGTGGACAGTTTGTCGTTGAAGCAGCATTAGGCGGTCCCTAAGAAATCTAGGCCAGTGGCCTCAAGACTAATTAATAGCTAATCCGGAAGAAGACTGCAGAAAAAACGCGTTATAGTTTGGTCTAAATATAGAAATGAGAAGGCTGACTTAGACGGGTCGCGCAAAGAAACCAAACAAGGGGCTATGTTCAATATTCCCACCAATCACATAATGTACAATAATGTAATAGGAGAAAAGAAAAAGAAACACGTAAAATCAGTCACCGTAAAAGAAATTATATTTGCCGTATATAGTCCAAACCTAAACATAGTTACGGAAAATATAAGAAGGGCACGCCTTCAAGTTCCGAAGTTTTTAACCTAAAACGGCAACTGATCGTATCCGGGTGGCGAACTCGATTGACATGAAAAGTTTTCGCTGTGGTTGCGGCGCAGAGCGGATAGCTGGCGCGGACTATAAAAAGCTGCCTGTGCCCGCCTCAGTCGCTAGCCAAGCACACACAAATATGCAGTTCACTTCCGCCATCGTTGCTTTGACCGCTGTCGCCGCTGTTTCCGCTGCTAACGCCAGCAACCACACCAACAAGACCAACGGTACTGGTAGTGTTAACGGTGCCGCTCAGGTTGGTGCCGCCGGTGTTGTCGGTGTTGTTGCCGCCGCTGGTGTCGCTTTGTTGTTTTAATGCTTAGAGCATCTGGTTTGTAACAATATTTATGTTTAGTTAGGTCGATGACCAAGGATTAATATGACATCTTTTTTGCGGAAACTTTTTGTAGCTGGTATCGCTCCTGCGTAGTGTTGGGAAGGCGTTTGTGGCTAAATGTTCCGGTGGTGTCGGAAAGGCAGCGGAACCGCTTATAAGCAGGATCAGGAGGAGTGTGGCGGTTGACTCATTGCTACACAACAAGCTGCCAGGGGTGTAAATTAGGGCTATACGGGATATGAAAAGTACTGAACAGTCGACGCAAAACTGCCCATGTCTCTTTCCGTGCACTTTACCAGCTTTTTAGTACATGATTGCTCTTCACCTACTACATTTTAGCCCACGTAAAATATACTATGCAACTTTTCCAGCCACTGAGTATCGCTTGCTTGATTCGGCTCGAGGATAATCCGCGCGATCCAGCGGAGGGGGTTACGGAGTTTCCTTAAACCTCAAATGCTCGACCGCATCTTCAGTTACTTCATATTATGAGAGCATTTATGCCCATGAGAGTGCATCTGAGAATATTACCTGCCCTTATATACCCACGATGCTAGTACCAGCGATTCAAGAGGTATTGTTCTTCAAAATGTACTTCATCACAACCACTCAGTGTCGAAATTGGAAGACTAATGCTGTTCTTATTCGCTCTTTTTGTCCAGCTCCCTTTAGCCCTTTTGTGGTTTGTGAGAATCGCAACTGCTCCGGTATTTTCAAAGATGACACTACTCGGCACATATTCATCATGTTCTAGAACTGACCTAGAAATAATACAAGTGCACGTTTCTACTATCGCGTAGCAGAGTCTGTAACGATTTCTCACGAGTAGTACAAATATGTGATCGAATATCTTCCAAGACAAAATGACTTCCAAGGCAATAAAATAATAGTATCTAACTAACTGCTTCTCTATTTGTCTTCTCGGTCGTTTAGACCTAACTCTTTGGCCTCAGCTTGGGTCCCCAATTTTTAGAAGGGTTTTCCTGATAGCGTACCATTTTGAGTTTACGCAACGCGTTAAGACCCAAACTCACCTCATTCTCCATGTCAAATATGCCCACCGGTACCTCTTGGCTCAAGTCCTTCAAAGCTTGTAATACTGCACGCCCTGGTGATGTTGCACTGAGGTTGGCATTCAGAGTGATATCCGCACGAAGCTGCTCGAGTTTTGCCAAAGCCTTTGCTCCCTGTGCTTCGTTGGCACTGGCTAACTCGTCATGGTTGTTCTTTATCATCCATAACCTGTTGATTTCCAATATTTCGCTCCAAGGTGCACTGGTTTTAAGGCAGTTGCGCTGAGCGTGAGTGAGTGATACACTGTGTCCGCGAGACCCCAAAGCTTTAACCATCTCGTTAATTGAGATTGGACGTGTCTTGAATACCAGCAGGAGATGGTTCAAGTTGTAGTAGAATGGGTATTCCAGAAGTTCCGAACGAGCAAGCGTAAGCATGCCCCTAATGCGCTCTGTAGTCCCATACACCAGGGTATCAGCCTTCAGGGTGAGCATTAACACCTTGTCGACAAAAGTCGTATCGCAGAGAGGGCCCAGCCACATGGGACCTGCGACAGTGTAGTTACTCTTGCAGAACTTGCAGTGAGCCCCAGGCATGTCCTCAACAACGCGAGGGTAATGGAACTTGGAATTGTTGCGCGCATCAGTACTGATTCTACCCAATGGTTGAACCACTTTGTGTCCACACCCATTACAACCGTACGCTAACATGGTACTTGCAGCCAACCTTTTAACTTCTATCGGTGCAGTGCGAACCCTAACAAACACTCTAAAGTAAAAGTCAATGCTCAAACTTAAGAGAGGCTCGATACACTTTTTGTACTTGCTTGCCGTGGTCAGCAACATATGAAGCATGAGCCGCAAACCCACCTCATGGTTGCTCTCGCCATTTACGAATGCTTTGCCAAAATTGTTTCCCCCATAGAGAGCAAAGCACTTCTCGGGGTAGCCTGTACCGGCTAAAACCCCAGCATCTGTGCATGTTACCAATAGAAGTGCTTCGTTCTCGCAGGCTTGGATGGCCGCGTCTGCGAACGGAGCAGCTGTACCATATGGATCCAAGTCGATAGCGTGAAACTTCTCCTTATCGTCGGTCAGTGCCATTACCTTGATGGCATCTCCCAAGTTTGCCTGAACAACTGAAGCCAATTTGTTGAACTCGATATTGCGTTCAATCGACTTGACTGCTTCCGGGAGAAGATCGTTGGCGACGATTCGAGTAGCACCAGGGATTTCGTGACCGTATCGGACAGCTCTCAAGCCAGTCGCGCTCAAGGCCTCTAAAATCCTAAACTCGCGCTGTGTCTTGTGCCGCTTTGCGGCGCGCTCCGACTCATTCCCATCCCCCTTAACCGTTTCTTCTTCGGGGGAAGTCTTCTTCCCTTCCTCCTTGATTTCTATCTCCTTCAGCTTCTCGGCCTCCTTCTTCTTCTCCTGGCGCTCTTTTCTCTCTCTCTCCTTAAGGTCTAGCTTCTCATTCCTCAACTCTATAAACGAATTGATGCACATTACAGACAAGTCCCGATTAAACTGTTGAATAGGGTTGTAAAAGACCTTGTCCTCCTTCGGGGTAAGTATCTCGGCCTTACCTTCTCTGATGACGTCGTAGTCATCTACGTTTAGAGACATGTTCAAGTAGTTGAGTCAAGTTGAATCTCATCGCCATATCCGATCCGAAATAGGAAATTCGAAAATGAAGATTGAGCTAGGTCGACGTCTCTTCTCAAGATGTCTCAGTACGCCGAGTTGGTGAAGCTCATCGGTTCGGACGGCTTGCCCGGCGCTGGCGCTGGGGGTCTGGGCGTGTTGGACTCCAGAATGGCCGATCTGTTTCTGGGTAGTGAATGGGTGGCGGCGAACAATTTAGATGGCGAAGACAACGTCGAAGACGAAGACGAAGACTATTACGATGATTACGAATCTGACGAAAGCGGGTACGAGTTATCAGCACAAGAACACTGGGAGGAAAGCATGAAGCAAATTCAAGGTCTCTTCAACTTCATTTTGATTCCAATGGTTGGCAAACTCTTGGGTCGCCGGTTCAGTCATATGATATGGCGACGCTTTGCAAACTGGTGGTTCTAGAATGCGTCACTGAGTCGATGCTTAGTTCGACGATTAATCCCACTGTGACTATACAATGAGTAATTGGAATTAGATTAAAAATCGATGAATTCACTCTACAGCTGCTGGCACAATCAAAAAATGTAGCACTCTCCGCCCATACAGCACTTTACCGAGAAGCTAACCCAACTTTCAACGAGCATTAGAAAGTTTGAAATGCCTGGTATCGTAGAAGACGGAACAACTTTAGGATTGGGACATGTATTGCTTGTGTTAATTAGGGAAAGTCACGGATACTATCCCGTTCAGCGCAGCTGCAAAGTTTCAAGGAGCAGTATAGTGTCTCTTGAATACTGTTATTACAATTCTCTCAACAAATCGTAAAAGTCATTTTTTACCTCATACTCTACCAACTCCACCAATACTAAGCGAATGAAGGGGTCGATTATTCCTTGCACGATTCGGTCAATGGAGCTTCTTAATATCCTTAAATACTCTCCAGTAGTAATGGCAGAGTCTCCAGAGGCGTGCGACACGGACGAGAATATTGACCACGTTTCATCTGCCTCTCCACTCGCCGCTTGCCGTGCCAAATACTCCCCCATGTTGTTCTCCAATAAAGTGTCCCTTAGTATAGTAAAGATCTTTATGATTATTCGGAACAAGATCTTGTAGATAAACAAGCTGTCCAAGCTAATGTTTATCTCCAACTTTTCAATAAGCAATTGCTTTGCACTTATTTTTATGGGTGATGTGTTCACACTATGCACACTGGCACCTTGTGAGCTAGCATGGCTCACTACGGAATTTCTATTATCCACGCCATTCCCGGATCCATTTCCAGATCCATTTCCAACGCTATTTCCAACACTTGCCCCAGAACCTTGGACGATACTGTTTCTGGCAGATGGAGGCAAAATGTCAAAGTTTCGAAGAATATCTAGTAGATTCCGCACAAACTTGACATGTTGCAGCTGGCCATGCGGCGCGCTAGACAGGAGTATCTTGCTGGTTGTGACAGATGCATTGTCCCTAAACGGGTTCAGGCCTCCCGTTCCGGGAGGAAACAGCGTCGTAACAGGACTCATATTGTAGCCGCCGCTAGGCGACTCCAGTCCCGTAAATGAGGGCCGCGGTGGTGGTGCTGCTGCTCCAAATCCTCCCAAATCAGTCGTTCCATTCTCCCCAGGCTGCGTTGACACGCCCGCGTTTAACAATGCCGTTCCAAACCGCTGAGGTCGTCTCTGGTCTACGTTGCCTTTCTGACTGTTTATGAGATTCCCGAGCGATATACCCAACTTTAAGAGTTTGTTGCAGTCTATGGGAAACTTTTCTCGCGCGTCATTTAACGCCTTGAACTGCTTGTGCTTCAAACAGTAAACATCCAAAAAGTAAGCCGTGTTCACAGTGCTCGAACTGTACGGGAGCGAGTCCAAAAGCTTTTGTAACCCGCGGATCTCATCGTCTAGTACCGTCGCGTAGTTGGACATGGCGGTGTTGTGTTTTGTCTGTTGGCGTTACTTTTTCAATCTAAATTGTATCTAAAATGACCAGGCATAGAGACTAGCCGATCCTCGTCGCCAAAGGTTGGCTCGCTGCGACCGAAATTGCTCTGTCATACTAAGCATCACTATGAACGCGATGCTAGTGATTCTTTGCCTTTCGCTAATGGCACTTGTCGCGGTCTCTATTTTTGGCGACACGCCTACATTCCGGGGAACCGCAGCACATGCTTGCAAAAAGTGGTTGGACAGAATAGTAACCAAAATTACATTCCAATACGCTAGCGTGAATAGCATTTACTTTGGAAACCGGCTCGGTGCTTTCTTTAATGCTGTTATTCCATGTGGGCACCTAGCTGTAGTGAGCGTGTGCTTGTGGCAGTTTTTTGTAAAAACATTCCCGTTGCTGAAGAGTCACCTGCTAGTATATGTCTACTTTAGCATTTTCTGGTTGTATGCATCAACAGCACTAGCTACATTCACGAGTCCTGGTGATGCTACTGTTGACAGAGGAGCCGCATCCAAGTTTAAGAATAATCAATTGATCTTTTTTGACCATAAAGAGTGCGATACTTGCAAGATTGTGAAACCGGCGCGGTCCAAGCACTGTTCTGTCTGTGGGACGTGTTTTCTAGTGTTTGACCATCACTGTATTTGGATCAATAATTGCGTAGGCTACTATAATTACAAGTGGTTTATGATGTACTTGGTGGCCCATATCAATTTCTTGGTCTACGGCGGTTGGTTGTGCAGCCGTGTCTTGTACCTGCAAAAAGAAAAGCTTGGAATAGACAGTTACTGGTACCTTATCAAGTACACGACAGATGCTAACAAAGTACTGGGGATTTTTTCGTTTCTATGTGCCTTCTTCTCGGTGTTGGTTTCTCTTTTTCTCGCATTGCATATCTGGTACATTTATTTAGGTGTGACCACCAATGAGCTGGACAAATGGTCATCAGTGGAGCACCTTGTGTCAATAGGTGTGTTATTTCAGATTCAAGGTTCGACCATTCGAGGCGAGACTTATGTTGAGCGTGCGTGTGTGGAAGGCGGCCACGACGTCTACATTAGTTTGATGAATGAAGATATCCTCATTTCCAGTGAACGGGAGCGTCAATACGATTTGAAACAGATAACATCTGTGCAGAATGACTTGGTCAACATTTATGATCTTGGATTTTGGAACAACATGAAAGACCGGCTCTATACATAACGGTTACCTCCATGTGTCTCATATGCCTCATTCTCCGGTAGATTTATAGCAAATCAACCGTCTAAACTGCCCTGTTGCATGAATCCCAAAAACTAGAACAATATAAATATTCAGTGGTACGAACCTAGGCGTAGTCACAGTTCCTTACCTCTTTTTCGAGGCATATGCAGCATTTGGTAGATTTAAAGCTAGTCTTTTGGAAATAATCGCAGGAACTTCAATCTTGGTTATCTTTCGACCAGTTTTTCTTCTGGCATTTGGTGTGGTTTGAATAGGTGACTTGTCGTTCAGTGAAGAATGGTATGCCGAGGACTTCGATTGATTCAGTAACTTACGTAGATTAGCCGAAGTTTTCCGAATCTCACGCAGTTTGGGGAGTAATTCCTTAGCAAGGACTGTGTGGCTTCCCATCACTTCTGGGTGGAATTCCGACAGTGCCAGAATCCCCTGTAGTTGTAGTGATTGCCCTTCAGTTATGCTTCTGGCTATATTCTCCAACAAAGTACTGTAAAACACTGCATCGGGATGAAACTGATCTAACCCAACCTCGGTAGAATAAAGGTAAAGTTGGAACAGGTTATAGCATAGCTTTGTAAACGAATTGAATGTATAATTGAGCCGTTGTTCAATGAAGCCTCTGTTAACAAGTGTTGTCAACTGTTTACGGATTAATCCCATCTCATCATTATCAAACATATCCTTGCATATCTGGATTAGCTCCTTTCTGGAAATTGGTCCCGGCTTACTGCTTAGCTCCTGCCCGTCATTTGGCTCGTCACCCAGTTTCCGGCTAGTACTTGCATGCAATTCATTCAATGTCCTACCGAAGTCATTTCCTCCGAGGTTGAAGCCATGCGCAACTTCTCCATTAGCATTACTTATTTCCTTCTCCTCTTCCACTGTAATTATTGTTCTATAATGTTCTCCATTACCGCGGGCATCAAGTAGAAACTGTTGTGGTTCATGTACACGGTCAGCATTGCAGGTCTCGCTCTTATTCAAAACAACATTAACTGTCCGCCGATTCTTCTTCTTCCTCGGAGCCTTCCGTATTCGAATCTGGTCGTATATATCAACCTCTTCCTCGTCACTGGTCATTAGTATTTTTGCCTCGCTGCTCCAGTTATTTAATCGAGTTGTTAAAGGTCAGGTGACATAAATGTAACTTCCGGCTAATTGACAATTATTGGGTGAGAATCAAACAGCACCATTCGTTTGAAAATGTCGAGACGTCCGCTCTATCTGGCTCAACGTAGAAGGGAGAATGATTTGATGATAGTCTGGTTGCCTAAACTTGTTTAACTAGAATAATCAATGTACTCCTTGTGAGACTACACGTGGCAATCCTCACACACAGATCAACTTTTTAGCACGTGTGCTAAACTACGTTTTCTTCCCCGCCTCACCTTAGCTGCAAGGATTATCTGCTGCTCTAGGCCCCATGTGTCTGGTTCTGAATGGTCACGCTACCTTTTTGGATTTAGCGCGTATGCAGTTCTCCTTTTTTGCTGAGAGCATGATATCGTCGTGCGTGAAAACGGTCTGTAGAGCGCGAAAAGACACTCTAATAAAACTGAAAAAGGCAGAATTGTGAAGTTCTTGTCCAATCGTGTGAGACTATTGCACTATGCGACATACCATCATGTCTTGACCCCCTAAAAACTTCACTGGTTCTAGCAAAGGGCATGCGATTGCTCAAAATAGATTTGTCACGTGATGGCTGCGCAAAAAAGTGAATTGTATGAACCGATAACAATCATCGCGGTGTCTTGGCTCCAAGTAGTTAGTATTCAGCGACAAGGTTGCTACAATCACTGAGAACAGGAAGAGCTTACTAGCTTACATCACTATATATCCCAAATAGGCATACATTTTGGACTATGAAATATGAATAGAGCAGGTGAAACGGCTTCTAATCAGCCAGGAAGTGATGCCCACGTCAGGGGCGTCGAGCGAGGACGACCCAACCATCATGGTTCTATGCTGAATACGCGAGGTGTGCCTGGCCACATTGGTGATACTGAGTTGGATGTGAGTGACAGAAGACTCGACGGCTTGGGCCCTAATGTGGGGTTACAGAAGGATCAGGTTACTCACCCTGGGCTCTCACTCTCTCGCCACGAACAGCAACAAAACTCACTGTCCGGACTTAGCCATAATGATCACGAAAGTCAACATCACTTGCAAAGCGGCCTCAATCATGGTGTTCTGGGTCTAGCTGGCAGCTCCGATGCGTCCTTAAACATGGCCAGTCCACACTTAGGAAATACCGGTTTTGAGCATTTGGACTCACATTGGGCATCGAGTGTCTTGATGGACTCTGCAGGAAAACTTTTGTACGATGCGGAGCTAGGCCAGGAAGTATCAGCAAATGTGGGTAGCTCCATGATGCACAACGTCCAGTTTCAAAATCACATACACCATGACGAACCGATAAATGGTGGCTTGATGGACGCAGGAAATGTCGAAGTGAACACAGTTGATCCGAATTTGGACACAAGAAACCGGCGACGTATGGATTTTTCCCAAAAGTCTAGGGGAGCAGCTCAATCAGATGATAAGGATGAATTAAACTTTACTGCCGAGGTAGACAAATCTTCGGGTCTTGGTCGAGGCAACAAACAGAGACGCCCTTGCGATAATTGTCGCAGAAAAAAAACTAAATGTGTTATTATTCCTGATACTAATAACTGTGCTCAGTGCGAGTCAAAGTCATTGACTTGTACTTACGCAATGGGCGCATCAAAACGAAAAGCATTTGAAAATGATATTGGTACCAGACGTAAAGAGGCGCGGTACGAAACTACTTCATTGTCCGACGCAACCCAGAATAGCCCGCTCGTACCTTCCCTGCATAACGATACTCCTCCAAACGTCTCAATACGAGAAGTTCAACCAATACATGACTATTCGGTCGTGAGTAATTCTCTACTCAAGAAAACTTTATCCTTACAATTCCCAAGATCTAGTTTCTACATTGGGCCTACGTCTTATTTGTACGATGTGAACCTCTTGAATCTTATTATAGACTCACAGTCCAAAAAGAGAACTGGATTAACTGATAAAGGAGGACCAAACAACAATTTGCAAAGCGGAAAAATCGAACAGATCAATCTAAGTGATACCATTTCTCTAAGGAAAGTCAGCGACAAGGTGCAATTTGTCCTTAAAGACGACCAGCTGCCCGCTTCATCCCAAACAATGTCTAATGATGTTGACGTTATCGAAAAATATGTGGCTCCACATGGGCAAATTTTGATAGACCTATACTTTAGGATAATTCATCCATCCTATCCGATATTGCATAAAAAGGTTTTCTTAGAAAAGTATTCACGTACTCATCGCGAGTTTAGTGCGCCATTGTTGGCGGCTGTTTATGTGTTGGCAATTCAATGGTGGGACTATGATCCTCAATTGAATCGCTTTGCTAAACCCAACGTTGAACAGATTTTAAAAATTGGTTTGAGAAATTATCTAATGGAAATCCTCAAACGCCCGAAGCTTAGCGGGGTTCAAGCAGGACTTTTGTTATTGCAATGTAAAAATTTGGTCAAATATTCCCGAAACTCGACCAACTCCACACCTGCAAATTCTCAGCAGGGCGAGGATACAGACTACAGTGATTGGGTGTTATGCTCACAGGTAGTCTCATTAGCTGAAGAACTAGGTTTAGGGTTAGATTGCAGTAGCTGGAAGTTACCTAAATGGGAACGTGGCTTGCGAAGGAGACTTGCCTGGGCTGTTTACATGGAAGATAAATGGCTTTCCCTAAAAAATGGCAGACCTTCTCATATTCATGAACACAATTGGATTGTGTCTAGTCTCGTTGAAGAAGATTTTCCAGAAAAACACGGTGATGGTGACTTAAAAGAAGGTTCATCGGATATTGGAAATGGGAAGAAAATATTCATGAATTTCATTGAGCTTTCAATCGTTGTTTCTGATATTTTGGACCAACTTTACTCCATGAAAGCCATGAGAGAGATTGATGATGTTTCCCAAGTCCTCAAGCTTGCAAAGCCTTTGCAGCTTAAGTTACGTGACTGGTATCACTCTCTACCTATTGAATTACAAATGAGTTCAGTTCAACCGAGAAAGTTATGTTCGAACGGATATCTTCAATTAGCGTATTTTGCAACTGAATTGACTTTGCACAGAAAAATAAGCACGATAATATATCAACAGACCGCAAATGGGAACAAACCTCCATCGGAATTGGTTTCGGTTTGTCGCGCTGCTGCTAAAACAAGATTGTTAGGAGCAGTCGAGTTTGTGAGAGATTTAAAGCCAGAGCATATCCATTCATTCTGGCATTCATCTTCGGCCCCCAATTTTACTCTTATTGGGACTTTTGCGGCTATTCTCTTCATGTCCTCGCCAAACAAAGAAGAGGCCGACTTCTACCGTGATCTGATCTTCAACTACAGATGGATTTTGAAAATTTCTTCGAAAGGTTTTGAACAAGTCGGCGAAGCCTTATCTCAATTAGATTTAGTTCTTCATCAGATACCTGGTTTATTAAATGAATGTGTTGACTTACCGATGCTAGTGCCCAACGTTACTACAATCGATTCTCAAAATCCGAAGCAACAAAAACAAAACCTATTACAATCCTTTCAACAAGGAGATTCTAATCAACTGTCAGTTTCTCAAGGTGTGGCCCCAATCTTGCAGTCTGGGTTCGTATCTCAGAGCAACTCTAATCAATTCACGCCTAATTCCAATAACAACTCTTTTGGAATGGAATCTCGAGTTCAGCATGGTAGCGGAAATAATCAACATATGAGATTGGGTGCACAATACACATCACAGGGGCAATCAAATAACGATATGCAATCTCCATACAACTCGCCTCAAAACTTTACAGCACCGGGCTCTCAGTCCCAATTGGGTATCCATTCGCCCAACACTATCACCTCCCATGCCCACACCATATCAAGAGGCGGGCAGTTCGTGATCAATTCTCCTCAATCCTCACAGGGACTATCTCCGAAGGAAGGAATCCCTAAGCAACAATCTTCGGTCTCGAGGATGAACAGTGACTTGAACGAGGATGGAAATGTCATTCAATAGATTCAGGTATATACTATATGAAGTGTAATAGTCCACTTATTTTTGGATAAAACTAACTAAATTGAGAAATTGAGCCCTAGAGATGTAGTGTGTCAGTGAGAATGCGCCCCTGAGATTAGAGGCAGAATTCAATCGAATCTAGTCAAGTAGGCTTCTGCAATCACTCTAGCTCTAGCGTTTACAAACAACTTTACCTCACTGATTTCCTTGTCTACGTCTTCCATAAACTCAATAATGAAATCCACTAATTTGTCTTTGAGCATCTGTTCGGTATGAAAGTTTGTTATCAAGAATGAAATATCATATCCCTTAATAGGAACCCTTCTCAAGATAAAGAAGTTCTCCGCCCTCGATGTTAAGAAACGAGTGAATTTGTGCACCAATATGCTTTCAATCTCGTCCGCTTGTTTAATCTTGATGGACACTCTGACTGAATTGATTGAGGGTTCGATAAGAATCTTTTCGTTTTCATTTCTAGCTATCACCATTGGATTCAATATCAATTCAGGATTTTTAGTGTTATCAACCTCGACCTCTGGCCGATTGTGTCTCTCAACGAGTTGTGACGAGAAGTCTTCCAAGCATATGGCAGCCGTCAAAGATGACCGCACTGCAGTCAAATATGGTTTCAAAGATTGAGACTGAAACGTTAGTATAGGTTAAATGCATTATCATATTGATATTAGTGAACACATTCACACCCATTTACTTACCATTATAATAAACGCCCGTACAACGTCAGCAACAAATAGTTATCGAGTTTCTATTTTACATTATCGTTGGGCTTATTTATTACGTAATCATATCTAATAGTTTAACACTTTTAGTTTAGCCTTAGTAGGTTTTTGTTCGTAGGTGTCAGTTCGAGCCTTCTTTTTTGTAGCCTCATCATCAAAAGAATGACTGGCAATCCGTTTGTTTGATACTTCTTTACTCAATGACTTTATGACGTTGTTTAGCATGTCTTCAATAATGGTCTCAGCAAGAAGCATATCATCTTGGCAGCATTGCAACCGGTTCAAGATCTCGTTAATAGGCGCAAATTGTTTGACATCTCTTAATTTCAGAATGATATATTGCGCGTCGTGTTCTCCTTTTAACGCGTAGTTCTTGCCGTCGTGTACTGTGATATTTATTAATGCGCTTTTTACACTCAGATCGCCTTTCCTTTTATCGTGCAACGCAATCAAGCCGACTTCTTTACCGTGCAAAGTAAGCCATTGCTCAAATATTTTCCTTTTCGCAAGAAGTTCCTTTTCGGATTGAATCTTATACTCTTTATTCAACATGCCATAAATCACTTCGATTTCAGTTTCACCTTCTTGCTCGTCTCGATTAAGTTCGACTCTTGATAAGCGCTCATCATCCAAAGAGCCAAGGGTATTAAAGAATTTATCTTTAGAGGATAGAAGCTCTCCTTCTTCTATAGACAAATCGGCTACCACGGCCGCAACCAAGTCCTTCTTAATTTTCAACAACTGTCTCTTCTCGTCAACTATATCCCAAAACAACTCTACTGGCGTAGAGCCATGTCTTCCACATAAATCAATAAATTCGTCTTCGTTCTCTAACTTCGGATAAAAATCTTCGAAGGATGAATCTGCATTTATCTTCAAAGTTCCAAGTAAGTTTTTAAAAGCAGTGCGTGCCTGTCTATTCGAGCGATAAACCACCTTCTCCTGCTTTTCTATCTTTTTCTTGATATCCAGAACCAAAATAGGATAGATTGTGGTCTCGTAGAGTTCTAGTACATCAACTTTTGTTAAGATGTCAAAATGTCGGTTTGCCTGGAAGCGGGGGTCCGCTAGTAATTTCGAGTATAAACTGTCCCAGTTCTTTGAATCAGAAACAATTCCAGGGTTTATTTGCATTAAGTATGACTTTAACTCAGATAAGGCTTGCTCCCTTTTGGCCGAGAGTTCATTTTTATCATCCTGCTGTAATTCAGAAACAAAATTAGAAAATATTTGTTTAATTTCCTTATCGGAAAGAATTGCGTGCTTAAAGATGGGATTTTCCTCTTCAATTAAAAGATTTTTGATTGTTCTCCATCTTGAGTTGACTGTTATTATGCCTTCATTTGCGTAGGTTTTAAGTACTTCGACAAAGTTCTTGTTGAAGTTATCCACGATTGACTTTTTATCCGTGGATTCGTCCTGGAATTTCTTGATTAAATATTCCTCATATAACTTTTTGCGATGAGATGCGTCTGGAATTGCCCAATAGGTGGGAGACTTTATGAGCTTGTTCATTACCGATTGAAAGGTCCAAGTTGAGTCAACTCCACTCTCGCTCAAGAGATTAGAAAAAGCTTCCTCAGCTTGCGAAAAAGACTCAAATACGGCTGGGTTCATCAATTCATTCGAAGCAAGAGGCTGTTTTTGTAACAATGCCAACGCCAGAAGTTCCTCACTTGAGCGTAAATCTACCGATTCTAACGACACAGCCGGCTCGGATAATTCTTCTTTAAGCGGTTGCTCCAAATTATTCAGCTCTAAATGATCATTCACAAGTTCTTGAATCTTTAATTCATCGGGTAAATCCCACGTAGTCTCTCCAGTTGAAGCGTTGTAGTAGTAGGCTTTTCCATCATCTGTAGTATATTCCTCCCAGTCTTTCACTTCGGGAAGAGTCCAACTGGTCTCATTAAGTTCAGCATTGTAGTAATACGTTTCTCCTTCTTCATTGGTGAGCTTTTCCCACTTGCTCATGGTACTCACTCCGAACAACCCACAAATATCTTGTGCGGGTTTTTGATATAGTTTTGTTTCTCACGTGAGCCAAAATATTGAAACGATTATAACCTGCAAACCATTAATCGCATATCAAGTTCATTAAGTCATATAAAGCTAAAAACGGACTATTGCAGCATAAAACCTAATTTAAGTATGATAAGTTCATTTTTTACTACCTTAAAGTGATCTAAATCACCTGAACTTGCCCCTAAATGAGAACACCTAAAAATAAAGATTCATTAGTTCGTTGAAAGAGATAACCGCAGCTATCGGTAAGACAGTTCAAGGACGCTAGCATCTATGGGTTGCAAAATTAAGAATATATGAAGCATCCCCGGAGAAGTCAATGTTAGGGAGAAAACTGGTTTTGATCACTTAATTTGGATCATTTCCTGGTGCTGAAGCAAAACTTGCAGGTTACACTTCTTCCCTCTTATACAATACTATTCTGTAATATCATTACTCATTAAAAAAAGTCATTTATACCCACAGCAAGATTTTTGCTGAATGATTTTCCTCTGTGTTTACCCTTAACATAATACCTTTGACCCAGGCGAAAATCTAGTTAGGAATTGGATTTACTTCTTAGACCCCACGCCATATATCTCAACACAAAAGGAAAAGTCACCACGCCATTCACAGCATTATTGTTTGTTCTTTTGACTGTTAGCTTCTTTATTATAATACTGTCTGTGAGTAAACGCCGAAGGGTTGACTTTTTCTTCTCGATTAATTCACACTAAAGTTTAATAATTTGTTTTTTTGCAACCAAAATTGTTAAATTCTTATTACTCTTCACCTTACTAAATGCTTCAAAGTTTTTGTACAACTGCAAACGCACCTATGTCGAGAAAGAAACTAACGTATGATATACAAGAGCTTGCTTCCATGCGACACGAAGGAAAAGCTGTGATTGACTGTACAGAGTTGGCTATCAAAAGTAAACGCCAAAGAAAGAGGAATCGTTCAAGGCGGCATTTAAAATCCGAATTTCAGACTTTAACATCAGCGACTAAACCTCTCAACTTCTCTGATAATCACCTTAAACTGATTTCTCAACTGTTAGATGACAAGATCAAAAACTTACCAATTTGCTTCAACAAACCACGATGTTTTGCTCACCCTAGCGCTATTCCATATCGTCCCCAGCACATGAGCTACATTTCGGTTCTTGGCATGACTAACAATCAAGCTTCGTATACCACTGAAGCCATTGGCGCGAATGAAAACAAGACTACACATTTTCCTCATTCCAGCTATCATCAAGATACAAGAAAGCTGCCATTAGTCAATAACGCGCCTGGGCGGCTAAGCTATTTAGGTCACAAAAACCAACTTATACCAAGTGATCTCTCCTCATCAAAATTATACTCTCCTAGTCTTTTAACATGCACTACAAGAAATCTTGACGAGGAGCTGAACCATAGTTCTTCTAATGGTTCATCTATTGATATTCAAATTCTTTCCTCTAATAAACGTTACTCATGAGGCGCTACCAATTTATAATTTACAGAATTAATTTCAATAATGCCATCGAGACAGCGCTGCGTGTGCAATCAGTAAGCATTATGGTTGGTCTCGTAAAGCTACCAGCAGAGTGTCCTATATGGCACTACTTCAGTCTTCAAATGTATGTGAACTGCTTAATTCCGTCTGAAATAAAATCTAACAATAATAGCCATCCCGACCCAAGCATAGTACATAATGATCAGGCGCGCCGTGAATTCGAAGAGACGGAAGTGGATAGCATTACTTGGAAGACGCTAGTACTGAATTCCTTGCGCAGGCTACATGGAATCGTGGGCGAAGCTTCTCATTTTGACATTATTCAAGCTCATGGTAGGGTCCTGCTTTTAAGGACCCATGCCGAGGACAAGGACATATTTGAGACCAGTTTATCTACATACGGGTTCACTCTTGACAAATTGATGGGCAGTTCTGTAAGTACCATGGAAATAGAGTGCTCTGTCAAGATTGTACGCCACGGTAGCCACTTGGGGCCCGTTATTTCTGCCGACTTCTTGGACGCGGCTGACAGCCCATTTGATCCGAGTTATTAAGCTATTTGATTCCCACATAAATGAGAACTTCGTGTATTTTACATTGTATATTAAGATTTACTGCACTCAGAAGTCAGTAGTTGTTTCTAAACGAGTTCCTTTGTAAGTATCAGCTGTTGAAGGGTATAGTCGCAAGAAAAGGGCTCACGAGACCCGACTTCCGAGGGCACATTTTTCGGCCTTTCAAAAGTGACCACCACACCAACGCGACTTGTCTAGCTTTTTGTTAATCACTTTTTTGCATCTGTTGCTCTTCGCTGAACTCAATCTGACTGTCATTGAAGGGCAGAAGTTGAAATGAGCTCTTTCAAAGGCTGCTTAAGAGCCTGGCTCTATGTAATTGTCCTCTTGGGCTTCGTTGGCCTGGTGGCTGCCGACACGAACGCTCCTAAGATCTCCATAACTAGAGAAAAGGAGGCCGTGAGAGCTATGCGCTATTTTGATGACTCCTCAACAATTTTGTTGTTACGGCATGATAAGCTACAGATCTCTTTTGATGATGGCGTTTCTTACTCACCGGTGAAAGCGTTGCAAGACGATTCCATAATAACGCTCCAAATTGACGCATTCACTCCAAAAAGGGCATACGCGTTCACAAAAGGAAAGAATCACTTTGTGACGAATGACCAAGGTAAGACGTGGGTAAAGTTCAGCCTAGACCTTCTGGACAAGGCAATTGGAGGCCTTGCAGAACCTCCTCGGGTGCACCTGCATTCGACTGATTCGGCATTGGCCTTGTTCGAGTATCGCAGTTGCTTAGGAAGGCGTATTAGTGACTGCAAGACATACTATTTTTACACAAATTCTGGATTTGACAAGCAGGTTAAGGCACTTCCAGTTGACGCAGGAAAGTGTGTTTTTGCACGCCTGGACGCAGACTTTACCGCAGGCTCTAAGTCGACGATATTCTGCACCGAGAATAAGTTTAATTCCTTTGGACACGTTGTAAAGTCAGACTTATTAAAATCGGATAATTTCTTCAAAAGTTACACCACGGCTTATACGCCAGTTCTGTCTAAAACAGGCTCTATGATCGATGTCAGAGTTGACAAGTCTTTTGTTTTGGCCATATTACAGAATGATAAGTTCAATTCTGGATCATCCATTACCTTATTGGTGTCCAAGGATGGCGAACACTTTGGTGCTGCGGATCTAGACATTGATATTTCGTACGGTGTACTTTCATTTTTGAGGTCGACTAAGCTGGCATTATTTTTGTCGGTTGGAACTCTTCTGATCACTTCGGGCTTTCAATATTCCGTCAGTACAGTTTATAAGTCTGACTCGTCAGGCTTGAGATTCACTCCAGTTGTGAACAAGGTCATAAGAGGTTCTATTGATAATGTCGAGGGTGTTGACGGTGCTTGGATAGCTTCAGTTGGATCCGATTCTGACAAT
This sequence comes from [Candida] anutae, assembly GCA_030566955.1. Classification (NCBI taxonomy): domain Eukaryota; kingdom Fungi; phylum Ascomycota; class Pichiomycetes; order Serinales; family Debaryomycetaceae; species [Candida] anutae. Next base: position 245,555 of record JAKUBP010000003.1, on the reverse strand, counting down.
GATTCTGAACTGGGGGGTATCGAATCACTTATTGACAGCATTATAAGTGGTGGAAGTAAAAATGTAATCTCAAAGTATACATTCAATGATGGAAAAGACTGGAATCTCATGGAAATCAAGGATGACAAAGACTGTAAACTTTCTGATGGATGCTCCTTACATATCGAAACAGTAGATGAGAGGTATGGGTCAGGCGAGTATGGAACTGGACCCACTCCCGGAATATTGCTTGCAGTTGGTTCTAAGGGTAAGTCCATTTCTCATAAGGGTAAGGATATGAAGACTTGGTATTCAAGGGACGGTGGTGCCACTTGGAGATTTGCTATAGATGTTCCTACGATGTTCGCATTTGGTGACCGTGGAAATATTATTGTTGCCGTACCATTTGTCATTGCCTCAGAAGTTACAGATAAGTTGTATTACTCTCTTGATCAAGGAAAGTCCTGGAAGGAACAAACTCTTGAAGTACTGATTTCACCAGTGAGTATTACTACTACAATTGATGGCACATCTGCTAAGTTCTTAATCTTAGGATCTACTAGAAGCAAGGAAGCCGAAGAGGTAATTTATGCTGTCGATTTTTCTGATTCTTTTGGAGGTAAAGTTTGCGGCGATAACGATTTGGAAGAAGTCTTTGCCAGAGAAACGGAAAATGGCCCAATCTGTGTCTATGGTAACAAGGAGAAATTCAAAAGAAGGAAACAAGATGCTCAGTGTTTTGTGAATAGAGTATTCGATGATCTTAAAATTTATAAAGATAAGTGCGACTGCTCGGACGTTGATTTTGAATGTGCGCCTCAATTTATAACCCTTGAGTCTGGTGAATGTGCACCTGATAAAACGGTCATTAAACAATTATGTGAACTGAAGAGATCAAAGGAATTTACCCTAACCGACAAGGTTTTGATTGACGGAAATGTGTGTAAGTCACTGAATGGAAAGCTTCTGGAGTTTGTGAAAAATGTTGCTATTAAATGTGCTGATTATTTAAATCAAAATGACGAAAATAACGGTGACGTCGGCATTTCGTCAACCAAAACTTCTTTTGGAGCAGAAATGGAGAATTATGTCTACGTTGAGAATGGAAACAATAGAGGACGTGAAAATATTGTCGTCAGGACAAAAGAAAATCGTATTTTTATGTCTAACAACGGTGGTAAAAGCTTTATTAAGGTTCCAGTAGAGAAGCCAATCATTGGCTTCCTTGATGGACCTGTTCCAGGTCAAGTGGTTTTAATAACGAATACTCGTGAATTTTATGTTTCTAAAGATGGTGGAAATCTCTTTAGGAACTGGTTAGCTCCTTCAGTTGCCAGTCCCATTTCCACAAATATTATTTCGTTTCACAAAAGCGATCCTGATAAATGGATCTGGTATGGGAGCGATCAGTGTGACAACATTTGGAGTTCAAATTGTCAAGTAGATGCTTATTTGACTACAAATAATGGTGAGAGTTTTGAGAAGTTAAAAGAAGGAGTCGCAACTTGCGATTTCATAGCTCCTCATTTGGATGAATGGCACAATGCTAATCCGGACCTTGTTTATTGCACTCTTGATAAAAAATCAGACCAAAGGTTGGAACTTGTCTCTACGACTAACTACTTCAAAGACTCAAAAGTTTTATTTGAGCATGTTGTGGGCTATGCAATTACCGGAAATTTCGTAGCTGTGGCGTCAGTGGACGAAGACAAAAAATCATTGAGAGCAAAGGTCACTGTCGACGGTGAGGTTTTTGCATCAGCTGATTTTCCTCCTGATTTCAAGGTTGATAAGCAACAGGCTTACACAATTTTGGGATCCCAATCTAAGGCCATCTTTATGCATGTCACTACTAATGAAGATTCTGGACACGAGTATGGCTCTATTTTAAAATCAAACTCCAACGGCACGTCTTATGTCTTATCACTAGAGAATGTCAACAGAAATAGAGTAGGATTTGTGGACTATGATAGAATTGAAGGAATTGATGGTGTTATCATCACAAACGTTGTCGCGAACACTGATAAATTAAGTTCGGAAGGTAAGAAATTGAAAACACAAATAACCCACAATGATGGTTCCGAATGGTTGTACTTGACTCCTCCCGTTATCGATGCTCAAGGCAAAAAGAATGAATGCATTGGAAAGTCCCTTAAAGAGTGTTCATTAAACTTACATGGTTATACTGAAAGGAAGGATTTCAGAGATACTTTCTCCTCCGCGTCAGCAATTGGTATATTGATCGGAGTAGGCAGTGTAGGTGAAACATTGGCCCCATACGATAAATCTAGTACATTTATGACTAGAGACGGAGGCATAACCTGGAAAGAAATTGCTAAAGGCGTTTACATGTGGGAGTATGGAGATAGAGGGACAATATTAGTGATTGTTAACGCTCAAGAGCAAACTGAAGTTCTACTTTATTCATTAGATGATGGTGATACTTGGAACGAATTTAAGTTTTCACATGAGCCAATTATTGTGGTGGATTTGGCAACCGTTCCTTCTGATACCGCTAGAAAGTTCATGATTTTTGGCCACACTTCGAACGATCGTAAAACAACATTAGGCTTTTCTATTGATTTCAACAGTGTCTACAAGAGACAATGCCAATTGGATTTGGAAAACCCTGATGATGATGACTTCGAATTTTGGTCTCCATCACATCCTAGCTTACCCGACAAATGCTTATTTGGACACGAATCGAAGTATTTGCGTCGTGCAATTGGTCACAATGACTGCTTTATCGGTAGTGCTCCTTTAGCAGAGGGCTTCGAGGTTATCAGAAACTGTTCATGTTCAAGAAGAGATTACGAATGTGATTACAATTATTTTAGAGATACGGACAATACTTGCAAGTTAGTGAAAGGATTAAATCCAAGTGACCGCCAAGCCGAGTATTGTGGACGGAATGATGCTTTTGAATACTTTGAGCCTACGGGATACAGGAAGATTCCATTATCTACATGCGTTGATGGTAAAGAGTTTGATAAGTGGAATGCCAAACCATGTGCTGGTAAAGAGAGCGAATTCAAAAAGCACTATGGGAAAGATCTTAATAGCAGAAAAGTCTTCATCATCATCGCCATCCCCTTGTTTGTATTCGTGTTCGCAGTTTGGTTTGTTTATGATAAAGGCGTAAGGAGAAACGGAGGATTCAAACGTTTGGGCCAGATCCGGTTGGACACCGATGTTGATGATTTTCAGCCTATTGAAAATAATCAAGTTGATGTCGTGGTGAATAAAATCGTCAAAGGAGGTATCTTAGTTGCGGCTGGAATCGTGGCTACTGTAAGAACCTTACGAAAAGTGGATAAGTTACTACTTGATAAGGCTACTTCATTACTTTTTGGGAGGTCTCCGGGACACCGTGACTATGTCAATGTACCTAATCTTGAAGGTGACGAAGAAGACGAATTGTTCGGAAATTTCAGAGATAACTACGAAGATGAATTGGAAGAAGGAATCAACGATTTTCCCCAAGCTAGCTCTGACAATATTGAAGCAGATTTGACTGAAATAAGTGTCAACAATGAGGAGGTAAATGCAGATTCTAGATTTTTCAATATTGAGTCCGATGAAGAACCAGAGCAAAGAGTTCCATTGGAATGATTTCCAACTGGCTGAACGTCGTCTCTTTGATTCTATGATCGTAAACTTACAAAACAGCACTGGTGCCTTAACAGATAAAGTCTATATTAACATAGTATTAACGAAAGGGATACCATTAGAAGTAAATGTTTAGCATAATGATCTTCATACATCACGTATTTCGATGAAGATCAATTTCGCGGAAGAGATCTTCTGGATTCACCACATCCATCATTTCGTTTTCTTGGATGCGTTGCTGGTTGATCTGACTAAAGTCATTTCTGCCTTTGAAGAGAACAAAGTAAGGGATCAAGTAGAGCAATCCAAGTAACATCGTGGATCCTAAAGCACAAGCTAAGGAAATGCCTATAACATTCCCCTTAGATAAAATATTCGCATGTTTCTTAATATCATCGGACGATTGAAACCGGTAAGAATCATCTAGCAATAGCGATCTTATTTCACCAAGTTCATTCTTTGAGTTTGCTGTAAACAAAAATGGGGTCCAGTTAGTTCCATTGTACAAAGCAATGTTCACCAAGCCATAATTTTGAAGCCTAAACTCACCCACTAACGCCAATGCCTGGTTCTTATCAAACAAGGCTTGGTTATTCAGTGGATTACTCGTCGTCAAGGTTAAAAGCTTTAAGTCATGGAAATGGGTACTTGAATCGTAAATGATATCTTTATCTATTCCATTCCAGTTAGAGCCATCAAAACCAGATACAAAGCCATTACCATACGCCACTATTCTAGCCTTGAATATTGACCCACTTCCACCATCTCCATAATTATTTACAACAAATTTCTGGACAATTTTGTTCGATTCCAATTTGTCAAGAGAGGGCACGAGACTAATCTGTCCACTTGTGAATGAGTAGGTTACAAAACTGAGACCATTGCCACTCAGAGTTAAGTTTCCACTTATTACAACCTGGTCAGTCTGAAAAAATTTGATTTCGGTAACTTCCCCCGATACAGATTGCGAACTCTGACTTTGAGGATCAACCCACCTTGTGTTTGTGATATCGTAAATACACATTCCTGCACAATCCAAGGATCCTGCCTTATCGAAGTAACCCCCGACTAAAAGCTTACTCTCCAGGTCATAGAGGGCCATGGAATTGACCCTGACGGGATCTCCATTATTATTAGAAAGTTGAGCAGGTTGGAAACTTGTAAAATTTTTGAATTGCAAATCGTAGATGACGACTCCTGTGCTTCTAAACGAGTTAGAAAGTTCAATAGATCCATTTACACCCATAAAAAGGTATTTGTTACTTGAGTCCACATATAATGATTGCACTTCCGTATTGTTTCCCCATTTGAAGCCGCCACCTTGCATCCCTGTAATAGATGCGTTAACCGAGGTAGAATCAATGAATCCAACATTTTCTATATTTCCAGTTTGGAATCTGCCGCCGACGACACTGAAAGTCTTATTCACGTAGAAGGACGATTTGAAAACGGAATTTTCTCCAAGAGTACTCATGTTGTATTTTCCAAAGGATGAATTATCCAGAAGTAACGCTTGATCTCTGCTAAAGAAGTCCATAACGTTGAATGAGCTTCCACTCAAGATCTGTTGATCAGAAGCAGTCTGGACCACTTGATTGACATCTAAGCTATACTGACTATCGGTTTCCCATTTTCGATTGGTATTGTCCCATATCATTGTAGTTGTAGAATTCTGCGCCGAAAAGATGAAGAATTCCGTGTTTTCAATTGTAATATTGACAAACAGATCAAAAGCAGTATTGGAATATGCATTTCCGAATCCAAACCATTCTCCTTTGGTATAAAGAGCAAAGTTATTGATTGATGTCGCTGATTGGTTACTATTCGCTAAGTTATTCAACTTTGTTGTAGAATTTTGATCGCTGCTCAAGGTGAACTTCCCTAAAAATAGCAAGTCATCATAATAGTTTGCAATCTTAGAGACTGGAGCATTGAATGTAGCTCCATAAATAATACTATCTTCACGTTTGCTTAATTCACGCTTGATTCTTAACAGAGTCTCTGTCTCATTTAACTTGTCATTGTATGAACTAACATCAAGTGTGATAATATTGCTGTTAAAAAGAGTCAAGTTCTTGGAATTCGATTCAAAGTTTCCCAATAATAGGAGCGAGTTGGGAGATGTCTTTTGCAAAGAAATCTGTTCGATCATACTGCCTTTTGAAAGTTGTGAGCTTAACAAGTTAATTGACGATTTTCCAACGAAGTTATTCTTTGGGCTAATAATAGTCTTGTTCCCGTTAACGGTAAAGACGTCATCTGGGTTAAAACTCGAAAAATTGGCTAATGAAAACTCAAAAAGCCCATTCAAGTCAGTATATGCTATTTCAGAACGATCTCTTCTCCTGGTGGTATTAGTCACATTGATTGCATCGTCCAAGGATACAATATTCGAAATCACTTTGTCAATCACCGTCCATGGATTTTGTGTTCCTGGTATAACTGAATCTTGGAATGAAATTTCAATTCGGTTGCGCTGATCCGTGTCAGCTGATCCCACAAGGTGACCTTCGAACAAGTAGTCGAATTTATCGAAATCATTATTCTGGTATATCGCTTTCGAGGATAAGGAATTTCCCTCATGGTCAATTACGGCAACCTTAACAATAGACCTTTGAGCGCAAGTATTTCCATCCACACATCCAGGAGTAGTTAGCAAGAGAGAATAGTTACCACTATAAGTGATATTAGGAAAAAGGGACATCTTGGAGTCTGTGCCTTGGGAGACGACATAAGTCTGACCGGTTACTGTAGGATTCAAGTCTTGAACGGCCTGGAAAGAACCACCTAATATTTGAACAAAGCTATCATTTCCAATAGACACATTTGGCTCATTCAAGGTTTGATTTCCATATACAACAATATTATCCGTGTATAACTCAAATCCCGATAATGCACCTTGGGATCCAAACCACTCTGTAATTGTAAGTGCAACCTTGTCCATCTCAACTGGATTCACAAGGGCAAACTCCTGGTAATTTGCACCGTAACCTACCGTTTTAGTTTGGGTAGACGGGTCGTAGTAGCTAATAAATGATCCATTTTCGTCGATGTATATGGCGCCAGTATTATCATCAGTAGTAACGTTATTTTTATTTTCAGTTGTTGCTTTTTGTAAGTCAGATAGAGGGCTCAAGGGACACCAAGCATCGCAAAATGCAATTTGGTTGGTAGTCGGATCAATATAGGTAAGATTCATGATACCACTGTTTGGGTAAGTATAGATTCTGAATGTCTTTATACTGTTCGCCCCCGGTGGTAAGTATATACGGGCTTTTGTAGGACGAATGCCTCTCATCTCTAACGGTAATTCTGCCGCCCACTGGCCACCTTGATTGGGAACCAAATTCCAATCTGTTCCAAGCGATGGATTACTCACTGCCAGATTATCATTTCCTGGCTGGCCATTTACATCCGAAAATATAGCGTGACGCAAAGATATTGTTTGCTCTGCTCTTATCAATGATGTATCGTTAAGACTGCTAGATGAGTTTGAAGTCGTGTTATGCATAAGCAATTCCTTCAAACCTAAACTGTTAAAGCTGCCACCAAATAAGATTGACCCACTAGAGTAGTAATTTCCACTATTGGAGTTAATCTTATTAATTGCACTAACAGATGAATTTTGACCAAAGCCCTGAAAGGGCAACGAGGATAATATGCGAGACGTGACATTGTAAACTGCAGCTCCAAATGTATTATTAAATTCAAATGAGCCACCAAGGTACATTAAGTCTCCATCAAGAAACATGCATGATACTTCACCTGAAAGAGGTCCCGAATCTTCTCTTTTCGTCTTTCCTACATCTGAAATGCTAGTAACCAGACTGTCGGTAATGTTGAATATCACTGGTGCCGACACTTGAGTATTGCCTACCTTCGTAAAATTACCAGTCAAGGCCACTGTATCATCTGTAAGGGTTATCATTTGGAAAACTACCCCGTTCAAACTTGCAATTTTGAAGTTTGCATTGCTCGTGGAATTTCTTATAAACAAGTTAGTCAGGCCTGGCGTCAGACCACTGCCAGAATCAAGAAATGAAGATGCGTTCTGGTACGTGTAAAGTGATAACGAGCTGAATGCTCCAAACATCCCTAATATATTGCCGAAGTCAGAAAACTTAAGACTTGGAAGAGAGACTGGTGCTACCCCTATGGACACCGCCATACGCACAAGACATATTATAATAAGTGCATGGTAGCAATTTTTGTGCCTTGTAGCTCGTACCATTGCGATCCTACCAAATATTCAACGTTCGGGGACCGGAAAGTACCCTTGTAAGGGTTGTTTTGATTAAATATTAACCGCTTAACTTTTCCGGTTCGCTTCAAAAATCAAAGAAGCAAAGGTTCAAAAGCCCCTCACTTAGTGCAGAGGCTACTGATCTGGTAGGTAAGCTCGATAGAGTGCTTACTAGCTGTAAACCAACTGTAAAAGATGCTGATACAAAACATACAAGGTTTCACGTACCACCAAAATTTTAGCGCGATCATTCCACGCGGTATGGATGTTTACTAAATATACTTTACTTCCGTTTAAAGCTACTCCTTACTACATGCCTTCGTACCAAGTAGCCCCATAGGGATGCCGTATATGCGCAACGTTTCAGGAAGGTCTGACTCCACCTTTGCTTGGTACTAGCTTCGTCAATTCGATTATATTTGTAAATCAACCCAATCGAGAAATTCAGCTCGTTTTAGATTTATCATACATTACAAATCAATTAATGGCTTTTGATAGAATTGGAATGTCCCAACTCGGTAGTTAGTTGGTTATTTATATTCTTTTACTTATCTTTACAGTTCAAGTGTAGAGTATTGGACTCTAGGATTGATTATAACTAAAGCCCGTAACAGAAGTAAGTCTGTTACGAATAACTCAGATTGCGAGTTGAGCAGTCTGCGTGCCAGGGTGGAAACCTTTTCACACTCGATATCACGTGCCGACCGTTTAGCGCCACATGACTTGTACCTGTAATACACTCGTATTACATGTTATTGTATTTCTAACAGCTTTGCATGACGAAACTGGTCTTCACCGATACAATCCAGAAAGTCGCTGAGTATCAGATGGGAAAAACAAAACCGAGTAGTCGATTTTACCAGTGAAGTTTTCAGGCTGGTCATTTGCCTTGAAGCAATTATGCTTTTAGATTGACAAATGGAATCAGAGTACTAGAAGTTGTGTTCTAGAAACTCTGGTCTTCCTCCCGGGAATTACCTATAACGCGTGCATCTACAATCTGGTCGTGCTTGAATAAACGCAGCCCAAGGAAGCGTAAGAATCCAGTGGTCCAATATGGTTCCTCAATAATTGTATGATTATGTAATCAATAACAGATATCACAATCGACAACTGTAGTTAGGCTCGCTAGCGCTGACAAGCATCCGTCATGCAGTACCCTGTCGGCGCCGATCCTTACACTGCGAGGCAGCACTTGCTACATCACACATACCTGCCCTTAATATCTATACTGGCTACTCATAATGCAGACTTGCTAATACAGAGAGCACTCAATAATAGCGACGTGTCCGTCCTACTGGTGTTTAAGCCGTATGGGAACAATGCGAAGTACACCACTTCTAATCAGTCATACAAGATCATCAATAATCAATTAATTACAAAAGCTTATCCCAGTTTTCCTATTCGATTCGAGCCTTCCTTACCGGAACTCTTGTCAATTTTAAGTGCTTCCAAGGAGAGATCTAGGCGAGGATCGGGAGGTGGATCAGGATCGGGATCAGATGCAGTCCCCAGTGCAGTGCAGCTACCAAAAATTGGACAGCTATTCAGCATTTCATCATTAGAATTATTGCTAGAGCATACCTCGCGAGACCAGAGCCATGAGCAATTGAAACTGGAGCCGGGACAGGTAGACAAATCCAGTCTTTATCTCAACTACTTCAGCAAGATCGTCAAAACTAACGCTATTGTCTCGTTCGAAACGTTCAATCATCCTATTTCTCAAATCTTTGTTATTGACTATGAACATGACTCGCTTGATCAATTACGGAAATTAATTGTTGACTTTAGGAACTGTAACTTTCCCAAATTTTTTCAAATTAATGATTTGCTAATGCATGTATTTGTCCTCTATGATGCCACTAAGGTTTCTTCGATCGATATATCATCATTTCAATCAATGATCAAAGTCAAACTCAATGTGTTGTCTACAGCAATGCCAGTTTCTCTATCACAAAATTCTGAATCTACATCAAACGAAGAAACAGTGGAGCTTTCTCTCATCGAAAATTCTACAGTTGAAGAAGATTTGCAGAGAATTTCACTACAAGCTACTTCTGGTAATTCTTCAAACTATGTTAAAGTTCCTGCTAATATCGATTCAATGATTCGGACCAAGTTACTGGATTTTATCGGAAAATCAATAATTCCACATATGCAATCTAAGGTGAGACTATGGGATGACCAAGTATTACAGCCTAAGAAGTCAATTGCTGGCCGCTTCTTCTCAGCATCAAAGAAATTTTTTAACAGCAATTCCAGTGATGAGGTTGACAGGAATCTTGAGAACACCGGAGCAGCATCGTATAATTCTCAAGAGAATTTTTACCACAAGTCATCACTGGAGCAGACTTTAAGAAAATTGGCAGATTGGTCTTTAATTTTAAAGGACTTCAAATACGCATATTCAACTTATGAGCTCATCAAAAAAGATTACTCTAATGACAAAGCTTGGGTCTATGTGGCATCAACTCAAGAAATGTGTATTGTGTCTCTTTTATTGGCCCAGACACAAAGGGCTGGAACTGATCCTGCAAAGCCCGATAAAAGTACGTTAAGAAATATACGGCACGATATTGTTGAACCTTACGTTGATAATTTGTCATACACTTTTAAATCGCGTCTTAATCTCAAGACCTACTCCTTGAGGACTTTAGCTGTTGTGATTGAACTCTTGTTATGTATGTGTGAAACTTGGAATATATCGTGGTGGTGGAATGACTTGATTGAGAAGTATTTGTTAAAGTGCATATTCGAGTATGATAATCACCTCAGTTCTTCGAATCAAAAATCACATATAATTAGAGCTATCTTATACGAAAGGCTTGGCTATAGTTGCGGCAAATGTATATTCTTGCTGGATGAGAAGAAGAGCTTGATCAAATTTCCTTACTTTTCTAGTAATTCACAAGCCAAGGTTGTTGACACGCCTGAGCAAAATCTTTCGGAAAATGTTGATGACGAGTCTGCTTCATTCAAGAATAATCACAAATTGTCACCTCTGATCAACAGTGAGATTGCAGGCTTAACAAGATTCAGGAAATCTGCTTTGTGGTACTTGTTGTCAATGAAGGAATGGCTTGAAATGAATAACCCAGGTCAAATTCGAAACCTTTTGAATAGTATTTCCCTAACATACGAAATATCGAATACCTCCGAAGAAAATTGGTATGACAAAACCGATTTAATCTTAGGTATCGTCAAGAGAAATTTGACTGAAGTACTGGCTACGGGCAACAAAATTGAATCATGAATCAACATTGTATTGTGCGTTAAGCAGAGGTAGGTTTTAGCTGATGAAAATATAATTTTCAATATCTCGAATAACGTCATATTATTCATTATGTAGTTCATTCTAATTCGGTTAATGCCATTTTTCTTCTTTTATCCATGCTGTTCTTTATGCTCACATCGCTTGCCTTCTTTTTGGTGAGCCACTTGTAAGCACCGACAACCTTTGATGTTACATTAGACAAGGTTGAGACACTTCGTGCACCCTTGAGAGATGATAAGCCAAACAAGTTTGACTTGAGACTGCCCATATCCTCGAGCACTAAGTCATTCACCCCTTCACTTCCAGCATCATTTTCATTCCCTGTGAATGCATTTTTGTTTATCAAACTGTACCGCACCAATATTTTGAATACCAAAGCGCTTAATAGCTTGATACAGAAGGATATAGGGTAAGGGAAGAAAGTATAGAAACTAAATTGCTCTGACCTATCCCCATGGACTGGATTGTTATCAATTTGTAAGGACTTAGCAATAGCAACAGGTGCAAATGCTGTTCCAGATCTTTTCTCATTGTTGTTAAGGCTCTTGATACCACTTGAGTTATTTTCGGTTTTAGACCGGTTGAGTGAAAATGGTAAAAGATATGCTTGCCGTTCATTAGTTCCAATCTTGTAAAATCTCAAGTATACGTAACTTGTAAGAAATCCTAAGATGGCTAGGCGAAAAGTAATCACGAACTCCTCACTAAATAGTTCAAGGATAAAACACGCCACTAGTACAGTTAGAGGCAAAAGAGTCACCTTGACCCGCAAGTTATTCCTGAATAAGAGAAAATAGTGGTTGGGTATTCTTTGCTTTATTGCAACAATCATGCCCATATTAATTGACATAGCAGAGAGAACCACGGGGGGGACTGGTGTTTGATCGTTGCTAGAATCACCACCCGTAGTGAGACCCTTTTTCACATTGTAATACAAGTATAATGCGATGTTAGGGATTAAAACATTTGCCGAAATGAACTTGATTAGTTCCCTTGGTCCCCAAATGTTCTCCAAGTACTTCCCCAAATATGCGATAAGCATTATGCTAGTTACCCATCCCACAAAGTGTTCCTCAGTAAAGCTGCTAGTTATAAGAATCCATGGTCTAGATAATACTGGTGATCGTGTCGGAACAAAAGTCAATAGTGGCACAAAGAGCTCATGTGGATGTGGAAGCTCTCCTGTTTCTTGAGCGAGAGCTGATGTTGATTCGTCAACATTGGATTTAGATGAGGACAAAACAAGCATAAAATACTGCTTAAGTAATGAGTTTAACAACGTTAGTGAGCATATCACTACCAACACAAGCCCTGTGACCTTGGGTATTTTCATTGGGGATAGGGCACTAGGTGATACAATTCTCAGGAATCGGTCTGGTGTAACAAAGGGATTTCGTATTTGACACGTGATGCCAAAGCGTTGTCAGGTGACGCTCTAGTTCTCGAATTTGCTAAGGCAGCCGAACGATCCCAAAACTAATGGTCAGAGCTGGATTGAAGTGGGTGAAGTGGGGAGGGGAGTGTTCCCAGAGGAGGATCCATGTCTTTATAAGGCAGTATTCGAGCGGAGCAGACACATTCAAACGAACACGGCCGACTTTTAGGCAGCTTTTGAAAGCTCCTGTCACCAAATCTCTATTCCTTACCTTTATTTTGGGAACAGTAGTAGTAGACTTGGTGAAGAACAGGAAAGATCTTGAAGCTTTGAAAGAAAACCATCAGCTTAAAGTTACGGTATTAAAGGAGTTAACTGAAAAATTGCAAAAAGGGGAGCAAGTTGACATTGCGAAAGAACTCAAGTTGGTGAAGACTCTAACAAAGTACAAGTTCCAGGATGAAAATATTGATATAGATATTGACGAACAGTTAGAAAGCTTATTTACTATGGATGATTTGGATTCTCAGACTTCGCTAGAGCTGATAGAAACGAAAAGTACACACGAAGAAGCCGCTGTAACCGTACCGCGTACAAAAGACGGACCTATCGATGGCTTACCGAACAACAAAATCGAGTCTAGCAAATTCTTATAGGAGTTTTCAAATTAAAGTTACACAAATCTTCTAATTAAAATGCCAGATATCAACAAGACTAGAGTGTAGCTGCTAAACTAGAACAAGGAAATCTTGTGCAATTTCCTTCTCAGATCTCCCGATTCTTGAATCTTACCATCAAGAACCAACCTCTTTAGTGCCAAGTTTATCTCTTTGTGCTCTACGGCAATTGAAGAGTTCTGGTTTAATTTGGACGCAAGGTCGGCGAAATCCATAACCCCGTTGTTCTCATCCATCATGCGCATAATCAGCTTGTCTAAGTCTTCAAATAGCCTTCTTTGTGCTGAGGTAGTTCCCGTCTGAACCATATCCATGTCAATTTTTCCTGTGATGGGATCGGTCGCATAGTCTTTAATGGCGGATTTTATCAATCTTACAGCTTCCTTCACATCGCTTAACTCCACTTTCTCAGAAAGCCTCATCTTTGCATGTGCTTCTGACAATCTAATCATCGACTCCAACTGCCGGGTAGTTGCTGTGACTCTTCGTTCAGATGCTCTGATATCGTCTCCCATCTTTCTCATTTCGACGTAGGATTTGACTAATTCCTGTTTACCTTCTTCTGTCATGATTGGTTGATAATTCTCTTTCGCATATTGAATATATGATGTTAACAATTCCACTGGTAAGATAAAATTGTTGTTCACTGTTTCAGGTGCATCTTCCAAGTACATATCTGTCAAGTGACGTGCCAATTGCCTGTCAACATTTTCATCGACCTTATCCAAAATCAAGTATACCAAGTCAAATCTAGAAAGTAAAGGGGGGGGCAAGTCAATATTAGCCGTTACAGGCTTATTGACGTTGTATCTTGAGTCAATTGGATTCGCAGAGGCCAAAATAGAAGTTCTTGCATTCAATGTAGTGATGATTCCCGCTTTAGCGATTGAAATAGTTTGTTGTTCCATCACCTCGTGCAATACAGACCTTGTTGAATCACTCATTTTATCAAACTCGTCGATGCAACACACACCACCATCTGAAAGCACTAAGGCTCCACTTTCTAACACAAGTTGTTTAGTGTCAATATCTCTGGTAATATACGCGGTTAAGCCTACCGCCGAAGAACCCTTTCCCGAGGTATAAACGCCTCTAGGTGCAATTTTGTGAACATACTGTAACAATTGAGACTTTGAGGTGGACGGATCACCACACAACAATATATTAATATCGCCTCTGTACCTTCCTCCTTTCTTGAAGGTTTTATTGGTTCCACCGAATAATTGCAACAAGATACCTTTCTTTACATCATCCATTTCAAAAATAGATGGTGCTAAAGACCTTGCCAATACTAGATACAAATCATCACGCGTTGAAATTTCTTTAATCTTCGCAACATCCTCATCGGATAACTTCTTTGTCTGTTCAATGTCCTGGTCTTTCTCAGATACTTCTTGCTGTAAAGTAGACACGTCTGCACCAAGCCTCCTGGAATCCACCTTCTTAATATGAACAACATCTAAATATGTTTTGTACAAGTTTTTCAAAGCACGTTGCCTTGAGTTAGCCCTGACGGGTAAAGACCGGAATATACCACAAACTTCAACACGGTCACCTGCACGACAGCTATCAACTAATTCATCGTACACACATAAATTGATGGAATGGGGCGTCTGTCCATCGGGTACCATATCGGGAGTTTCTTGCAATTTGATAACTTGCTTGTCTGCAAAAGAAGATCTATTATGCACAAGCATCATCGAATTGGTTTGACTGCATACTTCCCTAGGACATTTAGTGGGCTCAGAGATAATACCCCTGTCTATTTCGACAGCAACAGTATGACCACAAGTGTTACACTTGAAGAAAGCAACCTTCATGTCAGGTATAATGGATGTGGCCCGCAAAACCAAGCCTTTGACACTGACCAATTTATCTATATCATTCGGATTCAACTCTCTCATACCACGGGATACAAGGTTTATGTTAAAGGGCCGGATAGTGTAAATATTCGTCTCGATGTCATCCAAAATCGCAGGCTCTGTAGAAAATTCATTGACATCATTCGCTACCTGAATCATGCAATCCTTAACAGTCTGGTCCATAATAGGGATCACTTCTTGAGGGTAGTTAATCAATTGATGGTACAATTTGCGTGTAGAGGGATACGCTAACAAGTTTTTGGCGTCCAAGTTGAGATTGGTCACGCCCAATTCTCTGATCGTGTTAAGTTGTTCAATGTAAAAGAGCAGGTTATCCTCTGGCAACACCTCTTGGCCATCCATGATCTTTCTGTGCTTATTCTTAAAAAACATCAAAAAGTCTCTAAATGTGTTCGAGCAGTCTTGAATCGACACATTAGTTCCCCAAATCACGCGTACCGGTTCATCAGCCGACTCCAAGGGGTCAGTTGGCACCTGCGACAGTGTAGAGTGAAAGGAGTCTGGATCTCTAGACCCCAACTCTGTAAACACGCGTCTGCGTAAGGGTGACGACGTGGCATCGTGTAAGTCACTTCTCTGTGAGCGGCGCACGATGCGGTTCACGTCACTGGTAACCCTGCCTCCGGGTGTGCGACTCGATCCATAAGAACCTGCCGTTCCGTCTGACGGATGATGTACCGACGACGTGTAGTGAAGCGGAGAAGACACATCCCTTTGCTGCGAGTTGGCATTCACGTCCGACGGAGGATTTGATGACGTTGCAAAAAAGAGGGGCGAAGACGGTACACCAGGGGTAGGCTGCGACTGTGATTGCGACTGTGACTGTGTCTGGGGTGTAGGGTTGGCTCCCGAGGGCCGGCTCGAGTTTGGAGGAGGCGACGACATTTAGTGCAGCTAAAGATGGGATTAACTTACAGATTTTTCTTCATGTTGATAAATTACACGCGTCTCGCGTTACTTCCCGATTGGGAAAAGCAAAGGATATGAGGAAGATATCAAGGGTTTACTCTGAATCGGTGATACCTCCTTCGCCAATGATGTAGACACACTCGCGCTCTGGCATATTGGGCGAATCTTGGAGCTTGGCGACGCGTTCGTCTCCCCTGCCTTTCCGGAGAAGGATGCGTGTTGCCAGTGCGTGTGCCAAAATGTGACCGCCAACAGGCTTTCGGCCGTCTGGAGCAGCAAATAGCGCACTAGCACCAGGGTCCAGCTGAACCTGGTTCGTCATAAATACTGCAACATTGTAGTCTTCGCTTAAGCGCGTAAGAGCGGTCAAGTGGTGGTTAAGCTTCTGTTGGCGCTCGTTGAGCTCCCCGCGGCCAGAATAGTCAACCCGGAAGCACGCCATTATTGAGTCTACCAAGACCAAGCGGAAGGAACCCTCGGCTAACTGCACGCCTAACTGCTCAACGAGCTCTTGTTGGTGTTCTGAGTTTAAGGCACGTGCGTACGAGATGTTTTCCAAGCACACATCTGGATCAACACCAAATCGCGTTGCAATGGCTCGGATACGCTCAGGACGGAACGTACCCTCGGTGTCAATATATGCCACCTTTCCTTCAGCGCCTCCCATCTCCTTTGGGAGCTGTGCCGTCACGCAGAGGGTGTGGCACAACTGTGTTTTGCCACAGCGAAACTCGCCAAATACCTCGGAAATAGACATCAGCTGAATCCCTCCTCCTAAAACACTGTCAAGTTGTTTCAGACCTGTGGTGATGTTGAAAACACGTTGGCGGTGCTCTGCATGGATTGTGGCTGGAATGAAACCCGTGTACTGAATCGTTAGTTGAAGTTCGATGCAAATCAGAAAAAACGTACCATTAGCTTTGACGCCGCCTCCTTAATCTTTTCCGCTTTTACCTCGCTCAATCCCTTGATCTTTATCAAGTTACGCTTGGTTATCAGTACCACCGACTAAATTGTTAGAATTGCCGGCTTCTTAGAAGGTAGACACATACCGCTACCAGCGAAATCCCAGCACCTTTAAGCTTCAGGATGTCTCCGACATTGATTCCATGGTCTTGAAGTAGATCTATTTCGATAATCGTCTTCGCGTCCATCTTGTAGTAGTTAACACACTTCCAACAGTTTTGGCAGCCAAATGGGCCCTACATATTAACACGTGATATAAACGTGTTAGTCACGTGTTGACGGTTAGGGTGCGCGCAGAAAAACGTCATTGCCGATTGCAGCCGAGGACGGACATTTGAATTCGGGGGGGGCGGGGAGGAAACCCAAATTGCCGCCTCAACATACCGCCAAAGCGGAATTCTTGGGGCGCGTTACAGCATTATGCATCGCATTTACTTGATGGTCAACATACTGATACAAGCTAGCCTTTGTCTGGAATACATGCATCCAAGTGCACCATTTTTCCTTGTTGCTAGCAGCTGATCCAATGTAGCGTAGAGGCGCAGTAAAGGGGGAAAATGGGGCTGCAGGCACGTTTTGGGGATTCAATCTTGTCTATATATAGCGGGGACACAGACCTCCTCTAAACCAGGAAAAAACGGGCCTGGTATAAAAGGTCGTATCTGGAGACTTGTTTGTTTCGCTTATCGCATTGCACCGTTGCCTGAACGGAAGCGTCTTTGGCGCCGCTACAGCGCTCTGAGAGACGTTGCAGAATAGATCTTTTTTTTGTGGGGTTTATATAAATAGCGCACAATGGGCCTTTTTAAAAAGTCTGACCGTGCCAACAAGATGCAGACGGGGGTGGTTAACAACAGTGTTTTAACGGCGGTGAACGAGGCCCAGCCGTTTGAGCAGGCGTATAATAATGGAGGCGATGGCCAGCGGCGCGTTTCCTATATGGAGGGAACCCTGGCGGGGAACTTGAAAGATATCTTTGGGCAACCTATACTGCAGCAGGATATGTCCAACCCAACGCGTTCGCGCAGCGAACGTCCGTTGGATACGATTCGTGCGTTTGAGTATGCGATCACCGGGGACAGCCTGTACCGTGACCAGCTAGAGCTGAGACGCTTGGGCTGGGGCTTTCACGACGACTTTGCCTATTACAACTTGCACCGGGGTTCGTCGGCGCAGCAGGGTGGCGCTAGGCCCGCTATGAATCTCGGCTCTGCAGTACAGGGTGTTTACCAAGCACCAAACTATAGTGCCTCCTCGTTGAAACCCGACAGTGCTAAGAAGCGTGGCTTGTTTGGACGGCGCAAGAAGTAGCCAGACTACGATTTTCCTAATTTCAGTTCATGGTTACCTAAACTCTTTAGATGGGGGTGTAGTTTAGGAGATTTGTCTTGTGTTTGTATTTCAGGATGTCGTTTAGACTATGAGTATCGACGTAGTTTTAAAACTGTTGGAGCCGGGGTGTTGGGAAGGTACCGAGGGAGCTATTCTTGTGGTCGTTTCACCTTACCCCTGCCGCGGCGACTGGACGCATTTTAATGCATCAAGATGATGTAATTCACATTCCTTACATGAAGCTAAGCCCGTGAATAGGAACAGAATCCTTTGGGTGTTTCGTCCTCTTCCGTGAATGTAAGAGAAGGCATACAGAGAAGTAGGGCCTCTATGCATACAGAGGCTGTCGTGTTAGCGCCCATATTTTTCGGTCTCTTACTTTACTACTCCTTCAAACTTTTTCGGAACTTCTCCGAGGAATCAACAGGCTTCACTGAATCCAACGATTCTCTAGGGAGAAGTGTAAGCTTTTCTCCTACTTATCCTCTCATCTTGAATGTACAGTCACCCCTATTCAGACTGTATGTGCACCTTCAACCCTATCCTGACCATCTATGAATTTTCATCCCCTTTCAGCCCCCTAGCTGCTTTTGACTTGAGTATGCCTTGGACTAAAGCACAATCCCGCACACGATCCATCTTCTTCATAGAGCCTCCAGCTACGCTCACATCATAAAAATGTTGTTTTATATCCTCAATACTACATCAACTCAATAGAAAGTTACTGGTTAGTCTTTTATTATCCTAATCTATCCCCAATGGGGCACGACCAAGTCTGACCTATTTTAGCTTACATACGGCTCCGTCGCCTTACAACGGCTTCATTATCTCGTCAAACAACATCTGCTTCAACTCCTCCACTGTCAATTCATCCTTGCGCTTATCAAAATCGAAAAAGTCCTCGGGAATAGGCTCGCTTTCGGGCTCGTCATTGGGGTCGTGGTATAAGCGCAAATATGGGTGGTTCAAAGCGTCATCCACAGTGATGCGTTTGAGCGGGTTAAACACCAAGAGGCGTTCCAAGAGATCAATTGCCAACGGATTCACTGCTGGGACCAGCGAAGGATTTTGAGCTGCCGCTTCATGATTGCGTGCCCGAGCAGCTTCTGCAAAGTATGCCTGAAACGAAATCTTTTTGCAAAACGGCAATGTGCGAATGTACTCGCGAGCACGTTTGGACTTTATATTGTAATAGTCTTCCATATTGGGAGTTCCTAAACACTCCATAATAAGCCACAACTGGTTGTGATAGTCCCGACCAGGGAAGAGTGGTTTACCGCTCAACATCTCAGCCAAAATACATCCAACCAGCCACACATCAATCGCTGTCGTGTACTCCTGAAACGTCAACATAATTTCGGGTGCGCGGTACCATCTCGTTGCCACGTACTCAGTCATGTATCCAAAATTATCTTCGCTCAGCGCAATTGAACGCGCGAGTCCAAAGTCACAAACTTTTAAATCACAGTTGGAGTTCAAAAGAAGGTTTGATGGTTTCAAATCCCTGTGTAACACCTTCGCCAGATGCAACGCCTTGAGCGCGCGAAGTGTTTGATATAAAAAGTACTGAATGTGGTCGTCAGTAAGTTGCTGTGTCCGGATAACCCGATGAAGGTCAGTCTCCATCAACTCTTGAATCAAGTATATCTCATTGAACTGCTCGTAACTCGCTGGACGTTGTATCGCTAAAATGCTAATAATGTTTTCATGGTTAAAGTGTTTCAAGAGCTTCAACTCGCGCAAAGTGCGCAAGCAGAGCATCAGTCGCTCAAATGGCTCAATCTTCTTTATTGCCACCTCCTGGTTCGTAGGAACATAAATCGCCGAGCATACTACACCATATGCTCCCTCTCCAACTATCTTCTGTACGCGGTAGTGGTCAGAGACCCTAAAGGACACCTCGCGCGCCAAGTCACTCATTATGGATTTCGTCCAATACACCTGCGCTACACTTCCTTGGGTGGCTCAGTAGAAAACCTTTATCTTCGTGGAGCTTCAGCACACACACCGCTCCCCAACCGTGAAGAGACAGAGAGGAAAGTGTACCACAGACACTAAAGACAACGCAGCCAAAGCCAGAAACTAAGGGGCAGGCGATTAGTTTCGGGTGAAATCGCGACTTTTTTCAATCTTACACAAACCTACATAGCATTGCACGCTTCGCAGTCGGGAATTTCGCCGCGATGGGCAAGTTTCCGCAATCTCAAGTCCGAACCAGATGTAAGAGCGGTGACACAAGGTCCAGGTCATGGGTAGGAGGAAACAAGAGAGGGTAAGCCTTTGTTCGTGTTTCAGTTGTTTCAGGTTGGGAAGCCCAAGCCTTCCGCTATGCAAACCATTGTAGGTTTCGAGTCGCAAATTCTGTAATTTGATGTATCATAAAGACAATGTATTTCTACAAGTTGGAGCTACACTCGCACATCCCCCCTATTCCCTACCAAATCGTTTGTCCTCACTAGCGGCCTTGGCTTCCAAATCGTCCCAATCTTCGCCTTCTTCCTCACTCTCGTCCGCGCTTGCGTCGCTGGATCCGCCCCCAGAGGAGTAGTCGTCGCCACTAGCTTCGCTTTCGACCTCCTCGTCGCTAGGGTCCTCATCAGTCACCTCAAACTCTGTCTCCTCTTCTTCCTCGTCCTCGTCAGAGCTGTCTCCCGAACCGGTCAAGAAGCTCCACCCTCCATCGGCAAAAAACTGATAGGGGTCAGACTGCACCGTCTTCATGATGGTTCCCCAGTTCAAGTTCATCTGACCCTCGCTCAAAGGGATATCGACATTTGTCAACCACGACTTGACGTCCTCTAGTAACTCGATTGGAATGGTATTGATATGCACCACGGGCTTGGAAAAGTCTTTGAATACAAAAACGAGATCAAAGTTCTTGAGTCCAAACTGCACACGCTCTAAATGAGCAATCTCAATTTCTTCCAATGTCACCACCAAGTACGGAGGGTCGATCAATTGAATCAAACAATCACGTGTAGGCATACAGAGAACGGACGATCTAAATGGTACTCCCTGGAAACCTAATTCCCTGAAAGGAATATCGAGATCAACAGCGCCGTGTGATGATTCTGAAATTAATTCTGCAAACTGCTTGAATTCCTTGTCCAACATTGCCTTTCTCTTTCTTTCCTCCTGTTCCTGCTGTAATTCATCCTCATCGCCATAACGGTATTTTCTCTTGCGACCCCCAGTTTCATCAAATGCCATATCACTGGCTTCGCGGTAAAACTGAACGTCGTAAGTCTTTTTCTTACCAATGACTATTGGGTTCTTTAAGTGACAGTGAATAATCACAATCAACTCGTCTTTGCACGGCTGGAAAAAAATGTGCTTAATGTTCGAAAATAATACATCCACTTTATTGTCAGATTTAAAAGACGACTGGTAACGCAAACCATTGTCGTGAATCTGCAACACACCACCAATTTTTTTTGTGTCAGGCTGTGGTCTAATAAAAACCTGATCGAGCTTCTTTACACGCGATCCCTTCAACTCTGTCAAGTTTGCTTGCGTCACCACATCTGCCATCTGCTTTTTCTCTTGCTCCTTCTTTACCGAGTCCTTCTTCAAGTCTTGAATAGCCTTATAAACATCAATCATGCGCTGGCGATCTCTTGATCTAAATGTAAGGGAGCGCATGAAGGTACTATCGGGATTATCTTCATAAGGTAATTCTGCCCTCTTAGCATTAAAGCCACCAGCTCCAGGAGAATTGAAGTTCAATCTCAAGTAGGTGTAATCCTCTTCCTCATTTTGAGACCCATTCTTAAAAGAGTTTATGTGGAAGGGTACCGGTCTTCCGCAGATGGGCAAGATTATAGTTTGGTTCTTGTAATCCACGTGAATCTTCAAATCTCTCACACTGGTGGGAATTTGAGACTCCCTGACATAAGACTCGTACTTTTTGAAAACGGGTTTAAAGTCAGATGAATCTGTAGCATCAGCTTTTGAGAATCTGGTCAAGCCTTCTTGTAAACGCTTCTCGTGTAACTTATTTTGAATTTCCTGGCGAACCTTTTCAGCGTTAGAGTTATCGTCAGTTGCGTTACCTTCGTGCCTCAATTTTGATTTCAAAATCTTCGAATTGACCTCAGAGGCTGGAATCTTCTTTTCAACCTTTACATCCTTTTCTGAACCAGAAGTACCCTTACCGTTAGCTCCCTTGGCCTCGCTTTTAACCTTTGGCTCGTCCCTGAAGTAAAACGAGTTTTCAGTTCTAGATTTTGTGTATGTGGTCAATAATACCGGTTCTGATTCACTAACCTTAAAAGTATCAGCCAAAAGTAAAGAATAGTTCTTTAATTTGGGATTTTTGGTGGTATCATTTACTAAGTTGCTGAATCCAACAACAAGTGAAATAATTTGACCATTTTGAAGTTTTCTAGTAGTCTTGGAATTCAAAACAAACGATGAATCTCTGAATTCGATTCCCAATAACCACCCACAGTTTTTTGTGAAGTTCTTCGCCAAGTCCGGTCTTTCACTGGTAATAAATTTTAAGGCACCCTCATAAACGTCATTCGCTTGTTTCCCATCAACTAATAGGGTTGACGTAATATGAGATTGTAACTTGAGCAAAAACTCATAGTTCTTCTCCATATCGGGAGTAGGGTCGATTAAAAATGTTCTACCGATGTTGGAACAATATGACTTGTACCTCAATCCGATAGAAGCCAAAATTACACCGTCACCAACTAACCTCTGCTCGGAAGACACAGCACTTGGCTTCAAATCATACTCGCCTCCACTTTGGACAATTGGTGAATAGCACCACTCAACCATATCATCCTCAAAATCCCTGAGCAGCTTCAACAACTTCTTACCAGACTCTGATTTTGTGTACCACTTGCTGCTCTCGATCAGGTCTTCAATCAAGTCACTGACATTGGCATTTGATACTTTTTTACCTTCATCAATCATCACTGACATTTGTTCGACAAAGTTTTCCATCATTACAGTGGACGACTTTGCTGCCACGCTTGTATTTCCAAATTCTTCAGAGTCTTTAATCTCCATCGAATTAGACAATAAGAGGGTGAGGTCAGTTGGTTGTGGTTTAAATGATTCTTTCTCGCACACTTCATTCCATTCCTCGACAAACTTTCCCTTGTACACATCCTTCAAAAGCGCTGCATAAGTTGAATCAACTTCCTTTAACGCGGCTATCAACTTTACAAACAACCCCTTGTTATGTTCCGCATCTTTTGTCCTTGTCCAGATTTCAATATCAGACGAATTGGCCGTTGGCTTACTTATCAAACTCTTCAAGTATTTTGCTTTACCTTCAGAAGTGATAAAGACGCACTTTTGAGAAGTGATGTGCATGCCCGTATGAATGAATTCTGTACCCAATAACCAGGTTTGAAATACAGTAGACTTCTTGTAGGTATTCTCATCGTCTCTCGCGCCTACAATCACCAAAGCCTGAGGGATCTTTTCTTGTAGCAAGTTCTTTTGAATAAGCGACAACCGCTTATGGAACGCGTTCGCATCAACACTAAACTCGGCCATCTCGAAGACTCAAATAGACCCAGTAACCAATCGTGCTCTGAGAATGGATGTCCCAGAAAAGTCGACCGCAATCTGTGTGCCAGGTCTATACAGAGATGTAGGGTTGGCCTGGGATTTAATCGTCGATGAAGCCATACAAAATTTACATGCAGGCGCAACAAAAGTCGTGTAGATGGTCAATATTGATTTGGCTTACTTTTCTGCACACGCGCTCGTTAGACGCGTTTACTTTACTTTCTAACAACACGAGAACCGTGTAGGAGCACGATGTTTAGACAGTCCAAAAGAAGGACAGCTGGCAGGAAAAATTTTGAGCAATCAAAGAGTGCTGCAATATACCAGTCTATTCCTCACAGTGAGCTGTTATATGCATCACGTCTTTCACTTTACGATGTACCGCCTGGAGAGGAAATAACTCTTGAGGAATTTGAAGGTTGGGCTCTGGATCGCCTTAAAGTTTTGATAGAGATCGAGTCGTGTGTTGCGCGTTCAAAGTCTGTGAGAGATATTGAGAGTACACTCAAACCTTTGCTTTTGAAGTATCTTCCCTTGAGCCCAGAAGGCGGAAACACCGATGCTCAGATCATCCAAGAAAGGAGAAAGGACCACTACTCGCATTTTATATTGAGGCTCGTGTTCTGTGGCTCAGAGGAGTTAAGGAAGAAATTTGTCAAAAATGAGTCCATTTTGTTCCGGGTTCGCTATAATATGATGCAACCTAAGGAACAAGCTGCATTTGTTGAAATGCACAACAGTATTCTTCCATGGAGCTACATAGATAGTGAGGAGAAGCTTGATCTATTCGACCACTTGTATGCGGCCACTGGTGCTATTATAAGAAATTCATTAACAATGGATAATGTCAGTGCTGGAGGAGAGCCTGTGAGCATCAGCAATGAGCAAATTAAGCAGCATATTAAATTTAAAGAAAACTTCATCAAAGTACCATTTGAGAGTGTGAGTCAGTTAGTGGGCTCCAGGTCTGTGTTCTTGAAGGCAGGATACGCGTACATCCCTACAACCCTTCAATTGAACTTAATATCTGCAACATTTGGCGATTTGTTAAGTAAGAGCATGATTCGGACTTTCCAGACATTACCTCGCTTAGACGAAGATGATCGTCTCCTCCCTCTCTTATCCAACTTATCGCAAAACTTTTCCAGACTCGAATATGACCCGACTCAGTCCGGCGAGGCGGGGTTAGCGTCAGATATCAACGCAGCTTCAGTAACACAGTCTGAAATAGAGCAGCATTATCCAATGTGCGCAAAACTTCTCCAACGTACTGTCATTGCTGATTCTCACGCCAAGTACATTGGTCGCCAGCAACTAGGTCTCTTTTTGAAAGGAATAGGCATGAATGTGGACGAGGCCCTCAAGTTCTGGTCATATCAATTTACTAAGGGGTCATCAAAAATGACGATGGAGACTTTTAACAAAGAGTACAAATATAATGTCCGCCACTCACACGGATTGGAGGGTGCAAGAATAAACTATAAACCATGGGATTGTGCTACAATCTTGTCAAAACCAAAACCTGGAAAGGGAGAGTCGCATGGATGCCCATACCGTGACTTGCCACTCGACTCACTAGTTAATAACTTGAACGCAATGGGAATTGTGGATCAGCACGAAATCAATGGTGTGATTGATAATGTTAACGACCGCAATTACACCGTAGCATGCACGCGTGTGTTTGAATTGACACACAAAAAGCAGCTAGCTATGGGTAAACAGAGTGAAGAAGGAATGCATATTAACCACCCCAACCTCTATTTTGACAGGTCAAGACAGTTGGAGCGCTTGGAAAATAAAGTAACTGGTTAGGTTTTTAGTATAAATCTAAAATATTCTTGGAAGTTACCTCCTTATCGTCTAGTCGAATTTAAGCGAGGCCCATGTATCCTTGAAGCCCCACCACGATGCGCCCGACCCGCAGACCCCCACCCAAAATGGAGATAAACAACCATCGTAGAGAGACCAGTGCATCACCAATGGTACTTGCACAACTTGCTTGAACAAAGAAATACGCCAGTCTTTGTTCCATTTCGTTCTAGGTGTTCGACGGATAAGTTCTATAATCTCAATCAAGAGATACGCACCCCAGACACGAGAACACCAAATATACGTCTCAATACACCAATACATATTGTCATTCGTACCCACCCAATTGTGATCTGTGAGCCAGCCAGCATGCTCAAGTAACTCCAAAACCAAACAGTTGAGTGACTGCAAGAGGTTCACGAAACGGTCAAACCGGGGTGCGGTGTGCCCCGGGTTCATGAAAGCAGCATATTCGTCAATAATCCATGGCATGTACTTGATAGACTCCGTCAAGCGATTGAAGATACGGACGTCCGCGATGTAAGAAGATATAGTCTTCAAATGAACAGCGAGTGGCGATACTGGAGCAGGGGTAGCAGATACATCCTTCTCATCACCATCTTTGCTAATGCCGTCGGGTGACTCCGTTGGGCGGCGTGGCTGGGATGTCGCAACTGGTCCACCAACGAGACGGGACACAAGTCTAACAACATTAAGCCTCTGTTCTTGTAAAAAGCGTTTAATCCTAGGCTTATTGTTAAGCACGCTAGAGAGCATTAGCGTGAAGTAGCAAATGAAGTAAAGATTTGCATCAACAGTAGCTGACTTGGACAAAATCTTATCATTGATCTCTTGATAGAATTGACGACTGAAGACTGTCTTCTTCAAGACACCTTGCAAGCCAAGTACTAGAGGTAATACGCCTGGTTTACTTTTGTTCATTATGGTCTATAGATTAAAGTGTTGAACCGCGGGCCCAAATCTCGGATGTCACGTCAATAGCTATACTGCATATAATCCCTAGGCTTCTTTTGTATTAGTGCTATAGGCTAGTCTATTCTATGGACAGGGACTTGCCCTCGCGGAATGTAGAGATGTGAGAGTTGATGGCATCCAACATGATGCTCTCCTTCTTTGCGTAGAGCTCACGGCCATGCTCGTCGGCCGATCCAACAGTTTCTAACACGACTTCGTTTATTTCTTCGACCTCGTCATTAACCTGGGGAAGGATCATATTAAGGATCAAGCCGATAAAGCCCGTAACAGCGAAACCGGTTTCCATAACCAAAACGATAGCATCTAAGAAACCGCGAAGGGCTTGGTTGTCGCCACGGTAAGTGAATACGAAATCAAACCAGTTAGGTACCAAAATTGATCCCATACCTGGAAGCACTGACGCAGCAAGAAGGAAGCGGTCTCTGCGAGTGAATTCAGTCAGAGCAATAATCTTCATACCCAGGATAGCAACACTTGTGAATAAAAAGGAAGTCATTCCACCCAAAACCGCCTTGGGGATGGAAACAATTGCAGCGGCAAACTTGGAAAACACGCCCATAACAACCATAAAAAAGGCACACCAGTAGCCTACCTTGCGGTTAGCACACTTGGTAACCAGAATGACACCATTGTTCTGTGCGAAAGTACTCATGGGTGTGACAGTTAAGAGACCCAGGAGTACACCGTTAAGGCCATCGGCAAGCACACCTCCCTGAATGCGCAGTTCGTAGAGAGCGCCCTCAACCTCCAAGCGCGACACGTCCAGCGTGGCGGTAATATCACCGATAGCTTCCATCATAAGCACGACGAAGACAGCTAAGAACGGTAGCACAGCAGGTCCATAAACTTTAAGCTTAAAAGTGTGTACCCACATAAAGGTTGCCACAGGGGCCAGGTTGACCTGGTCCGGGGAGAAATAGCCAGTTGCAGCAGCAACAATACAGCCAACGAGTAATCCCAAGATAACTGCACAGGACTTCATAATTGGCAGACCCCAGCGCTCAGAGATAATGATGGTGACGTAGACGAGAAATCCTAACCCAATAAACTGGGCCAGTCCCCAGGGGAGAGTGTGACGGCCAACTACACATGTGCCCAGCGCACAGCCCAGTCCACCAACCCAGTCCTGAAAGCCCAGTTCAATCAAATGGGTACCAATCAAGAATACCACTGGTCCGGTGACAATCGGGGGAAACACCTTTTGCAAGACACGAGCAGGCATAAACGACAAGAGTACTTCAAAAAGAGCACATACCGTTCCCGTGGCAATAATCCGGCCGTAACCATCCGGACACGGAAGTAGGGTGCCCAGCAGAGAAACAGGGCACAGGCCTTGTGTGTACATGATAGGCAATGCCTTGGACACAATCGAGATTGTAGCAAAGGATGTTCCCACAACCGACAACAAGCCGGTTCCAATATAGTATGGAGTTTTGGGGATATGGAAACGGGTAATTTGGATGCACAGCAAGAGGCCCAGCACAATAAGCGACACAGACACCAAGTACTCCTGTAGGTCCGAGGTCAAGTGTGCGGCGGACGCGATGATGAGCGGCGGTGTAACCACACCCGCAAGCATCGCCAACGAGTGCTGAAGGCCAAGTACAGCACCGAGCACGACAGGCATGTCGCTGTCCAACCCAAAGAATGGCTGCGTCTTGGGTTCACGCTTCATGAAGGGAACCTGGGGCACAAAGAGATAAGGGTAGTCGTAGTCACCTAGTAATCCTTCCCTGGTTGTCCATTTGCGCCAAAGACGGCGCGCCGTCAGTTTCACGGTGAAAGGCATCGAACGTGGTTCGCGTGAAAAGTGCAGTTCGCGATGCCCTGCCAGACCTCTAGGGAAGCCTGTTCTTATAACCCACGCGTGCCTGTGAAAGTGATGAGTAGATAAGGTGCGTGGCGTCGCTTCTCTCCGTATTGTTTCGACAATATGTCATTACGTCCGGGCCGGGCCGGTGCGCGCGGTGTCTACCGAAAGATATCGTACAGTTACCGCGGATATCACAACAGCTCCAGGCTGGGTGCCAAGAGAGTCCCACTACATAGGCTGCAGTCCACGCACTGGTACGCGATACCCGCCATGGTGTGAATGGTCCAATTAAGCGTGGTTATCGCGATACGGTAGAAACAGACAGTAGCCGCTGGCGTGAAACTCTACGAGGACGTGGAGGCAGCCTTGGCCGTAGCCGTACCCCGGAGGGGTGAGCGGGAACACCTCGAATTGGGCACGGAAGTTGAGTACAGGAGTCGGGCCAAGCAGCCACGGGCGTAGGCGTAGAGCAGCCACCCTGGCCGCCGTGACCGACTGGTCCCTGAAAGAGCTGGCTCAGATAATGCAGACAATACGGTATATACAGGATTAGAACAGACCAATAATCTTCGAGTACGAGCCAATTACGAGTAACGTGCGACTAAAATTCTGATAAAGGTATCGGATAAAGATCTATGCAGACCTTGGCGCGATAAGGCATCTCTACAATCAGCCGTGTTCGACCCCAGAAACGCACCTAGCTACGACTTTGAATACTTTCCTGTAGTTGAGTAAGTGGAGGGCAAGCAGAATGCAGCTAGTGGCAGCAAACGTGATGGAAAAAATGATTCAATCGAAATGATTCAAAGGGGCAACCGCTTCGGATTGGACAAACCGGAGTCAAAATGATGCTGACTAATCGGGCTGGCTAAAAAAGCGTTGGCCCAATAGGGTTGACGTGCAGAGGGTGGAGGTAACAGTTCACAACAAACTGGATGGTAATGGCTAAATTTTGCATTCAAAAAAGATTAAGGTAAATAGAAACGTCCAGGAGAGAAACGAGGATTGTAGGTAAGGGGACTGTGAGATTGGGGGTTTGGCGGTTTGGGGGACAGGTTTGGGGGCGGGGCGAAAAAATAGCCAAGTTACGACAATTTAGGCATGAGATTGAGAGACATTAACATGTAGCTACAGCCTGCTCGCATAGGTCATCTCAATGGTAAATTCATCTGGAATAAAAACAGCGGTAAACGAAACGGAGTAGCGATGGGCTTAAGTTCTCGTTTCCTCTTCACATTAGCTGGTGTCGTCATACAACGCCAGGAATTTCGTGAAACGCGATGCAGGTCGTGTTAGGCTGATTGGGTCGGGACATAGGCGCATATATGGCGTGTATATACCCGATCTCCGGTAAAACGGCTATTGTCAGACAGTTTTGGAGACAACAAGGGGTGAAATGAGCACTAATGCCGGTAGAGGTTCGGTGATCGGCGGAACAAGGGACGGTCGGTCATTGCTGTACAATTAAGGGGGCGGTAGAACGTAGGGGTACCGTGGCTAGGACTGGGCAAGGACTGGGCAAGGACTGGGCAAGGACTGGGTGCACTTCATTCTCGGACAGTGTGGTACTGGGATGTGGTGCCAAGTTACGTGTGGTGAAAAAAGAATAATGCGGCCAAGGTGTGGGTGGGTGGTAAGATTTACAATTACAACGTGAATGACCAACTGCCCCGATCAGGAGAGCCACCGAGGTTCAGGCCAATCTTTCGTTTTAAACTCGTATAGACTTCTCTGCGAAACTAGACAGGAACTCAAACCTAAACCTTTCGATATCAGGCAAGGTCGTCATCGCTACAATACCACCATACGCGTCGGGAATGCTCAATTTTAAAAACAAACCTGAGATATCTCGGCATTAAAACCCAATAACACCAAAACCGCGATATTTGTTCAAGGTTTTGAGGGCATTGACCGTTTCGGCACAGCGATCTTCTCTCCGATTCGATGCGATCCGCGCTAATACTTCCTTCACGTCTAGAGGTGGCGTGAACGAACAAAAGACAGATTTGCACATTGGGACTTAGTGGCCTGCATGGTCACTCAAGCGCTGTCCGCACTGCGCCAAAAACTTCACACACTTTTGATTTAGCCACTCGTCTCGCATTGCAACCCTGCCAACTCCCGTGTCATCAGTGCAACTCTCTCAGTACCACACAGCCAGTCCCGGTATTGTATTCCAATCCTGCATCACAGAGCCTCAACTCGCTGCCAGATATATGCCGGAATTCGCCAAAAATTCTGCACTGTGTTGCATCCCCTTCCCGATCCGCGCTGTCAGTCCTGCACCTTGATACTGCATTACAGATGTGGAACGTGATGTTGCGGGCTTGGTGGCGTCGCTTGGCTGCGAGTTGCCAAGCATCCGACAAGGGTTTTTGCTTACCGCTGCACTACCAGCCGCATCTGGTCATATATACGCAGGTTCCCCCCGTTATGTCGCACGACACCTATGGAGCAGAGGTTTTGCGATGTTTGTCCTGCTTCGCAAGAAACATGTTAACCTCGTCATATCGTCGGTGCTAGCGTCACTAGTCGTCTTTGCCATGTTACACCTTGGTCCGACGTCGTCAGTTGACGGGGAAAAGTGGGGATCTGTCGCGTACGATACATTTCTTGCGCGGCTCGGCAAGTCTGGCGATCTCCTCGTTTCGGCTCATCAGGTTCGCTTTCCAGGAGGGGCCAGTCTTGATGAGATCCAGTTTGAGAGGCAGGTGGATGCCCTCTTAAGTAAGAAGCGCGAGTCTGACTTGCAACAACAGTTTTGGGTGCTTGACAGCAAACAGTATACACGCGATGCATTAGAGCCTCTCGAGATACCTCAATGCTATATCGATGGCGAGGAGCCTGAGCACCTGTTTGACCCACGTTTCACGCTTCTGGTGTACTTAAGTCATGTCCGCGCCGGCGCGGGCCCCGTCTCATTTGACTGGGCGGACTGGCTCGATTTGCTGGCATTGGACCCCTACTTGAAGAAGCCTGCAACGTGCGACATTTTGGATGTGGCCACGAGTCGCGCGTACTTGAAGAAGCAAAAGAACGAGAAAGTGCCTGACACTGTGGCAGAAGAGTGGTCACGATTTCGCGAAAAGTGGACGATTCAGCAGTACATTGACCTCAAGGAGGCCTCAAAAAGCGAGGCAGAGAAAAAGAAGGATTTGTTTTACAAGGAGTTTCAAAGGACGGAGAGAAGAAAGAAGGAGGAGAGGGAAGAGAAGGAGAAGGAGGAGAGGGAAAAGAAGGAGAAGGAGGAGAGGGAGAAGAAGGAAAAGGAGGAGAGAGAAAAGAAGGAGAAGGAGGAGAGGGAAAAGAAGGAGAAGGAGGAGAGGGAGAAGAAGGAGAAGGAGGAGAGGGAGAAGAAGGAGAAGGAAGAGAGTGAAAAAGAAAAGGAAAAGACTGATAAGGAGGAGGAGAAAAGAATAGACAATCCGGGAACAAAGGGAATGACTAACCATGATAACGGAAATACAATAGACCAAAATGCAGCCGGAGAAAAACAAAGCGCCGAAGGCAAGGAAGACGATGTTGAGAAGAAGGATGAAGACGATTACTTTGTCGATTGGGAAGGAGAATACTCGGACGAGGAGCTTGCACGAGAAGCTGCGTTGGCTTCCAAGATTGACGAAGCCTTAAACGAATTCGATGAATCTTCGTTGAAGAAGCGCGAAGAGAAAGACTTAGACGTTTGGCAATTTTGCATGAACCTGAAACTTCTCGACCCTAAGATCCTTAAGCGCCATAGACGCAATCCTGGCTTTAACGTATTTCAAGCGCAGATTGCCAGCAACTCACTGCAAGCAATTCTCGCTGGTAAGTCGTTCCTTTACACCTTTGCTCCACCCCCAACGAAGATTGTCTTCCTCGCCCTGGATGGCACCTATAGTGTTCCGGTCAAGAAAGAGCCGAGTTCAATGTTCAAGAGCAAAATGGTGAGCGAGCATATTGCACGCCTCGGAAAAGTGTGCCCTGTGAGTGCTCTTGGAGAATTCCGTGAACTCAAGAAGAAACGATCCTCGCAGAAGGAGTTTACAATTACAGATGACTTTGTCACCATTGAGCCCGAAGCGTTTGAGTTTGATGTCGATGCAATGATTGCTGAAATTGGGTCTCGAATCGCCAATAAAAAGGAGTCTGTGTCGGAAGAAGATATCAGATACTACAATGGATTAGTTTACGGCAACATACGGGCTGCGCTGAAAAATGCTCCAAAACACTTTATGGAAAGCAGACTCATTGAGAGTGCTTACGGCGCGCACTATGACTGGCGTTTCTTCTCAGGAATAACGATTAACACGAATGAGCAGTCGTTGGTGTTACATCGCCTCGTTCGCATATGGCTCTCATTTGCACGCAAAAATGGACTCAATACCTGGGTTGCTCACGGCTCTTTATTATCCTGGTACTGGAATGGTGTTTCATTTCCTTGGGATAATGACGTGGATGTACAAATGCCAATACGTGACTTGCACAAACTCGCTCGCCACTTCAACGAATCACTCATTGTTGAAGATATCGAAGATGGCCTTGGACGCTATTACTTGGATGTCAGTAGTTTCATTACTGAACGTGATAAAGGAAATGGGAAAAATGTTATTGATGCACGCTTCATAGACATCGACACTGGCATATACATCGATATTACAGGATTGAGTGTCTCCAACACCAAGACACCCGATAGGTACCGCTCAGAACTCCCAGAAGGTTGGATTGATCCAGATTCTAATCACACTGTTACCAACAGCTATTTGAAAACTTACAATTGTCGTAATGCACACTTTTCATCTCTTGATGAAATTCTGCCGTTAATCAAGACATTGGTGCATGGAGAAATT
Source organism: [Candida] anutae (assembly GCA_030566955.1). NCBI lineage: Eukaryota > Fungi > Ascomycota > Pichiomycetes > Serinales > Debaryomycetaceae > [Candida] anutae. Next base: position 212,332 of record JAKUBP010000003.1, on the reverse strand, counting down.
GGATTCGTGCCGCAAAAGTTTGAGCAAATATTGAAGGAAGAGTACAATGTGGGAATGAGTAAAAAATTACACGAAGGTAATGTTTATGTTCCTGCATTGCGTCTCTGGGTTCCCGAGAGGGAGCTTTACTACTTTTTCGAAGATACTAAAAGGTGGAACGACTATCACACTTTTAATGAAAGGTACGCTGAACATGTGAAAAATGGACATAAATCTTCACCTGATGTCCTGAGTGCCAATTACTACAGTGATTTGAGATATGAATTGAGCGAGGACGAACAGCACAACTTAAAGAAACTTGTACTTGAGGAGGTAAAGTCTAACATAACTATTCCTAACTTGAAAGAGTTAATGTACAGCTTGAACATTCCAAAATTAAGTGCATCGCGTATTAAACAAGTTGAATCATCTTCTGCGGTTGATATTTTGGACTTCTTAAACAATGATGACATGCTTATAGAGTATTACCTGTCGCGTGAGTTTACCCGGTTTCATGAAGAAGAGATTATGAATATTCGTTTTGGGAAATGTGCTGCTCATTTGGTAAACTCGGCGCCTGATTTTAAACCTTTGAAAGCTGACCCTACGATGTATAGAAAGCGTCAAAGTCAACAAATATGGTCAGAAGAGTCGAAATTGAAGACTAAAATCCAAGCAAGGCCGGGCAACTCGTCTCTCAGTAACAAGATATAACCGTGTTACTTTCGCATAAATGAATTAGCAAATTATTCACAAAAGAATTTGGGTATCTTTAACATTTTCTGACCCTTCAATTCTATACAAAATTTATATTAGACTAATTGTATACCATATTATGGAAACCTACGCTCCGCCAGCGCTGTCAAGTTTGCAGGAGCGTCTAAGCGAGGTAAAATTACTTCCACCATACGAATTTTGTCTGGAACTGCAAAGGGGCCGCTTGCAAATAAATCGTCCAACTGACCGGTGGTGGACACTCGCCTAGTTTCATAATCCTTTGCATTAAATAATTGCAACAAGTCTAAATTATTCCAGGGTTGAATATCGTTATAGGTTGCATGCCGGGTTCCATGAACTAATCGCTCAATTGTGTAACCTTCATTGTTGAGTACAAAAATATAGGTATTATTGCATTCCCATTTGCACAAGGTAGATATTTCCTGAACAGTTAACTGTAAGGAGCCATCACCCACAAAGAGAATAACACGGCGCAGAGAATCCACCTCCATCGCGGCCATTGCAGCACCAAAAGTTGCACCAACGGCGAAGCCGATTGACCCCCACAACACCTGGGAAATTCCCACCGCGCCCCGAGGGAAGCGAGACTGCACAATCCCAAAGGCCGCAGTACCTGTTTCCGTAAGAATAATGTCTCCCTCGCGAAACCACGGCGATACTTTTGACCAGAGATACTCCTGGGTCAACGGCACTGTAACTGGCGCTACGATTGGTAAAGGTGGGAGTGGAACAGGCTCGGGACGGTAAGTAAGAACTGTTGCCTTGTCTGCCAAACGTTCCAAGAGAGCAGTCAATGCCTGCTTCATTTGCACTCCTGGAAATGTGGCTTGTTTTATTTTCGCATAGTCTGCGTGAAACTCGATAATATTCTTGGTCTTGTAGGCATACGAAAAATAGCCAGTCTGAAACTCTGAGAGGAGAGCCCCAACTGATATCACCAAGTCTGCCTGATCAACTGCATGGGCCACATTAGGTTGCGATAAAGTACCGACGTAAACCCCGCCAAACCGAGGATGTGACTCGTCGACCCCCGACTTTCCCATGGGAGTGGTAAATACTGGAAACTGAGTGGCCTCCACTAAGCACGTTACTTCGTGTCGGCAGTGGTGGCGTGAGGCACCCGCATCAACAAGTATTACGGGTCGTTGTGCCAGTACAAGCATCTTTAGGACCTGTCGCACCACCTCCGCTTCAGTTTCCGGTTCATTGGGGCGTATAGCCAAGTCAATTGGAGTTTCCAAGAGCAGCGCGGGTACCGACACGTCAACGAGGTTCTCTGGTACCGCCACGTACACTGGGCGCTGGTGCACATAGGCATCGCGTATGCAGCGGTCAATCTCTGCTGGAGCAGACAAAATGTCGGACAAGAATGCAGTGCTTTGACTAAGGTTGTTCAGCATGCGGTGGAAGACGGTGAAGTCTCCATTGCCGAGTGTGTGGTGGAGCAAGAGCTGCTTTGCCTGACTGGCGATCAGGGGGACACCCACCACGTGCAAGAGACCAACGTGCTCCGCATACGCACCGCCAATCCCGTTAAGTGCCAGTAACTCGCCCACTCCAAAAGTTGTTACTACACACCCGAGCCCTTTGATTCGCGAGTATCCGTCAGCGGCGTACGCCGCATTGAGCTCGTTGGCATTCCCAGCCCATTTCATTCCTGGGACCTCATAAAGCTTGTCCAACAAAGAGATGTTAAAGTCACCCGGAAGCCCAAACACGGTGTGTACCTGGAGCTGCGATAACCGCTCAAATAGGTACTTGCCTAGCGTGATCTCCATCGCTGGATGCAAAAAGAGGTAGCGCAGACAGCACCTTATATAATCTCAATCACATGACACATCAATTATTCGCATATAGTTATGCATTTGTATGCAGTAATCAATATACTCCACTTTTGCAGCACCAACCAGACGGTCTCGACTAGAAAAGCCCTAATCATCCCTTCATCATAGCGCCATCCTTGCTCTTCGGCAGTACTAGTCTTCGTTTCTCGCCCCTTACTCCTCATATCTGCCACGTCATCCACAAACTACATACGTCACCAATTATTACCTCCAGAACTTAACACACTGAGCATTACATGTGACGCATGGAAACCTTTAGTCATGTATGTGCTTCTACCTAGATAAGTTAAATATAAGTGAGTAAAGATGTAGTAGGTCTTTAGTCACTTCACCTACGCAATAGCAGTGCGTAAATGGTGTTATTCCGCCAACAATTTGGATATAGAGAAATAGCACCTACTGCCCGCATAGTGTGTGTCTAGCATGTGCGCCATGTGTGTCTGTACCGTGTGTGTCTGTACCGTGTGTGTCTGTACCGTGTGTGTCTGTACCGTGTGTGTCTGTACCGTGTGTGTCTGTACCGTGTGTGTATGCACCGTGCGTGCATGTACCGCACATGCGTGTACCGTGGTCTGCCTCAGCTATTAATTATATCACGTGATGTACCACGTTAGTTATCCAAAAGACTGGCTTCCCACTCCCTCTCCTCATCCCCCACAAACTAAACTTGACCAAACTAAAGTAAATAAACAAGTGTAAAAGCGTGTCCATGCGTGCGTATACCAAATATCGTGTGTGTACCGGGCGTGCGAAAACCGACGTGTGCCTACCAAAAGCGTGTTATTCTCGTGATTTCCAAATTTCTTAAAAGGTGGCGATTCCTCGAACCAGGTGATCTCCAGTCACACTTATTGGAAACGTGACAAGCTGCATTTTTGGTTGCAAGCTCACGTGTTAGTTAGGTATGTGAGACATATAGGTGCACCCGCCATTTGGACGAGGACGATAGTTGCTATTGCCCTCATCGTCACACGATTGCAGGCCCCATGCTTCTGTCATCGCTGGTCGGTGCGGGGCCTGTTGTTTATGCTTAATTATGTTGTTTACTAACAAACAGATTACCATGTCCACCAAGAGAGAGTCAGAGGGCCACAGCTTGGCTGAAAAAAAGGCCAAGACCGGCAAGAAGGATGACATTGCTATTGACTCCGAATTGCTCGGCCAGCAATCGTCTTATCCTGCTGGCGCAAAGCGCGATGGCGACCAGGACACGGCCGACGCGGAGGCTGCTGCCGCCGCCGCCGTAGCGGCCGTGTCGAACGAGGCATCCAACGCTAACCTGGTTCAGCACCAGCACTTGCAACACTTGGCATACCAGAATGCTTTCAGACAACAACAGCAGCAGCAGGCCCAGCAAGCCCAGCAGCAGCAACAGCAGCAGCACTTGCAGCACTTGCACCACCACCACCAAGGCCAAGGTCTGCAGTCCCCTCAGGGCCAGAACGCCAATGGCAATGACGGCGGTGTTCTGTCTAACTCCTCGTCTGCGTCGGGACAAATTCTCAGCTCGGAATACCAGCCAACGACCTTGCCGTCCGCAAGCTCGAACAAGGCCCACCATGGTACCGACGAGTGGCACCGCCAACGCCGCGACAACCACAAGGAGGTTGAGCGTCGCCGGCGTGAGTCTATCAACTTGGGAATCAAAGAATTGGCTTCGCTTATTCCCACTCTGGACACGAACAAGGCTCAGATTTTACAGCGCGGGATTGAGTACATCAAGCGCTTGAAAGAAAATGAAAACAACAATATCGAAAAGTGGACTTTGGAGAAGTTGTTAACGGAGCAGGCGGTATCCGAGTTGAGCGCGTCAAACGACAAGCTCAAGCTGGAGTTGGAGCGCGCCTACCGTGAAATCGAGCAGTGGAAAGAGCTCGCCTCCAGCGACAAGAAGTAGGCGCTGGACGGACCGCTTGTACTTTTAGTTTAGTTTTATGTACTGTATTTTATTGTCTTTGGCCTAGCGCGGCGCAGATTGCGTGTAAAAAATGCGCTAACATACTCTTGAACGATACGTGATGACACAGGCTTTTGCCGACATAGACCCCTACCAGACACTCGGGGTAGGAAAGGATAGCTCTCCGATAGAGCTTAAGCGTGCGTACAAGCGGTTGTGCTTGCGTCATCACCCGGACAAGGTGCAACAGAAGCAGCGCGCGCAGGACGACGCGGATATCTTCCCTCGAATCCAGTTCGCGTATAGCATCCTTAGCGACAGTTCGCGGCGCCAGCGTTACGATGCGACTGGCTCGGTATCTGAAGAAGTCGATGATGGCATGGGCTTTAGCTGGCTGGCTTTTTACGACGCTGTTAGCGGGCAAATCGATGTTGACATGATTGAGGAAGACCGCGTATTGTACCAGGCCTCAGACGAAGAGAAGCAGGACATTTTGGATAACTTCTTATTCTACGACGGAGACTTTGTCAAGTTATTTGAGGTGATCCCTCACCTCGAGTTCACAGAGACTGAAGAGAATCGTGTTTACACGATTATCGAAGACGCTCTCGGCAAGGAGGATGAGTTCTCCAAGAGCGCTCGCGACAAGGGACAGACACTTAGATCTTGGGAGAAGTACAAAAAGACGAGAAAGACCAAGGTAAGGCAAATGCTTAAGAAGTTGGCAAAGGAAGCCAAGGAGGCCAATGAGCTCGAGCGTACTATCAAGGACAGGGGCAGACACAAACTCTCGAATAAGGACGACTTGGCTCTGTTGATCAAAAGTAGACAGGCAAGCAGCTTTGACAGTATGATAAGCTCATTAGAAGCGAAGTATGGTGATAAACGGGGAAAGAAGCGCGGCAAGGGTCCTGATGAGGCCGAGTTTGAAGCCATACAAGCGTCACTTAAGAAAAAGACCAAGCGGTAAGTTGCATTCTGGACTCACTTCACAGCTAACTGACCACACAGAGGTCCTGCTCTACATGATTCGATGCCGGTTACCTCCTCATATCCATCTCATCTGCACTTCACCCTTGTCACTAATAACTAGCCGTAATTACGTAACCATGGCATGAGCCTTTCCATACTAATTCATGACGCGTGTATTTGTATTGCAGACAAGATGTTTCCTAAAAACTAAAATACCACATCAACTATTCACAACAGCATGTCTGACTCTGAGTCTGACGTGGAGTTTGCGTCCTCAGACGGATCTGAAGGCTGGGAAGACACTGCCGCGTCAAGTCAGAGCTCAAAGCTGAAAGTTAAAGGGAATGGTAGAAGCACTCCGCCTGCAAATCAGATGGGGCCAGGTGCTGCAAAACTGAGTGCATCCGACCAGTACCAAAAGTTATCGCAATTGGAGCATATATTGAAGAGACCAGATACGTACATTGGATCTGTGGAGAAGACTTCGGTCAAGATGTGGTGCTTTGAGTCCGATACCGAGACCATGGTGTTCAAGGATGTGGTTATTGTGCCAGGTTTGTACAAGATATTTGACGAGATTCTAGTCAATGCAGCAGATAACAAGATCAGAGACCCAGGAATGCGTAATCTCAAAGTGAGCATTGATCCTGTAAGCAATACAATTGAGGTAATGAACGATGGAAAGGGGATCCCAGTGGAGATACACACAAAGGAGAAAATGTACATCCCTGAGTTGATTTTTGGTAACTTGCTCACGTCTTCCAACTATGACGACGATGAAAAGAAAGTCACAGGTGGTCGCAATGGTTACGGTGCCAAATTGTGTAATATTTTCTCCACTGAGTTTCAGGTCGAGACAGCTGATGTGGGTACAGGGCAAGTTTACAAGCAAACATGGACGGACAACATGTCCAAGGTTTCCAAGCCCAAGATAACGAAAATGAAGACTAAGAAAGAGTACACCAAGATAACTTTCAAACCCGACTTGGCAAAATTTGATATGGCAGCGTTGGATGAAGATATTTTGCAGGTGTTGCGGAGAAGAGTGTACGACTTGTGTGGTACGGTCAAGGATTGCAATGTCTACTTGAATGATAAAAAGTTGAGTATTAGAAACTTCAAAAGCTACGTGGAGATGTACGTAAAGGCTATTCGTGACCAAAGTCCCACTCCTGAAGGCGGTCCTGAGCCTGCCCTGAAAATTACAATTGTGCATGAGATTCTTAACCCACGATGGGAAATTGCGTTTGCTGTAAGTGACGGTAATTTCAACCAGGTAAGTTTTGTCAATTCTATCGCGACGACATCTGGAGGTTCTCACATCAAGCACGTATCCGACCAGATTATTCTGAAATTGGTCGAAACATTGTCCAAGAAGGAAAAAGGTAAGAAGACGCTCATGATCAAGCCGGCAGAGGTTCGCAACAATATGTTTTTGTTCATTAATTGTCTTATTGAGAATCCTGCTTTCACATCGCAGACTAAAGAGCAGTTGACAACCAAGCCGATTAAGTTCGGAGGTAAGCCAAATGAACGTGCAATTATTTCTGATGCATTCATTAAAAAAATTTTGAGCACTAGTATTGTTGAAAAGATCAGAGATATTGCTGCAACTAACGAGGATAAAGCATTACTGAAAGTTGATGGCTCAAAGAAATCTAGAGTCAAAAATCAAGTTAAATTAGTTGATGCAAATAAGGCGGGAACTAAAGATGGTCACCGTTGTACACTTATTTTAACAGAAGGAGACTCTGCTCTTTCATTAGCAGTAGCTGGCTTGGCTGTTGTAGGAAGAGATTACTATGGCTGCTTCCCATTGAGAGGAAAATTGTTAAATGTGCGTGAAGCCAGTACTGACTTGATAGCTAAAAATGTGGAAATTAATGCATTGAAACAAATTATCGGATTGCAGCACAAGAAGCATTATACTGCAGCAAATATAAGTAGTTTGCGCTACGGACATGTCATGATCATGACTGATCAAGATCAAGATGGCTCGCATATTAAGGGATTGATTATCAACTTCTTGGAGACAAGTTTTCCTGGTTTATTAAAAATTCCTGGATTTTTGTTGGAGTTTATTACCCCTATTGTGAAGGTTACAGTTCGTAAAAGAGGCAGTTCGCGAGAAGTAATTCCATTTTACTCGATGCCTCAGTTTGAAAATTGGCGCGAAACAGAGGGAACTAGGAATCGATGGACTCATAAGTACTACAAGGGTTTGGGTACATCTACGGCAGGTGAAGCTCGTGAATATTTTGCAGCATTGGCTAGACACAAAAAAGCATTCCACGCACTCCAAGACGAGGATGTTGAGCTTATTGATTTGGCTTTTTCGAAGAAGAAAGCCGATGATAGAAAAGAATGGTTACAGGGATTTCAGCCGGGTACTCATTTGGACAGCGACTTGGTGGAAATTCCAATCAGTGATTTCATTAACAAGGAGTTGATTTTATTTTCTATGGCTGATAATGTTAGATCGATTCCATCAGTATTGGATGGCTTTAAACCGGGCCAAAGAAAAGTTTTGTTTGCTTGTTTTAAAAAGAACATGAAGACCGAAGTGAAGGTAGCTCAATTGGTTGGATATGTGGCTGAGCAAACCCAGTATCACCATGGTGAAAGTTCCTTGACTCAAACAATTATCGGATTGGCCCAAAATTACATTGGTTCCAATAATATCAACATATTAAAGCCTAGCGGTGCTTTTGGTACTAGGGCTGCTGGTGGAAAAGATTTCTCGGCAGCAAGATACATTTTTACCGATATTAGTGATATCACCAAGAAGATTTTCAATCCTCTTGACAATCCCTTGTACACATATGTGCAAGAAGACGAACAAACTGTTGAACCTCAGTGGTACTTGCCTGTTATTCCTATGGTATTGGTTAATGGAGCTGAGGGAATTGGTACTGGCTGGTCTACCAACATACCGAGTTTTAACCCAATTGATATTGTCGACAATATACGCAGCATGATGAAAAATGAGCCATTGAAAACCTTGGTGCCGTGGTATAGGGGTTGGGAGGGTATCATTGAAGCAAACGGGCCCGACAGATACAAGGTGATTGGTAGAATTGAGCAAATTGATGAGACGACACTAGCCATTACGGAGATTCCAATCAAGGTGTGGACAAACAATGTGAAGGAATTCTTGTTGGCGGGCTTGGGAAATGAAAAGACCACTCCCTGGATTAAGGACATGGAGGAGCAGCATGGTTTAAACATTAGGTTTGTGATCAAGCTTAGCACAGAGCAAATGGCCGAATCAGTAAGAATTGGCTTACTAGAACGGTTCAAGTTAATTTCGTCAATCAGTATGGTTAACATGGTGGCCTTTGACACTATGGGGCGCATCAAGCGCTATGAGAATGCCAATGAAATACTCCGCGACTTTTATTACGTCAGGCTAGAGTACTACCAGAAGCGTAAGGACTTTATGACCCAAGATTTGCAAAACCAGCTCCTCAAGTTATCTGAGCAGGCGAGGTTCATCAAGCTAATTATTGATAAGAAGTTGTCGGTGTCAAACAAGAAGCGGGCCGACTTGGTTGAAACACTTGAAAACATGAAGTTTACAAAGTTTAACAAAAAGAATGAGCCCGTCGACCCCGCTGCGAATGATCCTTCCTTGTTTGTAGAGGCTGATGTGGACGACGAAGAGGATGAGCCTGCTGCATTCGGCACGATTCGTCCTGCTGTGAGCGAGGCTGACGATGGGGGCGAGCATTTGCCAGAGACGGTCTACGCTCACTACGACTACTTGCTAGGCTTGTCCATCTGGTCCTTGACTCGCGAGCGCTACGAAAAGCTCTTGAAGCAAAAGGATAATATCGAGCTCGAGTTGAGCGTATTACTATCTAAATCTGCAAAAGACTTGTGGAACGCAGATTTGGACGAGTTCCTAGAGGCATGGGATGTGTTTTTACAAAAGGACTGGGAAGAGAGATCTTCCATGATTCCCGCAAAGGGCACCAAGACGTCGTCGCGCAAGAGAAAGTACAATGCGATAAAGAAGGAGGCAGAGCCACCCGCTAACCGCGCAACCACGCCCAAACCTGCGTCAGAAAAAAAGACTAGCACAGCTGCTGCAGCGCCCAAGAAGGCGCCACCCAAGAAGGAGCCGGTCAAGAAGGAGCCTTCTCCACCCGTCAAAAGGGAGCCTGTCCAGCCAGATGTCTTGTCCTTTTTCAGCGAAGCCAGCGAGCGGAGAATTGCCTCTCCGTCAAAGGGCTCGCAACCACCCCGCAAAAGGATCAAGGCGTTTTCCTCCTTCAGCGACAGCGATGATAACGTGGAAGAGGTGGCAGCGCCAGCTCCCAGAGATTCCGACAATGCTGCCGCTCCCGCCCCCGCTGTAGAAGCCTCTCGCACTTCCCCAGTTGCTAAAAAGAGTATCCTCGCTGAACTTGAAGACTTGGAAACCCCGTTTCCGTCTACAGCATCTACAAAGAGGCGCAAGCCCGCCAAGAGCTACGCCATCGACGTGTCGTCGGCCGAAGAGGAGGCCGCGGCTGAGTCCGACGACTACGACGACGTTGACGACGACGACGATTATTAGTTGTATTTTGTAGTTGTTAGCGCGGAAATAATATTAATATATCCGGTCCGTTTCATCCTACACTGGCGCTTAAATTGAGGCGACGCACAGAATGTACCTGGTCAGCGACAGCGGCACTAGTGGAGGGAGCCTTGGAGGTCAGGGAGGACTGGTCAAGTCTAGCAGCTCAACGATGCCGTATATGAACGAAGTGTCGTACCAGGAGCAGGCTGGCTACAGTGGCTACGGCCAGACGAGCCAGGTGGCCACGGACCAAGCGCAGGGCTCCGGACTGATGCAGACAAATCACGCCGTGTCCGGTGGACATATGAGCCTGCTGGGCGGGTTAGATCCCAACTCCGTGCGCAACAAGTTCACTCCGCACGATGTACAGATATTGATGCTGCTCTTGGTGGCGGGCGAGAAGCACAAGTGGAAGCAGGTCACCAAGGAGATCAACCATGCCTCCAACAGCAAGTCGATAGCAAACCAGACGTATGCACACAACCTGGAAATGTACGGCTCGCAAAAGCCAATGACACAGCCAAAGAACGTATCTCCGACATTTGTTATCAAGCAGTACCAGGGCTTGCTCGGCGTGCCCAACAACAGTCTCTACTTTGGCACGCTCGGAAGCTCTCTTCCGTACGTGCTCGCGCCGAATGGGTGGGACGACATCAGCGAGCGCGATATACCCCTTGAGTTTGGGCAGGAGATTGACTAGGGTGATTGACTAGGGAGATTGAATAGGGGAGGGGAGGGGAGGGGCAGTTACTGGGGATTTATGGAGAGGGGACCCCGGACCAACCCTTTTGTATCTGAAACTCTGTAATATACACTATGTACCATCAGCTAAGAAGTTTGTACTGTCGGCGTGCTTGTCAATGTGGCCCAAGCTGCGGGAGCCGTCAGCGTAAATGTAGTCGCGCACCAACGCCTTGAGAAGCTTGGAGTCTGGGAAGCCGTCGTGGTAGTAGCTGGCCGACTGCAGCCCGTCGGCGTCGCCATACTTTACCGCCAAGTCGCCGTTCTTGAACCGGCGCTTGTACAAGATGGTGTCGGCGCTGGTGGCGTCCACCTGTGCTGAAACCTGAAACATTCCAGGCTTGTCAATCACCGGCTGGAGCGCTACTTCGCCAATGTCGTCGCCAAAAGTCTGCAAGAGCTCCTGCAAGTACCAGACCGCCCGGTTCTGCCACTTGCACTTTGAGCAGTACGTGATTGTTACCTTCGGGTACGCAAGGATACAATCCATTGCCGCTCAATTTTTGCATTGCAAAATGTCTATACTATACAAGAGAATCAAAGTTACGCCCAGCTCAATCTATGTCTATCCGTCTCGCGCCAGTCACAACGCCATGCTGAGCCAGTCCCAGTTGCCGTTCGACTTGCCCTGGTCCTCGTGGCCGCCAGAGGTTTGGTTTTCGTTCGCGGACGACTTGAGTATGAGGCCATAGTCCAGTTCTGTAGGCGGTTTCTGTGCGTAGCCAGCGGGCTCGCCTCTATACTTGTTCTTGATCGCGTGGTTCAACGCGGTGCTCGAGCCGGAGCGGCTCGGTTTCAGTGGGTTGCGTCTGAGGGCGTGGGTGTGGTTTGGGGAGCCCATCTCTGAGGTTGGTGCCGAGTTGGTGGCGATACGGCTAATGATTTTCGAGTCGGTCTTGGTGAAGGATGTCGGGTTGAGGTCGTCGCCGTCGTCCTGGGCCTGGCCGCCGCGAGAGGAGCCGTTCAGCACCAGAGACTTTTTGACATTGTTGGTGCCCCGCTGCCGCTTCTTGATCACATCGGTCTTGAGACTCAAGGGACGGAACACGCCATGCAACTTGAGGAACAAGCCGCATGCGTTGCATAGCGGCTTACCCTCGGGGTTGCGTCGCCAAAGCGGTGTAGTCTTTGTGTGACAGTTTGTGCACGACATGACTCCGCCGGCGGGGTTGGGTGCAACGGGCTCCTGCTTGGGCTTGGGCGTGGGCAACACAGGACTGGAGGGTTTCTTTAAGCGCGTCAGCTTGGGTCTCTTGTTGCTGGACACCTTGGACGCAGCCTTGGACTGAGCGAGCGGTCCGCCCGCCAAATCGGCAGGCAATGAGTGGGACAAGTAGCCGTCCAAGGAGGGAGAAAAAGAGGGGTTATTAAAGTAGCTTCCTCCGATACCGGTACCGTGTATCTGGCCCTGACTCAGACTCTGTCCCTGTCCCTGGCCGTGTCCCGGACCCTTGCTAAAGTCTTCAAAGTACAGATCTTCGTTGTTACTCCCCAAAAAGCCATAGTCCTGCCACGAGTGGCTCAGGTGACCCATATCAAAGCCGTTTGGCGTCTCCTGCTCAATATGGAATGCGGACGGTACAAAGTTGAAGCTCGCCAGTGCCACGGACGAGGGCGTTGGCGCGCCCATTGGCGGCAAGCTCCCCAAACCGGTCGCGCCAGGGGTCTGGCTCGACCAGCGGTGCATAATCGGTCGCGCTCCCTTGACCAAGTCTGGAAGGCTCACCAATGAGCTGTCGTGCCGCAAAAACTCGTGGGGCGAGTCCTCGCCAGCCCCATCGGCCTCGTTGATGTAGCTCGAATACTGGCTGAGCATGCTCAGCGGGCCCATCGACGGACGCAGGCTCGCAAAGCTGTGCGGATGCGTCTCGGGCCCCACAACGCCGTCAAAGGCGGCGTCAATGTCGCTGTACTGGCCGTGTCGGCGGTCCGCAACCAACCCCATCAGACCCGACAGCCGCACCGGAACGCTTTGGTGGCTGGCCATGTCGAGCGGTGTCGTGTCGCCGTATCCGCTGAGACTGTCGTAGGACATGCTATCGTACCCAAATTCGTATGCTGGCGTTGCCCGTCCGCTGTGGCGAGCATCGCTACTGTGGCTGGGTATCGCGCTACCCGCCTGGCGCTGCTGGCCTGCCTGGCCTGCCTGGCCCGTCTGGCCCGTCTGACCTGCCATCTTGAGTGTCTTGGACAAGTTCAGCGTCTGTGCTGGCACCGCTAGCGGTGCTGACGGTGGCACCGTCACACCGAGCAAGAGCGGCGAGAAGCTTGCTGGCCGTTTCTTGCTATTACCCACGTGGGTATCGTGCTCGCTGCTCCGGCCATCCACCAGGTCCCGATCCCGGTCGTGGTCATGGTCGTGGTCCCGGTCGTGGTCTTCTGTCCTGTGCTGTCCAATCATCCTAATGTGCGCCACATAGTCAAAGTCGTCCGCACCAATGTCCCACGCATCGTCACGCTGCGGCTGTGGCTCGAGCGCGTGCGGAGCGCCCGCGAGGCTCGGCTGTCCGTACGGCTGGCCGTACTGTCCATCCATCGCAACGTCCATCTCCTCGTTATCTGTGTCCCTTTTTGTGCTTGCTATCTCGTTGCTCAACGGTGCCGTCTCGCTGTCTGGCGTCTTGGATCTGCCATCGCTAAGGTACATCATGCGCCACATTATGTTCTCCATGCGTGCGCGGTACGGGAGCGACAGTCGCGCGTTGCTGTAGAGCTTGCGTAGGCCCTCGACGTGCTGGTTGTTGTCGGCAAAGGTGGGCGATGGCGATGGTGCTGACATCTCGTCAGCGCCTGCGACCGCGCCAGAGCCCGCCAGCGCTGTCAAGCGCGCGTGCGCGTGCGGGTGGGAGTGAGCGTGAGCGCGAGCGCCCGCAACATCGGCGTCCGAGGAGCGACCCGGTGTCTCCATCGTCGGCTGCAGTGGTTGAGGGCTCAGCAAACAAGTGTCGATGGCTACTACGTTTTGGTTTCGGCGGTGGCTTATCGCCATCGCACCGCCACCGCCGCCGCCGCCGCCGCCAGCGCTGGCACCCCGCCAGCCACGGCAGCGCAGAGCAGCCGTCGCTGCGACAGCAGCGACGGCCGTGGCGCTAGGGAGGCGCCCGCTGGGTGATGGTGGTTGGGCCCTATTTCGACCCAACCAGCTTCTCATTGGCTGGGATAAAGGATTATGTAATCATGACGTGAACAAGGGCCGAGCGAGGGCCAGCGAGGTTGTGGATAAGCGGATAAGCGCTGGTTTTGTGCGGAGGGCGTTGATGGTGGCGGAACAAAGGGACGAACGGGGCGTGCCGGGACGGTGGGTGTAGTTCAGGCGAGTGAAGGACGGATGGGGTTGAAGTTGGTCCGGGACGGGTCGGGTGGGGAGTACCTGACTAAGCCTCCGAGGGCTGTCAAAGGAGGGGCTTGCCCCCCCTCTCTGAGCGTAGCCGTGCCGCGGCACGGCCCACACCTCGGGGCCAGGCCGCACCATAGTATGGCCTAGCCGTAGCATGGCCTAGCCGTAGCATGGCCTAGCCGCATCGTAGGATGGACCTAGCCGCACCTTTGCTAGCCGGGGCTCGCCTCTGCCTAAACGTTGCGCCAAGACATTTAAGAGAAAAAAAAGTTCATGTGCAGGATATTATATACAGGAACAATAGATTTTTCCGTTTTGTACGGTTAGTGGTGAGGCGGATAAATTTAGACAGGCGAACAAGGCTAGTGAGACTTATTATTTCGACAAGCTTTGTGAGGTCTAGTCTACGTTGTACATTCTGCAGTAATCTGGAAATGTGGAATATGTGGACAATGTGGAATATATGGACAATACGGATTACCTGGACTCTCTGGCATTGCTGGACAATCTGGGTCATGGCTAGCGCTATCAATCTGTATGCTGTCTAATTTTGGCAATCTGTCTACCGTGTAATTTAGTGTATCAAGAGTTTGGCGAAATTCGTCTAGGCTGGCCCCTACTATCAGTGCTCTACCCGCCCCTACTATCGGTACTCTCTTCCAGTTCTCTCTTCCAGTACTCTCTTCTATCAGTACTCTCTTCTATCCGTACTCTCTTCTATCAGTACTCTCTTCTATCAGAATATCATATAGTCCTACACTATACCCTATAGTACTACACTATACCCTATAGTACTACACTATACCCTATAGTACTATACTATACCCTATAGTACTCTACAGTACTCCACTGTACCCAGTACTCTACTGTACTCCACTGTACCCAGTACTCTACAATACCCCGTACTCTACCCACAACCCTCCCTATCTATCGGTTACTCTGGAATTTGGAAATGACGTCAAGTATATGCTGCCGCCAAGTTGATTGCCAAGCTGTATGTTGCCGCTATGGATTCGCTAATGATGCAGCACTTGTTGCTAATTTTGACGCATATTCTACCGCTGATCCATATTCCCGCTAACGTGATCTATTCTACCGGCTTTATCCATATTTTACCGGTTTGATCCATATTTTACCTTGATCCATATTTTACCAGCTTGATCCATCCTCTACCGGCTGATTAATACTCTACAGGCTGATCCAACCTATCCTGGATCTACACACACCTATCCTGGATCTACACACACCTATCCTTCTTCAGTAGAAATTGTGATTGTGAGATAAGCTGCAATATACAAAACACTCCCACTCATTGGAACCGCACCGCTAGAAGATTGTAAGGGTGCTGATACACTGGTTGGAATCCAACACCTCCAAGATACAGCGTCCATAGCCGTACAACTTGGACTGGCCCCACCGCTTTATCTTGGTGCGGCCGTCATCAGAACCCATCAGTCTCTCGCCCTCTTCGCCCAGACGCACACTCAGCTGCTCGCCCAGACGCACACTCAGCTGCTCGCCTACCCTATTCAGCTGCTCCTTCTCCAGCTGATCCTTCTCCAGCTGATCCTTCTCTGGTTGCTCCTTCTCCAGCTGCTCATCCCTAACCAGCTGCTCGCCTAACCTACCGTCTCCCTGCTCGAGCATGTCCAAATCCAGCACAGCAAACTCAGACTCGTTGCGGTTCAAAATCACCGGTACCGATACCTGTGCAGGTACCATGTGCTTTTCAAAAGGCACCCACGAGCAAATCTTTTGCGTATACAGACCGGAAACCTCCCAGTTGCAGCGGCTCCACTTGCCAAAGTTTAGCGCCTCGGTAATACCCCCGTTGTGCGCAACAATTTTGCGCACAACAGTAGACTCGCCCCGGTTAAAGCCGTTGCAGTCGTATTGCACATCAATGCCGTACCGGAAGTAGTTGTGGAACTTGCAGTGCGCGTCCGCATCTGCGTGTGCGTCCGCATCCTCAGCGGCACTCCCGCCAAGAGCGCCGGGCCCGCCAGCAGGCACTCCGCTCCCGTGTATCGACAACCTCGAGTCCAGCTTGTTGAAAAAGTCGTCGGGAGGACCGAGAATACGCATCACTTCCTGCTGCGTCGTGGTACCCAACACGATCCGCTGCGAGTTTACACTGTGTGGCAACCTCACATGCACAATGCCATCCTCGAGCTCAATGTTGAGCATGCACAGCTTGGCCGCTTGTTGTTCGTTGGGATCTAAAAACTTATCCCGAATTGCTGCCTGATTTCCCGTCACTCCTTGTTTTCTCGTCACTCCCTGACTTCCCGTCACGGCCTGGTTCCCCATTGTCTCCTCCCCAATAACAGACTCAATCGTCAGCTGGTTCCATGAGTCGCCTTTGCTCAACACCATCAGCTCACACACAATCTCTTCTGGTGCCGCCCAGTTGAGAAGAGTCAGAAGCACCGCCTCCGCCTGCTTGGCCTCACTGAGAGCGCGCACCTTGTCGCGCGCCCGCAAACTCAGAATCGCAAACTTGAATGCGACCCCGGGATACGATAAAATGTACCCCTCCCCACCAGCAGAAAGCCGTCCGGGATACGTCGGCCCAAATATCTTGTTGTACACCAGAGTCAACGTCGGACCACGCGCTCGCATAGGCCCAGTCCCGCTGCGTGCCTCAAACGAGTTCAAGCTAGCACCCTTGTACATCAACCGCAAGAGCTTGTGGCCAGCGCCAGGCGCCGGACCGCTCTCGGTAACGTTCAACACCTCAATCATCTTGAGCAGCTGCTCCCGCGCATTGCTAAACGTCAATCGTATGTCGTAGTCCACAAGCGTCACCATCACCGGCATGTTGAAGTAGTCCGTCTCGCTGTAGCTCACCTTCAAGCGGTAGTCGCTGCGGTTCAACTCTTTCATAATAGTGTACAATGAGGTACCAAGCACAAGCTTATTGCCGAGGCGCTCGCCAGGCACTATACGCGTCTCGTGTATCTGCTCCAGCATTAGCAGTTGAGTGACTGTTGTGGGGGGGAGGGGGCCTGTTTTTGGGTCCCTAATCTGTTTGTATGCAGGATGATAATTGTATTGATTACCAATCCAAAATCTATAGATTTACATTTTATCTTCATAGATACATCTTTTTATTCCTTGTATTCATCTATTCATATTCATATTCATGTTCATATTCATGTTCATGTTCATATTCATGTTCATGTTCATTTTCGTTTTCATGTCCATACTGTTCTATATCCCGTCCTTTGATTCTTATCCTTAGCTCAAAATGTCGACGATAGATATCCGGGACCGAGTAGCCTCTCCCTGTATTTCCTTTGGAACTAACAAGTTTGATACGTACACCAGGTTCAATGTGTCGTTCTCGTCCTCCACGTGGTAAAAGGCGCCAGATAATGGCTTGCTCAAGAGTCCCACCAAGTCCTCGCCCGGTGCCTCTGGCTCCTCGCTAGTTTCTGCATCGGGGCCAGCATGGTAGCACGCCTGGCACAATGTCCGGGTACACTCGCTCTGACCATTGTATATCTCGTAGCCGTCGTAGTTGCCGCTATCACTCTCGGCTGCCAGTGTCCACCATATGGGGCTGCTTGTGGCAGCACACTTGGTACACTGCAACTTAGACACGACGGCCTTGCTTTGTTCAGCGGCCCCAATTAAAACCAGTTTTGTACCCGTCCTGGCCTTTTCAATCTGGTACTGCTCGTAATGCTCGACATAGGCACCAGACCTATACCGTGGACCACTCAGGGTGGTGGCGTGGCTCTTGAGCAAACTTTCCAAAAATAGTTGAATCAATGGCTTACGTTCTTCGCGGTTGCTTCCGTGAGCACGCTGGCCCAAGGTCCGCATGCTGTATATAGTGGGGACCGACTGGTCGTGTTTGGGACATACAAGTATTGGCTTGAGAATACCGTAGTTATCGCCAATCTCAACAATGCGGTGATCCTTTTCATTTGTCCAGGGAGGAAGTGTTTTGAATCCCAACTTGAAGTTGGGCGTGTCTTGTGCACATGTGACGTGATACCGGCATTCTGATTCGCACAAGTCGCATGGGATAAGAGAACCATTGGTTGACAGGCAGATGCTGCACTCGGTTGCATAATTCTTGAGAAAGATCTTGGTGGTGCTCAAAACGGAGAGTGGGCTGGACGAACCAGTCGTTCCGGCATGGTAAAGGACATCCTTTACCGGATTATTTGACTTCAAATTGTACCCTGCCTCTTGCCTAAACTCCACCAACGAATAGTCAAATATGGCACAAATAAGATGACACCATTTGCCGCTGTCTTTGATGGGCTTCAAGAAATCTGGCTTAACTAAGGGAGATCCCACCAAACAAAGCTCGTAGTTGGACTCGTTCGCCAAGCATAAAGAACATGAATAAACTGTGGAGCTGGTTGGATAGAGATCATTCACGCACACTTCGCATAGCCACTCCTTCACGGGTTTTGGAATATCATTGGGAATGTTAACCAAAACACAAGAACTGTGCACATTCACCCCGCAATGCGAACATATCAACATTTCGTCATTGGAAACATCAGCAGTATCGTGCTCGCGACATACGCAACACTTTCTGTCGTGTGTCTCAAACGGTAATCTAACAGTAGTCGAATATGGGATCTGTATTGCCATAGTTTGAGATGAACTATCTATCGCCTGTCGTATCGAATAGTTGACCACGATATCCTCCAAAATTTCTGAAGATATGTTGTTACAAGTCTTTTTGTCAATCTTGTAAAGCAGCTTGGCCTCTGGGAAAAGATAGTCAGGGTTAAGAAGCTGGTTCTTTAATCGTTCACTAGTGGCTAAACGTCTCAGACGCTTTGAAGTAGGAACCGATCCATTGCCAATCTCAGATGCAGTCCTCTTTGTAGCAACAACTTTTCCAGTGCTTTCCTCCTTTACTTTTCTCTTGCGAGGCTTCGGCTCCTTAAGTGGTCGGTTTTCTTGGCCAGGCGTCAAGCGCCCATCCTTGATTAAACTCACGGGGTCTACCAGAAGTTCCTTCTTTACTGCTTTGGCCCTGGGCTTAGTCTCGGTGAGTTTGGGCAGATTCTTTTTACCAACTTTCGCAGCTGCTGGCTTTAAGATCTTCTTCTTGGGCGATACTACTTCATTTTGACCCTCGTCTTTAGCAGCTTGTACAGTCCTGGTAGGTCTAACATCTTGTGCCTTGAGCTTTTTGAGTACATTCGGAGGCTTTTTCTTGAGCGTACCCGGTGTTATGCTCGATTCTGAAGACACTTCGTCATCATAAGAAAGAATTGCTCCTCGTGATTCCGCTTCCTGTAAAATTTGAGCAGTGTCAGCCACTAACTCAAACTCAAATTTTTTCTTCCATCCTGACGTCTTATTATTATTTTTCTCTATTTCAGCCGGGTCGCACCAAACTACGGCGTACCTCCTCCAAAGTTTAGCACATCTAAAGCAAAGGCCAATTATAGAACCCTTGGCGTATGCATACTCATCATTATCCGTTTTTTGAGATGCAGAAATAGCTGTTTTTTCGTCATGACCTGTTATATGAAACCATTGTCTTGAATGGTGAGAATGGCAGTGTTTGCACGCGAATTTGGCACCCAACAGGAAAATCTTACCACTCTCATACGATGAATCATCGTCAGGGTCGGCCAAATCGTCAGATGACCGAGTGACTACCTTTGTTTCTTTGACATTCTCTTCTCGGGCGACATTCTGTACCTTCTTTTGCCTCCTTCCTTCGAAATTTCCCCATATCAATTTCCCATTTTTTGTCTTTTTCCAAAGATAATAAAATCTTACAACCATTGAACATGGTTGACTTTTTACTTTTTTGTAAACATGATACAATTCGCTTCCAAACTCTCTAACTCCAAGTTCAAATCGCTTTTTCTCTTCTTTGCTGAATGTTGGTTCTCTCAAAGAACTTCTAGTCAACTTGGATGCTTCGGTAATACATTTTTCGACATCTCCAGAGTTCACATAATAATACTTGACAAGAGCATCAAAAAAGTTTGGAGATGTCGGTTCTATTCCCAATTTGGTTGCAATGCTAGCAGCGCTTTTAATATAGTTATCCAACCTTTGAAAATTGTCCTCTTCGTCAGATGGTCTACTTTTCCATTGCAATGTGCAAGTTATTCCCTCGCCATCATCGACTCCACGTTCAATAAAGCCTTTCGGTCTCGGTTGCAACCATTGAGGAAATTCAGAGCTAGGGATATTCTTATAATCCTCAGGTATCTCCAACTTTCTTTGTGTTTCGTCCCCCTTGTTATAGTTCTTTTTGTATGGCCCTGGTGTCTTCTTTTTGGCCATAGCCGACTTATCAGGGTCGTAATACACGATAGGATGGTCAAAGCACTCTGGTATGCTGGTTGCCTGATGCTTTGCCCCAAGTCTTGTTGAGGCTCTAGGGTATGGTGATCTATCTTCCAAATCGACACCATCCTCTAGACGAGCATGCATTCCTAAATATCTCATGCTCCATTCTTCCTTAAGTCGTCTAGCATTTAAAGTTAGATCCAGGTCTTGGTTTAAAAATTCTATAGCCATTGTCTCATACTTTGGCAACGGTGTGACGTGATCCCTTTGCGCGCCATCATCATCTAAATCGTCCTTCTCGTCTGCCAAATCACAATCGCTTGGCTCTGCTAACCCAGATGTTGAGTCTGTGCCTTCGGAAGGCGAGTTCGGTGCTGAATTAGACCGCGACGAAGAATCAGATTTTGTA
The DNA here is from genome assembly GCA_030566955.1 of [Candida] anutae. Lineage (NCBI taxonomy): Eukaryota > Fungi > Ascomycota > Pichiomycetes > Serinales > Debaryomycetaceae > [Candida] anutae. The sequence goes on along the minus strand of JAKUBP010000003.1, from coordinate 191,563 downwards.
TCGCTCATCACGTTGTCAGCACTCGAAGGTTTGTTATTATACAACATTGTCGTCTTTTTGCGTTGGTACTCAATATCGTGCTTTTTAGTACAGAGTGCACAAGCCCAGGAAAATCCTCGACTAGGCTTTTTGAGCAATGGGGGGTCCAAGCAAAGCATATGGTAAAATCTATCACACAGCACGCAGTTGATTGAGTCTCTCGAAGACTCGCACCACTGTCCGCATTTTTGGCAGCTCCGCGAATTTGAACTAAAGGCATTTAAAAGAAGCTTCGTCCACTGTGATTCCACGAAAATGAACTCAAACCGCTTATTGAGTGCCACCAAGAAGCTTTTGCTTTTGCAGTCTGCAATGGTGGAGTACTGTAACAAGCTCTGAGTCAGCAAAACATCGTAAAACTTGATCATATACCTGTCAAACAACTTGTCAAAGTAAAAGCAGTTGGGTTTCTGTGTATAGTGTTCGAGGTATGCAGCCGCGGTTGCTCCAGGCTGTGGGCGTAGCGACTTTTTGGGCCCGGGCTTGCCCTTGACGTCCGGAACCTTGGGCGCCTGTGGAATGACAAACTTGGCGAGCGCATACTCCTCTTCAATATCCTGCTTGAGCCGAACGGTCACCAAGCCGCGGTAGCTGAGTAAGGGGCACGTGTCGCTGTGCATTGAAGCGTACAAGAGCCTCGAATCTGACGTGGTCTTGGACACGTCGCGAGGCCGGTAAAACCACTGTATCTGAAACTGAAAGTCGCGTGCATCGCGTATCCGCTCAGCCTGGCCCGAGGACGAGTCCGGCTTGCGCCCACCATTATAATCTTTACGCTCGCGGGACTCCTCCTTGACCTCCTCTTTGATCTCCTTGACCTCCTTGACCTCGTTCACCTCCTTCTCCTCCTCCTTAACCTCCTTCACCTCCTTCTGCTCCTCCTTTGCACCCCACTCCTGTTCGCTCTCCCCCTTCTTCTTCGCCTTGGATTTGAACCCCATAATCCGTCCAATGTAGTACGGCTCGCCCGGCGGCTCGCTGATCATGTATATATAGTCGTTCTTGTGGAGCTGGAAAATGTTCTTGGCCTTCTTGACCGGCACCAACCTGTAGTTTCCCGGAAGGATGGGCTGGTGCGGACAGTACAAGATCTGCTGCACCGTGTCCACGTACGCATCCTCCAAATTTAGCCTGTGCGAGAAGGTGTCCTGCGGCTGTATCGGCGGCTGCCAGTTGTAGGGCACAGTCTCTCTATCCGCGCGCGCAGCCTCGTCCAAGCCCTTACCGTCAAACGCCGGAGATGCGCGCTTCGGTCCAGGCTTCCGCCGCCCGGGCGTACCGCTCGCATAGCCGGGACCAGCGGCACTGGCCGTGTCCGCAGGCCCAAGCGACGGCGACGGCGACGCTGCGTCTGGCGCACCGTCGTCGAGCGCCATGTCCTCAATCGAGTCGTTGTACGACTTGTTCGTCGCGGCCTTCCTCTTCGGCCGTGCCAGGACCATCCTGTTGGCCAAACCTTCTCTGTAGCAAACGGGTCCCGCGCTCCGCCAAAGCCGTGATAAAAGACTAGCCTTTGCAAAGCTGAAAAGCGCCCATGGGCTGCTCAGAAAAGACAAAAATTACGGACCAGCCTATTTTTTTTAATTCAGTATAAACTTCCTCGAGGCGCCGGTGGTGCTACGGGCGGCGAGTGAGTGGAGCGCAGGGAGGGCGCTGATGCTCGAAGAACGGCTGTTGGAGTACAGCGGTCAAAAAAATGGTGAAAAATGGTGGAAAATGAAGTAAAAGTCATAAAAATGATGAGTATTGTCTATATGTATTCGTCTTCATCCATCATTCTTCATCCATCCTTCTTCTCTTCATTTCTTCTTCATTTCTTCTTCTCTTCTTCTTCTCTTCTTCTTCTCTTCTTCTTCTCTTCTTCTTTTCTTCGTCTCTATCTCCATCCTTCTTCTTCTCGTTCTGTTGAATTTCCACCAATCCTATCCTCTATGCGTATCCTGTTTCTAATGCCTTTTCAATCTCCTCAATCTCTTCTATACTCTTTGCAACCTCTAATCTCTCCAAGAGCTCCTTCTTCTCCAATGGTCCGAGCTTTCGCGCCACACTCTGTAGATTGCGATCCTTTACACTCTGATTCTTTACGCTCTGATTTCCATCCTGTCCATCCTTTCCACTGCCATCTCCCGTTACACTAGGCCCCTCTTGCAAGTACTCTAGCGCCAATTCGGTTGGCTTGTCCCACGTTCCAAAAAGCGATGCTGCCTCTGCGCGCTCCGCGTCGCGCACCTTTGCCGCGTCCAACACCACGAGAGACGGAACGAGCCACACCGTGAAGGCGCGGTAGTGGGCGAGTCCGCATACTGGGTTCCCGCTGAGGAGGAGGTGCTCCAAGCGCGTAAACTTGCGGAGGTTGGCCTGGAAACGGCGTATGCTGTTGTTTGCAAGCGAGAGCGCCTTTAGGCGCGTGTCGCTCGGAAACGTGTCGTCAATGTGCGAGACGTTGTTGTTGGCGAGCAAGAGCACCTCCAACCGCACGAAGCCGTTGGGCACGTTGCCCAATACCGCAATCTCGTTGCCCGTCAAGTCAATCACCGCGAACCGGTCCCGCGTCACCCCTAAGTTCTCGATGTACGGAATGCCGCGGTCGCGCAACTGCAACGTGAGCTGCTTCGCGGGACTCAAGACGAGCAGCGCGGCCTCAACGGCGTTGGCGGTCAAGCGCATCGTGTACTATAGGGCACATTTTTTTCATATCGAGTGTTTAGCACAGTATAATGATGAAGCTCGAGGAACGCGACGCGCCGGTGATTCCGGGCACGAGGCTCGACGACGGGGAGGCGCGAGATTTGCAGTGGATGGTGGCGGAGTTGCTTGGGCGGCGAACCCCCAATTTCCCCGGTTCGCAGCCGGTGTCGTTTGAGCGCGCGCACTTGGACGTGTTGCGCGACAAGGACTACTTTGTGTGCGAGAAGAGCGACGGGTTGCGGTGCTTGCTCTTCATCGTGTACGACCAGGCGAAGGGCGAGGGCGTGTTCCTTATCACGCGGGCGAACGAGTACTACTACATACCCAACATACACTTTCCGTTGACGGTGGACGAGACGGCGGAAGAAAAGACGTACCACCACGGGACGCTACTAGACGGCGAGCTTGTGCTCGAGAACAAGAACGTGAGCGAGCCGGTGTTGCGGTACTGCATTTTTGACGCGCTCGCGGTGAACAGCAAGACGATTGTCGACCGTCCGCTTCCGAAGCGGCTCGGGTACATCACGGAGCACGTTATGAAGCCGTTTGACCGGTTCAAGCAGAAGAACCCGCGTATTGTGAATGCGCCGGACTTTCCGTTCAAGGTGTCGTTCAAGCTCATGACGTCGGCGTACCACGCGGACGACGTGTTGGCGAAGAAGGAGCAGTTGTTTCACGAGTCGGACGGGTTGATTTACACGTGTGCGGAGACGCCGTACTACTTTGGTACCGACTCGACGTTGTTCAAGTGGAAGCCTGCGGAGGAGAACACGGTAGACTACCAGGTGGAGTTTGTGTTTAAACAGTACCAGGATCCGGACATGGACGAAAAGGACCCGCTGTCCACGTACACGGACTACGACTCAAAGCCAGACGTTATCAACTTGAAGGTGTGGCAGGGCGGCTCGCAGCACACAAACTTTGCAAGGCTCGACGTCTCAGACGAGGACTGGAACCAGTTGAAGGACTTACAGGAGCCGTTGCAGGGCCGCGTCGTGGAGTGCCGCCAGAGCACTACACGCCCAGGCTTCTGGGAGATGCTCCGCTTCAGAAAGGACAAGGCCAACGGAAACCACGTGAGCGTGGTGGAGAAGGTGTTGCACAGTATCAAGGACGGGGTCACCGAGGCAGAAATCGTGGCTGCGGGCCCTGAAATCTCTAAAGCGTGGAAGAAGCGCGCCCAAGACCGCGAAAAGGGTATCAAAAGAGGGGCTGATGACGCAGGACAGTCGGGCCGGCCACACGCAAAACGCCCAGCGCCGTCTGGAAGCAAGCAGCCAGAGAACGAGGAGCGCAGCAAACAAGCGGCACGGCACCGTCCAGCGAGGCCACTGTCTCCAAAAAGCAATGCAGGTTCCAATGAAAGCAACGAAATGGTCAATGAGATCCCAACCTACGAAGATAGTGACATAGAATAAGTGTAGTAGTTGTTATATTTAATATTTATCGTAGCTCGTAATTCAGCCAGTGGTGATAGCAACCGTGCAACCGATTTCCGTCCACGGCTGTAAAGCCGTGGTTTTGCAGTGCTCGCCTGCCTCTGGACCTGCTAGCCTGCCTCACCTCTCAGTATTCTGCGCCTGCGCCCATTCTGTGCAATCTTCATCTTAAAACTAGCTGCAAAAACGTCTAGACCCAGCCATTACGTAGACGTGCAAGCTTGGTCATACTGCGGTGGGAACGAGGCTGTACTGTGGCTGACGCCAGCAACCTGGATATCGCCGCTGCAGCCTTGAAGCCTCTCGGTCTTGCTCGTGTCTGTGTAAACGGGGGGGCACGACCCGCCGTCCACGGCAAGCGTGCTTAATAGCGTTATCGGCGTTGAAAACGAAATGACAACAGGTTTGTACCTTGTTTCCAGGTCGCGCAACTCGTGGTATGTAGAGTATGTAGGCAAGTTGGAGCATGTGTGGCTGCTTTTGCGCCTGGTATCGCTCGATACCGCTGTTCCGCTGCAGTCAGCGCTGGACCGCAGCAGGCTCGAGATCTCAATGCAGCTCGGTAGCTTGGGCGTCTCTTCAATCTCAAAGCACGCCTTCAACGAGTGTGACACTGTGAGCCCTAGCCCCTCGTCGGCACCCACCGAGGATAGCAAGTACTCGCGCGTCGTGGGCCGCAGTTTGGGCTTGTAGCTTGCCGGCACCTTGAACGAGCAAAGAAACAGAATGAAGCCGGCAGCCGTTGTGCACTGGTCGACATACTCCTGGCTCACGTTGTTGCGGTACAATAGTATGCGTTCCGTGTCGACATTCGCCTGGTCCTTATCCTTGGGCTTGCTGCTCTTGACGCTAATCTTTTGAAACAAGTACACCGACACCTTGTTGATCTTGAAGGCAGCAACGCTGCCAATGGGAAATATGCCAATGATGATCGACAAGGCAGAGTTTTGGTACGCTACCCGTGTCTGCAAGTCAAACTCGTAAACGAGCATGTCCCTCCAGTTTCCCGTCGCCACAATCGGGTCGCCAAACGCAAAGTCGTCGCTGGTGCACCGCACTATACTCACGCGCCGCTGGCGCTGTGCCCGCTTGAGCGTCCCCGTGTCCTTCTCCTTGTACATTGTCCTCGCAACGAGCTGGTACTTGATCGCAAGGTGCCGCGACACAACCGACTCGGGCAAGGACGCATCCACCACAAAGTTGAAGGCGTACTCGTACTCTCCAGGTAACATCACCCGGTCCTCCTTCCAGCATATCGTGTCGCACACAAGACTAAACGGCGTGCGCTCGCGCGGACACTGCGTGTCCGCGTACGCGCACACCACCAGCCGCGTCTCCCCGTGTCCCTGGAACAGCACGCTCACCTCGCTGATAAGCACCGGCCGGAACACCGCGAGCTTCATGTGTCCCCGCAACACCGGCGGACTGCCGCCGAGACGCTCGCCATGGCTGAGGCCCTTTTGGTACAAGACCGGGCTCGTCACCGACAAGGTCATGGCAAAGCACGAGTTCGAAAACGCACCACCACGGCCCAGTGTGACACGCCGCGACAGCGTGAGTCGCGTCACCCACAACGACACCATGTTGCACGCGCTCCACGCGCTCGAGTCGGCCAGGACAGCTTGAATCATCTCGCAGCCTAAATCTACACTTGCTAGCACACTTGAGCTAAACAAAACTAGTGGAATACTGAATCGAAACTAGGAATCGAACCAAAACAAGGAACCCAACTCGTTTGTACCCCCCAGCCCGAGCATAACCGTAAACTGCCGCTGGGGGTCCTTGGCGAGTCGCGGCTGCAACCTTCTTAAAAAAGTGGTCACGTGTTTTGTGGAGAAGGCACCCCACAAATTAGCGTTTTTCGCTTGTCTCGTTCCACTCATTCATTCATTCTCCATTTATCGATTCATTCATTCTTCTCCCTTCTTCATTCTTCCTCCTCACTTCTTCCTTCTTCCTTCTTCCTTCTCCTCGTCCCCATCCCCCTCCTCACCCCCCTCTCTACCTCCTCCAGATTTCTTGTCTGACATCCCTCAGATTTCTTGTCCTTCTCCGGATTTCTGTCCTTCCCCTCCTCCTTCCCCTCTCATCTCATCCTTTTCCATCATCCCATCCTTTTCCATCATCCCATCCTTTTCCATCATCTCATCCTTTTCCATCATCTCATCCTTTTCCATCATCCCATCCTTTTCCATCATCCCATCCTTTTCCATCATCTCATCCTTTTCCATCATCTCATCCTTTTCCATCATCTCATCCTTTTCCATCATCTCATCCTTTTCCATCATCTCATCCTTTTCCATCATCTCATCCTTTTCCATCATCTCATCCTTTTCCATCATCTCATCCTTTTCCATCATCTCATCCTTTTCCATCATCTCATCCTTTTCCATCTCCTTTCCACCTCATCTTTTCTCACTACACCTCATTCTACGCCATTGTCCCACCCTCATTTATTCCTACCTACTAGCGCTCCAAATTTATATTCTTGCCAAACTTGGCGTACAACTGCTTTTTCAACTCCTCCAAGCGCTCGTCAAACGCTTCAACCAAGTCGTCGGCCTCGCTAATCTTTGCACCCAAGCGCTCATTCTCCTCCTCTATCTTTGCCGACGCCTTCTCGGTGCTCAACACCACAAACACCTCCCCAATCTTGTACTGGACACCCTCGTCCGCGTCCAAGAGCTCAATCTCCATCGACAAGTCGTCGAGGTACTCCTTCTCCACCTTGAGCTTCCGCAACACCTCCAACTGTTCGTCCTTCTTGCCAATCAAGGTCGAGAACTGGTTGATGCGCTGCTGGTCCTCCCACAAAACCTCTGCCGCCGTGTTGCGCTGCCCGTCGGGAAGGAGCTCCATTGATGCTCAGTCAATTTTTCGTCACTAAACAGATCCACGTTCTGGCAGTACAACTACTACAACACAACACTACACAACACTACACTACACTACACTACACTACACTACACTACACTACACTACACACTACACACTACACACTACAATTCCCAGCACCTGGCCAATGCCTGCTCTGGCATTGGCGCTGACGCAACGGCACGCACAACGTGGTTAGGGCCACTACAATCTCGTGCTCCCCTCGCCTGTGCGCCTAAATTTCCCAATTTGGCGTACGCGCACTCCACGTCTTGCTTATAAGGGCTCTAGAGTCTGTGCGTGCACAGCAGCGATGACGGTTGCGGCAAATCCGGTGAGACAAGAGGCGCGGGACGGCGACACGTACGAGTTGGTGCGAGTCACGGACAGGTCCTCGATCGCGGCGACGCGGCGACACAATTCGGAGTCGTGGAAGGGTGTGTTGACGTCGCAGGCTTACGTTACGCGTGAGGCGGTATTGAGCAAGTGCGTTCACGCGGCGCCAGCGGTGAGCTTGTTGGCGGTGTATGTGTTGCAGAATACGCGCACGGGCGAGGGCGTGTGCTCGGTGGAGCTCTTGGTGCGAAATGCGTGGCGGGTGGACCGTGTGGGGGACCGCGTGGAGCGCAAGGACATTGTGTCGGCGTGTATCGGGGCGGTGTACACGTATAATGGCCACCGCCGCAAGGGCCACTGCCGCGTCATGATTGACAGGTTGGTTGAGGTGGCCAAGAGAGACTTTGTGGGCGAGGATGGGTTTGTGTTTTTGTACTCTGAGGTGGGGGAGTACTATGTCAAGAATGGGTTTACGTCGGTAGCGGTGGATGTGATTAACGTTCCACTCCTGTCGGGAACAGCTTTGGAACTGGGGGACGGTGCAGTGGGACTGGATATGGGGTACACCGCCGAGATGCTTGACTATCACACATTTGGCCCTATAATGGATGAGTACAATAAGCAGCTATTGCGACATGTTGAGAGACAAGTTGCCGCTGATGGCAAGTCTCGTGTTTCGATACGGCCGACGGGTTCCTTGCTTGACTGGTTTCACGCCCGCAGCAAGTACATTAGCTACAAGTTGTTTTACGAGTCGGCGGACGCGGCGCCGTTTGCGTTTGAGGAGAAGGCGTATGACGATATTGTGGCCAAGTTTAAGCTGTTGGGCCCGCACAAGCTTGGGCTCAAGCTCGTTGATGCGGCGGGAGATGTGCAGGGCTTTATTATCTGGACATACGACTGGACTGAATCGCTCAACAAGTATGCCACCGTAATCAAGCTTGCGGTTATGGGCGAAAGCGATGTGGACGCCACCAGTATCGCGTTGTTCAAGCTGATGCGCCGTCATCTCGAGGAGAGTGCTGATGGCCAGGGTGGGCCCCTGGTCAAGATTGTGATTTGGGAGTCCGAGGTTACGCCAGCGGTCAAGTCGTTTCTAGTCACCAAGTGGCTGAGTGTTGCTGGCATTGAAAACTCGTCGAGGTCCGCTATACTTTTTCCAGGTTTAGTTGACCAAAAGAGGTTTGCTCAAGGCGACATGATTTGGCAAGAGAATTCAAAACTCCCATGGTCGTAACCCTAGCCAATATGCATTTTTGTATCCCTGTAAAGGGGTAGTACTGAGATTGGTACTGAGAGTAATTTAATGTAGCGCAACCACTGGAGTTGTGGTTGGTTGTTTAGTAGGCGGCATAGTATGAGTTTGGTGTAGAGTGTGAGCCTAGAGGGGAGCCTAGAGGGGAGCCTAGAGGGGAGCCTAGAGGGGAGCCTAGAGGGGAGCCTAGAAGGCAGAATTCCCGAAAGCGCTCACGTCCGTCCGCGGATCCAGTGGATCTTTCTACGCCACGCGTTTGGAGTTGTGGGCCTCTCGTGTCTGCCAGTTTAGCCATCTGGCACGCTAATGGACGCCATGACCCGCGCGTAACCCAAATTTTCTGCCTCACATTTTTGGAAAAGTTGGTGGACGTGTTCGTATCAGTGTCTCTGCGCAGACATGAGCGACCCGACGTCGATTAACCCTATTCTTGTGGGTTACTATGATCCGTTTTCGGTGTATCCGACGATATCGAAAGAGATAGACGCCAGGCTTCCTTTAACGAACTTGAACTGGCAAAACCAATCTTCCAACATCTTCAAATTGATCACATCTCTTCCAGTGAAACTAGTGGAAGAGGTTCCCAAGCGCCGACCTGGATCGGAGGCTCGAGATGCAAAGTCTACGTTGCTGATGGGACCGATAGTTTATGCGCGAGTCATGTTTGTTCGGTACGCCAATTTGGACACGTACAGATCACAGGTGCGGCCGTTGATTAAAGAATGGCTAAAGGACTTGGTAGCTCCTTCCGATACCGAGTGGACAATTATATTGCATGTTGCATCCGACACAAAGAGCAAGAACTCTGGGTTTATGAAGATGTCTCTTTATGATAAACTCAAGGCCGACTTTGGGGTGGATGGTAAAGAGCTTCTTTCGCTAGGAAACGGCGATTTAAATACGTCTGATGACTCATTAAGATTCTTCAAGTTGAGTGAGGCTTCAGAGAGCATAGCGAGAGACTATAGCGACTTAATGTCGAACATGAAGAAGCTAGTTATGCAATCCTTTGGTAACAAGTACAAAAGCATCAATGATCGGTTAATACTATCTGAGAAGAAGACGATGTCTGAATTTGTGATCAAATTCAGTTTGGCGGGATTATTGAGTGATCTGAGACTCTTGCAGGAATCCTTGGATCTACACAGTGAGCTTTTTTCGGATTTGAATGATTTATTTTACAAAATGCCAAACTTATTTAATGCAACCAGCGATTTGTTAGAAGAAAACCTTTGCGATTATCATCTTGAAGATCCTTTACAAGTGCACAAGTTTGAATCAAGGATATGGTCGAATGGAAATATCAACTTGTTCCATGCTAAGTGTGTAATTTTTATTAGGCAGTCAAAAGTTCTCCAGGCACTTGCCAGTTCGGGCCCAACCATATCTGTCACTTCAATATCAGTTTCAAAACTACTTCTGAAGTTGATCTCTTTTGGAAACGACTTGTGCGTCTCATTTCCATCTTTGAGAATGGATCAGTTTGTGTATGTGGTTATTGACAACTTTTTGAAAATGCCTTTACTCAACCAGCTATTGGACCAGAAAAATCAACAAGAGAATGAAGATAGCGCTCCTGCTGTAAATAAAATCCTAGAGTACAGAGGTGAAGCAATTCTCTTTCAACGGTCAAAGTTTGTTCGCATTGCGGAAGCCAAGGGGTTTTCCTTGAACGGCTTTATAGAAATACTCCTGGAAGTGTCTTTAGATAACGATTCTCCTTGTTTGGATCTGGACAAATTGAATTTAACGTACAGACCATTGTGCGATGCTGTTGTTGATAAACTGGCTTTTTTTGATCACTTTGAAAACTTGACAGAAAGTGCCATTCGGGACTTTGTTTCCTGTAATAGAGAAAAATCCATTGATATTTTAAGTATAGATTTGGCATTGTTGCATTACCAAAAGTCTAACTATGAAGAATCATTAAATATTCTTCAGGATTCCTTTGATTTCTTTATCAATAATGGCTGGAACTTCATGGGTGGAATCCTTCTTGAAGTCTATATTGATTGCATAGAGCGTCAAAATCCAAATGACGATATTGTCATAGTATCAAATTGCTTAAAGTTATTTACTACATTGGTCAAGGAGAATGACATTAGCAGTAACCGCGGCATAAATAATTATTCATCAATCAAGAAGCATAGCCAAGTTATTCAACTTTTTGATAAAATTATGGATCATTCACTGAAATTACCGAAACAATTGGAATACCCAATGAAATCCCTCTTCACTGTTAAGATTTCCAAACCCATAAGAGCAGATATGTCAACTTCAGCTAATCGATATTTGCTAAAAATTTCAATTGCGAATTTATTTGAAATTGATTTCAAATTTCAATCCATGAAATTGGAGTTGAAAAATACGGAGACTGAAGCATCAGTCGAATTTGGTGCTGAAAATGTGAACATTGGACGTGACGTTGAGCAGGAGATTACCCTCCATACAAATGAGTTTCAGCTAGGTCAGTTCGTGCCGGCCAAAGTAGTGATCAATATAAACGACAAGTTACAGTTTATTCACTACTTTGACGATTCTAGACTTTCGAATTTATCGTACAACTTCGACAACACCGTTATCATTAATAGGAACGCTGTGCAACTGAACGAAAATACTCCCGTTAGCCTAGAACCAAAGATCAACTTCTTACCAGATATCAACAAATTTTGGTGCGAGTTTTTAAATGCTCCAAAAGTAAAATTGGGGCTGACTGCACTTATTCTTTGTTTGCATAATTCGCTGAATATACTATCGAATTTAACTTTCGATTTGAACTCTCCTAGTGAAGGGATGACAATTGAAGCTGGCCCAAGTGGATTGAATTTGGAAACATTACTTGCTGACACTGTGCATGAAATATTGATACCATACACATATAATGGGAGCAATAAAATGGTCACCATGATGGCGACGATACACTATGAATCGAATGGCGAAAAGTATCAGCATTCAATTTCATTTCAACTTGATATCTCGTTGATGGTTTCAGTTTCCGTACAAGATATTTTCAAGATTGGGCATATCTATTCTAAATTTCTGATAGGGGTGTCAAATACTAAAGTGCCAATCAGAGTCGTGTCAAAAGAACTTACTACGACCAACGAAAATTACGCTATTTTAGCCCCAAAGAATGTCTTTTCGCCGGTTATTGCATTCCATGCCCAGTCATGTACCCTCTTTTATAAAATCATTCCTGATTCACAATACCAAGTTAGAGCTTCCGATACCTTTGACTTGCGTATCACTTACTCTGTTTTAGAACAAGAGTGTAATTTCTACTTTGAAAGTCTTATTTTAGCAGAATTGAAGCGGTTGGGCTTTTCAAGGTACTGGTTTGTTTTGAAATTGAAAATCCTAACACATGCCAAGTTTGACTTGAATACATATGCCATAAGGAATAGGTTGCAATTAACAAACGCTAGTACCGTCACTGAACTTCTTGAGTCTATGGATGGGTCATTTTTCGACTCTGGAGAAGACGTTTCGATCTTGCTAAGCTCGATTGGTTGCATTATGACCGAATCACACACTCTCGAAAAGGACAAAGGGCCAGACATGCCCCTCTCTGAATTATGCATTTCTGTGCCGGTTCCTGTTTTAAAGTATTTGCAGATCGTTGAGTTCTCATACGAAAAAAAGCTGCTATTCCACGTGGGAGAGGCCATTGAGGTCAGCTTGAAGGTTGAAACTGTCACGAAATGGTTCACTGATGATGAGCCCAACGAAGAATCAAAAGCAAGTGAAGATAGCTTTTCTAATGGAATTTCCTTGGTGGATGCTTCGTCGCCCAAGAAGGATAATTTTCCGAATGAAGAAACAGTATCAAAACCAACGGAAAGTCCTGCGGAAGAATTCCAGCTCTCGATCCACAACAATGAAAATTGGTTAATTTCGGGCTTCAAGAAGCAGTCCTTTACGGTGAAGGGTAAAGAAAACACCTTCACTGCTGGGTTAGTGCTTGTGCCGCTTAATATCGGTAAGCTTCTCTTACCCAAGGTTATTATCAAACCCCTCTCGCCAAGGGGAAGCGGTTTTATGGATATTGATTTTAAAAACGGTCAGGAAACCGTTTTGGTCGTCTCGGAACTCGATAGCATCACTTTTTCGTTTTGAGCTATACTGCTCAAAGCAATTTGCATTATATTACCTCTTTATAGCCTATATCATAGAATCACTAGACGGGTATTTGCAACCTGTTAACTTAAGAAGCATCGCGTCTTATCCCTTCTTTTAAAGCCGCGAGCTGCTTCTAGGATAAAATGGGACGAATTGACTGTTGGATCCTACATCTACAAAAGTGAACTAATTTGTTTGAGCACCCCAGGGCTCAATATCGTGCCTTGTTGCTTTGTGAATAGGAAGCTTTAGTGTCACTTTTGTGACACTAAAGCCCTGATTACCTAATTTAGAAACTGGTATTGACGTGTCAGAACAAAACGTTTATCAACTTCCCACATTCACAACTCCGCCACAATATGGTAAAGGATACTATATACTACGATATTTTGGGTGTGAGTCCGCTGGCAACAGATTTGGAATTGAAGAAGGCTTATAGAAAGCAAGCTATCAAGTTACATCCTGACAAGAATGGCAACGATCCCTCAGCAGCTGAGAAATTTCAAGATTTAGGAGAGGCGTATAGCGTCTTGCTGAACAAGGACACGAGGGCTGCCTACGACGAGCTTGGAAAAGATGGAATGAATGAGAGTGCTTCCGGTCCAAATGCCGACATTGACCCTACAGAGTTCTTTACAATGATTTTTGGAGGTGAGGCGTTCAAAGACTGGATTGGCGAATTGAGTATGTTGAAGGAGGTTTCAAAGACTTCGGAAATTTTAGATGATGATAATACAGATAATGCAGCTGCAGCCGCGCCAGTATCTTCTGGCCCGGTTGATGGAACTGTGGATGTCTTGCATGGGACAAATGTCGCAACGAATAGCAAGCCCATAGAGCTTACGGGCGAGGCTATTAAGAAGAAGAAGAAGCAAAGATTCACTCCAGAGCAAAGAGAAGAGATTCTCAGATTGCACGAGGAAGCGAAACAGGAAAAGAAGGAGAAGGTCAACACTTTGGCCATGAACTTGCTCTCCCGTGTTGAAAGTTATATAAGTGCGGATAGCAACCCCGAGGCGATTAACCAATTTTTGAAAAAGTTTAGAACTGAATTGGAGGATATGAAAAATGAGAGTTTTGGTATTCAGCTCTTGCAGTTGATCTCAAAGACTTATGTTAACCAGGCGCATGCCACCATCAAGTCTTGTAAGACCTTTGGGGTCTCCAAGATTTTCACTAGTGTCAAAACCAAGACTGGAAACGTTAGAAATGGAATCTCCTTGATCAAATCGGCGCTTGACGCTCAGGTTGCGATTGAAGATATGGTTCGCCAGCTGGAGAGCATTCAGTTGAATTTGGACTCGGGTGCCGAATTAACCCAGGAAGAGCAAGTTAGACAAGCAGAAATGGAGAGACACATCACCGGGAAATTCTTGGCCACTGCATGGGCATCTACAAAGTATGAGGCGACTGGAGACTTGACCAAGGTCTGTGATTTGATTTTGAATGAAAAGTCGTTGTCAAAGAAGGATCGGATTCGCAGAGCTGGGGCTCTTCTTGTCATAGCCAAAGAGATGCAGGCAGTGCGAAGATCACCTGAGGAAGATGAAGAGGCACGGATTTTTGAGGAAATGTTGGCGGATGCAACGGCCAAAAAATCTGCGAAGACAAAAACCTACAATTTCACTCCGGAAGATCTCAAGTCACACGTCGAGATGGCCGAAGAAGAAAACTTTAAACAGGAAAAGAAGTAGTACTTTAGAAGGAAATAGCAGCAGATTGTAATTTAGCATTTGTAGTTGGGAAGACAAAAGCATCACAGCTCTTTATTTGATCACGTGAATTGATGCTTGTGAGAAAAATCAAATTATACATCCCAACTCGCCATTCAGTTGACTGCTTCACATTAGGATGGCTGGCTCAAAGGAGATATTACAATTGTACAAGAAGTTGCTAAACCAGGCGCATAAGTTTGACAACTACAACTTTAGAGAGTTCGCGAAGAGGAAGATTGTCCATTCTTTTAAATCCAATAAGGATTTGACTGACAGCAGTGAAATCTCAGCCTTCTACAAGCAGGGAATGCTCGATTTGTCTCTCTTAAACAGACAAACCACCATTTCACAGATGTTTACGTTTGACAAGTTGGTCGTGGAGCCCTTGAAGAAGGTTCTGCCCCAGTAGAGTATGGGCACTCAACGATGTTACGATTAGAGCTAGCTGGGGGTCCGCATTAGTCAGACTCGGAAACTTGTCAAAAGATCGGTTTGTCGTCTCAAGAGGAGCCCCATGAACGTATTTACCAAATATACATTTCCATTACGCCGCGGTATCGAACAAGTAGATGTTGTAGACTACAAAGCATAGCACCGCTGCATGGTGTAGCATTCAAAAAAAAAAACCGACCTCGGTGAGGATCGAACTCACGATCTCAAGATTAACAGTCTTACGCCTTAACCAGCTTGGCCACGAAGTCTTATTCTGCGCTGGTAAGATTAACTTTTTTTTGGCTTCTGCCGCACTCATAAGCTGAAAGGTAGTACAGCACAACCTGGCTTTCTCGAGTAGCAGATTTGTATGCACCACATACACCTCATACCAGCGTATATTGCAGAAACCTTATCGATCTGATTTTAAAAAATCGTAGAAAAGTATACATTTTGTTGTAAACTTTAGGAAATCACGCCAGTTTATCCTTTGGCACTATATTGGTAAATGTCGAGCAATTTGTGCCAGCAGAGTGGACAAAAACCACAACACGCAAGCATTACAGGACTGCAGTGGTTACGTGGCCCCTGAATTTAGCTTACGATTTGCAGTTTTCAAAAAGTCCAACAAACAAGTCTTTTCACATGTCTAGCTCCTCTTGAACATCGTGTGCAGCTGTAAGGAGTAGCGAGGAAGGGGAGTGACCGCAAGGGTTGCACAAGCAGGGGCTTGAAGGAATTAGGGTAATAGGGGCCTATAGAGGGACACAAAACGGTCCTGATTGGAGGTCTGGCTCTTTATATTTTATTTTACGGCAGCCCCTGGTGCATTCTAGCGGGATATAAACGAGCATGACGACACAATAGACATGTCTCCACATGTTACACAAAGCGTATGCTAGTCGGAGAAGGGAAGCGTCTGGTAACGGAGCTTAGAGTTACATGTACACACTAGGGAATGCAATAGAGTACCTATACACGAAGCCGGTGCAGTAAGGGAAGCGGCCCCCGAGAGAGAATTGGCGTGAGGGGAATTGGTGGTAAAAAAAATCACATAGTCTCAGAGCCGGAACTGTTTGCAGCCATTCTTTAGTTGACAAGACATATTTCTCGCGACAGTGGTGAAGGTTGTGTTGGCTGCGTGTTGTGTTGGCGTGTTGGTTCGTTTGTAGCGGTTGTCGCCAGAATGGTCCAACTCTGGTTAATCGGCTTTATTTAGACCAACTGGTTTTTTTGCTTACAAGTCCGAGGTGAGTATCGACCGGGTTGTTTCAAAAGTATGGCTTGCCAATACCAAAAGACGTAGAGTCCAATTCAATACCAGACTTCAATGCCAAAAGAATGGCTTGTCAACGGCACAGGACTCTAGCAAGAGCAGACTAGCACTACTTGATCCTGACAGAATATCTTCAACCGGGTCGGGTTTGAAACCCATACCGTGTATATCTATCTGGTCCTCCACGGTAAAGTGTGAATGAATAGCCTCTGGCGAAAAACGAGATAGTGCGAGAACTCCCAAGTCGTTGCAGTCGCCTTCTTCTCTCCAGGGGATGTACGATGGGCGTTCAAAATCGAAAAAAGAGGGTGTCATTTCAGGAGGCATGGGAATGGTGGAAAGGTTGGGATCTTTCATTTGAGAGCCTGATTCGACGTACATCTTGCTGGTCATTTGGGTTTCCATGCGGTCACAGTAAGGATTTGCACAATAATCGTCGGAACCAACTACGCCCATGATCTCAGGATAAATTTGCGTGCGAGGTTTTATCTGGGGGCAATTCATACAATTTTGGGTGCAACTCTGGGTGCAATTCTGGTTGCAATCCATATGCATCCCAGGACACATCTCAGTTACAGTCTCGGTCTTTATAGGTTCAATAATATCTGCTGTTGACGGCATCTTTGTAAGAGGCTTCAGTTCAATTACATGATTCGCATGATTCTCAATATGATTCGCACAATTCTCAATATGATTCGCATGATTCTCAATTTGATTCGCATGATTCTCAATATTACTCGCATGATTCTCAATTTGATTTGCATTCCCAATATGATTTCGATGATTCTCGACTGCATGATTCTCAATTGCATGCTCGGTGACCCTCCTGTGCTCGAATTCCATTTCACCCGGTTTCTCGATACCAGTGTCACCGGTCTTTGTACAGTTTCCGATAGAAGACTCCAATCCAAGCCTAGTCTTGGGTCTATCCGCCTCGACATGCTTGCGGTACTTTGGCTGAGCGTCTCTCCTGGAGCACCTCTTATCTCGCGAAGCCGAGCTTCTATTTACTCCCCGACTGACCCTCTTGTTCACAAAGTATTTGCATGCAAGTCCGAGGTTTTCGCATGTGCTGCAGCCATCTGCTTCGCGCAGGCACTTGATCTTCTTGGAGTGACAAAAGACACAAGAGAGAATCCTCCGCTGCCGCAAGTTCTGCACCTTCAACAAGTTGCCATTGGCAAGCTGGACAAGCCCCGAGTGTGCCGATCCCACTGCTTTGAGCGAGGAAATTACAGAGGATAACTGTCTCCGCTCCACTCCTGTGTTGGACCCCATATACACTTTATGGTTTCTTGTCTAGTGGTGTCTAATCTTATCCGATCTTCCAGTCTTGGCAGTGTTATATCTCCAGGTCGCCTCTATTCCTTAACACGTCTTGACTGGCTTGCTTGAGTGTCTTGTAAGCCTTGTTTCAAAAATCCAGGCAGTAGTCTTGCTAATTGAGATCTTGTCTTGATCTGCCTTGCTCTTGTCTTGATCTGCCTTGCTCTTGTCTTGATCTGTCTTGATCTGCCTCGATCTTGTCTTGATCTTGTAATTGAGAGCTTAAGATCTCGCTTCTTGTCTGCTCCTGAGTTGCACGCAGATTTCCCGTTCGAGCTGCCAATGGCTAGTTCAAGCTATACACTCTTGTAATAGCCAGTCGTGTCCAAAGCGTGGCTCCAGATTTGCAGCCGTTAGTTCGGGCGCAAGAGACTTTGGCTAATATAGCTTTGTCTCGCCTCAGCAATGCGGATCAGATTAGCGCCTCTATATCTACTACACCTTGTCCGCCGATCTGCCGGCCCTCACACAAAGCCAGGGAGGCGTCTTGTTTGCACAGCTATTGAATGCATAGGCTTAGTGTCACATTCTAAACTGCAAGGCAACGCGGTAATTGGGTTTGGGAACTTGTGCCGGCATTCCGAGACTAGTGCTGCAGGTGGCGGTCATCCGCTGTACAATCCCCAGCGCGCCCCCAGCACACCGGCGTATCCCTAACCAGGCTCGCTTCGAGTGCACCGGATTGAACAGGACGCTCTGGCGCTGCCTAGTCCTCCAGGGACAATGCATGAACGGCGTGTGGCGCGTGCACCCACTTGAAACCCGCGGTCGCGTAGATGTGCTTGGGGGAAATACGTCTAAGGCGGTCTCAGGCATATGACCTGATTATTTGGGGCCACTAGTACCCTCGTGGCAGAGGCCACAAACTACGCGCCTCGCCCACGCCACTAGCCCACATTGTGCGCCCCAGCCGGCACCCCTAACGGCTCAATGACGCCAGCTCTCCAATACTACTACAACAATATTTAGCGAGGCACCCGTGGCCGGGGTCATACCAAGTCTACGACAAACGTAAACTTTAAAGCCGTAGCGTCACTAGTCCGAACCTCGCCGCTCTTAAGGGGGCGACGCGCCTGACGGGCTGTCGGCGAGTCGGCGAGTCGGTGAGGTGCCGGTGAGGTGTACGCGTGGGGTGACTTGGTGACTTGTGGTGAGCCATCGGTTGTCTCTCCCCGCGAGTCTTCGCCTTTGCGCCGCCTTGGACGCAACCCCTTAGTGTCACGTGACGTGTCCTCGTGTTTTGAATCGTCGTCCTGGAGGATGAAAAAAAGCGCCACGACACCCTGTTGCCAACCACCTTATTGACGACTTCCACGGGCCTGCTGAACTTCACCTGCCGTGTAGACGACGTGGATATCTGACGAGAGCGTGCACTGAGCTAGTCCTCATTTTTGTTTGCATCTTTTAAATTTTAGCGCCAGTGACGTTGCAGCCTGTTGTGTGGGTGATTTTAAACACCGTTGTCCAAAGATGAGTTTTGAGGATATTGAGGATATCAACGGTATTCGTTTCGCGTGGAATGCGTTTCCCTCGACCAAGGCTGACGCCACCAAGATTGTTGTACCGACTGGTGCGTTGTACACGCCCTTGAAGTACAGGCCAGACTTGCCTGTGGCTGCCTACGACCCCATGTGCTGCACAGGCTGCAAGGGTGTGCTCAACCCGTACTGTACGGTTGACCCTGCCGGATCCTGGATATGTCCGTTGTGCACGCACCGCAACCCGTTGCCAGCACACTACCACGGCATGACGCCCGACAATTTACCGTTGGAGTTGCAAACTACCAGTCTGACAATTGAGTACATCTCGGCTAGACCAGTTCAGAATCCGCCATTGTTCTTTTTTGTCATTGACTTGTGTCAGGACGAGGACCAATTGAAGGCGCTCAAGGAGACATTGATCATCTCATTGAGTCTCTTGCCCCCCAACGCCTTGATTGGCCTTATTACATACGGTACGATGGTACAGCTCCACGACTTGGGATCCGAAAAGATCAAAAAGCTGTACATTTTTAGAGGCGACAAGGAGTACACTGAAAAGCAAATTGCAGACATGTTAACGAGACCCATGTTGTCGCAGCAGAACATACCGGGCCAGCAAGCGCCATCACAGGGAGTGCCCAATTCCTTGACGCGCTTCTTTTTGCCCGTTGAGGAGGTTGAGTTCCAGCTCAGCTCCATCTTGGAGAACTTGGTCGTGGACCCGTGGACCGTTGCGCACGGCGACAGGCCCTTGAGATGTACCGGTTCTGCCTTGGCAGTTGCTGTCAACTTGTTGCAGTTGACCTACCTGGGATTTGGTGCCAGGCTAATGTTGTTCTCGGGAGGTCCCGGCACCTTGAATCCGGGTTTGATTGTGGGCCCACAGCTCAAGGAGCCCATCAGATCCCACTCTGATATCGACAAGGATAATTCCAACGCGAAGCACTTTAAAAAGGCTACCAAATTCTACGATACTATCGCCGCAAAAGCTGTCAAAAATTCACACGCAATAGACTACTTTGCCAGTTGCTACGATCAGGTTGGTATGTCCGAGATGAAGAGCTTGTGCAACCTCACCGGTGGTACAATGTTGTTGTCCGATGCGTTTTCAACGTCTATCTTCAAGCAGTCATTCTTGCGCTTGTTTAACAAGGATAGCGAGGGCTACCTCTTGATGGGATTCAATGGTACCTTGGATGTCAAAACATCGCGTGAGCTCAAAATCAGCGGCATAATCGGGCATGTAGCGTCGTTGGGAGCCAAAACGCCTAATGTTTCGGAGAATGAATTGGGTGTGGGTGGCACGTCGCAGTATAGACTCTGTGCAATTTCGCCCCAACACACATATGGTGTATTTTTTGATGTTGCAAACACGCAACCTCTTCAGCCCAATGCGCAATCATTTATTCAGTTTGTGACGCACTACCAGCATTCTTCGGGCACGTATAGAATCAGGGTCACCACTGTCTCTAACTTTTTGACTTCTGACGAGGACGGCTTGGCAAACTCGTTTGACCAAGAAGCTGCTGCTGTCTTGATGGCCAGAGTTACCTTGTTCAAATCCGAGCAGGATGATGGTGCAGACGTTTTGAGATGGATTGACCGCATGCTAATTAGACTATGCCAAAAGTTTGCTGACTACAGAAAGGACGACGAGGCTTCTTTTAAGTTGGTGCCTACGTTCCAGCTCTATCCCCAGTTTGTCTACTACTTGAGGAGATCGCAGTTCTTGCAAGTGTTTAACAACTCTCCTGACGAAACTGCCTACTACAGACACGTCTTGTTGACCGAAGACAGCAACAACTCTTTGATTATGATTCAGCCCACATTGACTTCCTTTTCGTTGGATGCGGGTCCAGAGGCTGTGTTGTTGGACTCGGTCTCTATCAGAGACGACAGGATCTTGTTGTTGGATACCTTTTTCCACATTTTGATCTTTCACGGTAAGACAATTGCCGAATGGAGAAAGGCTGGCTACCAGAATCAACCCGAGTATGAAAACTTTAAGACCTTGTTGGAGGAACCAAAGCAAGAGGCCGCGGAATTGTTGGTTGACCGGTACCCGTTGCCCAGATTTATTGATACGGACGAGGGTGGGTCGCAGGCTAGATTCTTGTACTCAAAATTGAACCCCTCAGTCACCTATAATTCTACGGACTTTGTGGCCAACAACGGAGCAGTGGTTTTGACTGACGATGTATCCTTGCAGGTCTTTATGAGCCACTTGCAAAAGTTGGTTGTTACAGGCTCGAGCTAGGCGCCTTGCAATCTACTGCGCAGCTTGGTGTGTCCCAACCAACGTGTGATTTGAATAATACGCATTCTCCTGATTTATACAGAATTATCTCAAAATAAAGGCTTTCTTTAAAATGGGTCATGTTTCTCGCGCGCCCCACCGGAGTAGCAGAAAGAGCGAGCCAGTAAGATCAAGCCAGTAAGATCAAGGCCGATTAGCAGTAACAGCAACGGTGAACGCGAGGTTGCAACTGAATAAATGGGCGCAGTCTGTAGCATAATTTGGCTGGCGAAAAAAATGCTCGTCAGCCACCAGTAGCTTGCTAATACTTCTAGAAGCGCGTTGTTAGTAGCTTAGTGCAGTTAGTCTGGATCAGCTTTGGAGTATGCGCCCAATGGTTGGTTTGGGATCGCTACTTACCCTTGTGTGGTTCTTTGGGGTCGTCTTGGGACTGCATGGCGACGATCTTGACGCCTTCCAGGACTGTGTGTACCAGTGTGAGCAGATATCGTGTCGTGACAATCCGTACTACCTCATTCAAGAAGAGTTCCGTGAGGAGCTCATCAGGCTTCCTGATTTTGAGTTTAGGTACTACAATGCCGACTGGACCTTTGACCGCATGCCCTTGCCGTGGCACTTGTCTCTTTTATTGTGGGACTGTCCTCTGAACTGCGACTACCAGTGTCAGCGCACGATTACGGCGATGAGGAAGAGCAACAATGAGGAAGTGTACCAGTTCCATGGGAAGTGGCCGTTTAAGCGTATCTTTGGGATCCAGGAGATTGCGTCTGCTGTATTAAGTTTTGGAAACTTTTATGTAAACTACTTGGGGTCTGTCAAGCTCTATCGTGCCATGAATAGCAGCACCAGAAACGACTCTGGCACCTACTACGCATTTTTCTGTTCCCTGCTTACGTGCTTGGTAACCATGTTGGCCTGGACATTTTCTACAATCTTTCATACCCGCGATTTCTTGATAACGGAACGCTTGGACTATTATTTTGCGGGCCTCATGGTACTCACTTCCTTCCACTCCACTACCGCCAGGTTTTTGAAGTTGCATATGCCACAGAAGGGTAGGCAGCGGTTGGTATTGGGAGGCGTGTGCATACTTGCGTACTTGGCTCATTTGTATCGCTTGATGACAGACTGGCTGTACACGTACAATATGCGAGCAAACATTTCCGTGGGATTGCTACAAAATGTTGTCCTCACTCTCTTGTGTTACGACTTGTACACAAAGTACTACATCTTAGAACACGACGATAGCAAGACGTTAAACTTGAGCCACTTGGGCTACATTCAGTTTTCTAGGATATTCTTGCCGAGCTTCTACTCAAGGTCGCCAAAGTTGTACTCCTTATATCCCATGCTCTTGTCAACCATCGTTCTCGCCGGCGTGTCTATGGAAATCTTTGACTTCTCCCCATGGTTCGACTTGGTAGACGCGCACAGCTTGTGGCATCTCGTGACTATAATCCCCGTCTACATGGGATGGTACGATTGGATCATTTGGGACATCAAGGAGAATGTTTCCCTAGATATTGACAACTTTGAAAACAAAAAGACAGAATAGAACCATGTGAAATCACTCATTCAATTAATAACTCAATAAACTAATCGCTTAAGTCTTGGTCCTCTGGAGGTGCATAAGGAGGGGGCTTGAAAAACTCTTGGTCCTTGGCGACAAAGTCTCTAAACTTTTCCTTGTCATCCACATACTGGTACAAGTATTCCAACTCCAAGTCATGGACTTGTCTTCCAAGCATCACCAAGGAGTGCAAGGGCTCTCCCGAATCATAGGATGCCAACTCCTTCAACGTCGCGGCCTTGAATGTTTGTGTTGGAGAGCCCAAGCGGGACACAGCAACACAGGGGGTGTTCTCGGTGTAGGCCTGTTCCTTCCTCTTGTCTTCAATCTCCAAGAGCTGTTTGGCGGCAGTGGCAATGTCCATGTAGCGCGGGGGCTCGTATACTAATCTTCCCCTGGCCATATTTTCCATTGTCTGTTCCTTGACCTTGATGTCCAAGAGCAACAAGGTGTGCAATCCAAACTTTCTATTCTCCATAATCTTGCTGTAAAACGAGTCTGGTTTCCAGTTTTCCGTGAAGAATACTAGTGACACTGTCTGTCCAAACTGGTACAACTGCAAACCACACGCACCCACGGCGTTCATCACCGAAGCATTGTGAATAGCCTCAACCTTGATTCCCAACTCGCGCGCGCGGATAATAAGGTCAGTGTGCGTAGTCGCGCCAAAGACATCGCCCACAACCAAGAATGCAATGTCTTCGGTGTCAGCATCTTTCAATATTTCATCCAGGCCAGACTCAACCAACTCCCTATCAGCTAGTATCACTTCGCGACCATAAAACTTTTCCAACGATGTCTGGTCCGCAGCCATCAAAATGGAGGTGTAGGCCTCTAAGTAAACGCGTTTGCACTTCTTAACCGTCTCCAACCCACGAACAGTGATGTCCGTCTCGTAGGACAAGCCCAATCCGATGAGGTACAACATATCGGTTAATCACTAATAAAGTGCACTCCAACTTTTTTTCACCCAGAGTGACATCGCATCGCAGCTCTACAACAAAAGCTACGTACTACCTGAAAAGAAAATGGGGATTACGATCCGGTAGAGTGACTAGGACAGTGTTCTCTGGCTATTTTCCCATTCTCGAGTCCTTTTAGATCTTGTTTACCCATTTTTTTAGACATTTGTAGCGTTTTTTGCTCTATTGTAGCCCTTTCTGGTCTCGTTTTGGCTAATTCTGGTCTTGCAAGCATGCCTGTCTCTTGAAATTCTCCCTGCTACTTCTGTAGATGAGCTTCTTATGGTCCTCGAAGGCCCGGCAATCAATAACTACGAAACTGCTTGTTACAAATTTGCTTGATTGCTCTATATCTGAGCTCATCGCCTCGAAATTTTGAGATTGATATGCGTATGTCCTCCGCACCAATACTGGAGTCACATGCCTTCTCTCGGGGCGAGCCAGTCAAGAATACGCAACGGCGGAAGAATAAACGGTCACAGTATGAAATTAACAGCGATATTTTGAGATACCAGGACTTGCTAAAGCAAAACTTGGAATTGGATATACCCCCAAAGAGAGGATGCAAGAAGAATGTAAAGGGCGAGGTGACTCTGTCTCTGGACGGACGTGGGCACTGTCAAAGAAGTGGCAAGAAACATTGCTCCTCGGTTGAAGCTAAACACTCGCAGTTTTTGAACTCTGAGTCCGAGACGAACCCTCAGTCCGAGACGAACCCTCAGTCCGAGACGAACCCTCAGTCACAGTCAGAGACAAACCCTCAGACTATCCTTGCATCACTACAAGCAAAAACAGTCATCCGCACAGGCTCCATTAAGTCAAGTCATGTACTTCGTCAGTCATTGAAACCTAAAGTGAAGTCCATCGGTGCTAGAAACAGCACAGTGCCTAATTCAGGCTCTGGGCGTTTAACCAGATCGCAAACACGCAAACTTACCAAAGACGATCCAAGAAAGCTTAAAGAGGAGCCATTGAAACTTGAAGAAGAGCCTTTGAAACTTGAAGAAGAGTCATTGAAACTTGAAGAAGAGCCATTGAAACTTACAGAGGAGCCATCATCTCAAATGCAGAAACGGTCACATCAACTGCAACCTGCAGAACCACGCCCATCACGGTTGGAGCGTCCTCTGTACTTGCGGAAACACTTGACCAGTATGCCGCGAGTGCGTCTTGGTCTCAAACCACCATTACTAGCTACAGCCCCGCGCCCTATACATCAATTCAAGAATTTTAACCGCATGCGCGATGCACTCCAGGTGAATAGCAATTATCACGAATTGGTAAAGAGCGTAAACGCCAACATGTCGCGCGCAGACGGTGGTGATATTGACATTCTTTTACACCACAGACTCTTTCCAAAGAACTTGGAAGAAGAAGCTAAGCGGCTTGAGATTGAATTTGTGCATTCGGACGCCTTCTACGATCACTCTTTGTTTAGCAGCGAGGATATTGACTTGTTTTTGGAACAACTAAGCGGTGTTGGTAGGCCGGACCCCCAACACAGCGAATGGGTAAAGAAAGCGGTTCCGTGGGCATAGCTCACAAAAATTTACTCTCTGATATCGTACCCAAACTATCCAAATATCACAGGCTATCTAATCACAAACTGTCTAAATATCACAAGCCATATAGCCACAAACTATCCAAAAATCGCATCTCAAACTATATGATCTCTCAAATCCAAATATTCCCAAACCGTCTCAACTCTCCACCTAAATATCTCAATCTAAATATCTCCATCTAAATATCTAAATATCTCCATCTAAACACCTCTCTCGTATTCAAATGCCATGCACTCTAGTCAACCTGTCTACCACCAGCAAAAGCTGAGATGGGTCGCCTCCGCCCATTTTTGCATCCAGCTTTATCCTGCTCCGGAGCTTGTCTGCGCAGTCCAACAACACAGAATGCGTGTACGCCATAGAATTTGACTCCTTCAAAAACTCCACGGCCGCGCTAACCAACGTGCTGTCCTCCTGGCGCTCCGCACGCGTCTTCTCAAAGAGCGCCTCGTGCACGGGAGAACTCTCCACCGTCAAGAGACAGTGCAAAATCGGGAGCGAGAGCTTACCCTCCACAAGGTCTTCCGCCACAACCCCCTTCATTCGCGCGTAGCGCGGATCAGAGATGTTGAGGTAGTCGTCCCGCACCTGGTACATTATCCCCAAGAGATTCGCAACGTAAACGAAATCTAGCTGGTCCCGCTGCATCGAACACCTATTCAAGAGCCGCGTAAAAATACGAAACAACCCTCCCGTCTTGTCCATAACCATCCGCATATAGTCCGCTATGCTCGGCAACGCCCCCCGTATCGCCGCCAAGTTCTCGCTCCAGTATATATCAAGTCCCTGGCCAGCATGCAATTTTAAAATCTCGTCAACGAGTATTCCCTGTGTATCTAGCGCAACCAGCGCTCTCTCGCCGCCGTTAGCCGCCACCGCACTCGGAAACTGATCCGCCACCTCCCGGATCGCGGCAAAATACATAAAGTTGGCACAGTTGATGGTCAAGGCCACCCCGTACCGCGTATGAGCCGCCGGAAAGCCACGGCGCATGTCTGAATCGTCCTCAATGTCGTCCACAAGGAGGGAGGCCGTGTGGAGCTGCGACACAAGACGTACAACCACCCGCGTCGGCTCGTCTGGCACTCGAAAGTATAGCGTGTTGAGGCCGGCCAAGAGACTGGCCCGCACGCTCTGGTTGTTACCCGGTAACGCCTTCAAATACCGGTACGGCTCAAAAACAAGCAGGGAGCCGTCTGGAGCCGCGACAGGCCCACCGGCGAGCACCGCAAGGTCGGGAAGTCCGCACTCTGCCACCATAAAGACACCTGGCGAGTATTGCGGCTGGTACCGATGATACCTCGTGACTTGAAACCAGCCAACAGTACGATTCTTGAGGCGCTTGGGAGGTTTAGTTTGAAACGCCTCCGTTGATTGTGAGGGATCCACGGCCAATCGCAGCTCAGTCAGCATGGAGAGGCTCCAGCAGTGGGTGGACCACATACCGCCGGTGACGCGGTACTGGTCGGCGGCGACCATGACGTGTTCGTTACTCACCACGTTCAAGCTCACGAGCCCGCCCGCGTTGGTGTTTGCGCCCGAGAAGACGTTCTCGACGCAGCCGTGGCGGCTCATTACGGCGTACTGCTATGTGGGTGAGCTTTCTATCAACATGGTGCTCAAGTTGTGGCTAATTGTGCAGTCACGACGGCTCTTGGAGGACGAATTCACCAACAAGATTCTGTTGTTGCCGCAGAGGCTCGGCAGGTTTGATGCCGAGCAGGAGCGCGAGTTGGCGGAGCTCTTTGCGCGGATGAAAGTGTGGGACTACTGCTACCTTGTGTTTCAGATTGCTGTGACGGTTGTAGTGGCCACGTCATGGGCGTACTACAAGGCTGGTGTGAAGATTTACTTTTTGAGTCCTCTCTTGGACGACATTTTGCTCTACATGTGGTGCAAGTCCAACCCTGAGTTTGAGGTGAACATTATGGGGATCTTTAGCGTTCGGTCGGCGCATTTGCCGTGGCTCCAAACTATTCTTCGCATGGTTTCTAGCGAATTCCTTTTTGAGTTGTACCAGGCCGTGTTTGTTTACGGTTTTATGGCCGTGTCGCTCCTTAGTATGCCAATGACGTGGACGATTTTGATTTCCTACTCCTTGTCGCATTTCTGGTGGGTCACTCGCGAGCTTTTGATATCAAAGGTGCATTTTGATGAGAACAATGCTGAGCGTAGACGCCTCAGAGAGAAAACTATGCACAATTTCGGTATTGTGCGCACAAACTACTTTAGAGAAGCACTCTGCATCGCCATGCTTCCGCCCTGGTATTGGGTAATGGCGCCTCGAGTAGCGCTCCGCGCTAGACAAGATTAGTCAAGAAAAAAACATGAGGTTTACAGTATAGAAATATACACATATACAGCGCATTATTTTATCAATATATCCTTGGGATTGATATCCTTGAGCCTTCACCAATCATTCAACCTTTTTAATCCGACTATTCATCTCTTTTATTCCGACTATTCATCTTTTTATCCTGACTATTTATCTCTTTCATTCCGACTATTCATCTCTTTATCCTGCCTATTCGATCTATTTATCTCGACTTCTTTATCTTATCTCGACTATTCAGCCTTTTAACTCGACTATTCAACCTCTTTATTATTCAACCCTTTATTCCAACTATTCAACCATATATTCGGATTATTCAACCTTTACATCCTTAACTTTTGAAATTTGCAGAGTTAAGATCACCGGGACCTCAACCGTTTCATGAACTTCAAGTGATGGCAAAACGTTGGACTGTTTCTGCTCTTTCTCGCTGGGAGTCATGACAAAATCATCAAAGTTAATCTTGAATGCGGGCTCTTCCAGCTCTTGGGGAATTGGCTGCACGTCCTCCGTGTTCTCGTTCCACTCGGCCAATTCCTTTTCGTGTTCTCGCTCTATTGCATACTGCACTGCCTCCAAGACATTTTCGCACAAGTGCTTGGGCTTGTACTTGGGCTCGGTGCCAGCCTTGTACACACCAGTCTTTACCAAGATGGAATGCCACGAGTCGTCGTGCGAGTTGGCAAAGCGGATATCGGACTCAGGCGTGTCGCCAACAAAGTACACTGTAGATGCAGGCGGTAACTGGAGAGTAATCATGTCGGTCTTGGACGTTTCCGCCAATGGCGCCTTGATCCCCAACGAGAGCGAGCTGAGCGGCTTCAAAATATCGCTCGCCTCTCCTTCAGACTCGGACGAGGTATCGTCAATATATGACTGCAACTTGCTCTGGTTGATAATCTCTTCGCCGTCCTCGTTGATCAAGATATCGGCATCTGCCGCGTCCGGGTCGTTGATGGATAACTTTTTGAGGTGCTCATCAAGAACACCCTGTCTCCAAGATGCCAAAACTTTATTGGCAAAGTTGAATGTTCCCTTTTGCGGCTTGCCAAAGCGGTTAACCTTGAGCTCGATGCCTGTGTGCTCGCGGTAAAGCGCCGCAATGGACACTTGAAGCGCGCCCATTCCGTAGCGAGACAACTTGTAGTTGGTAGCCCATATAAAGTCAGAGTGAGCAAAGTAAATTTGCGGTCCCTCATTAAAGGTTGCCGACTCGGTACCCATCACACCATCCTTCGACAACAACAACTCGAGAATTATCTGCTGGTCTGCAGCCCAGTTTCGCGAGTCTGCAAAAACCATTATCGCGTCTATCTTGGTCTTGGAGAAATCGACGTCGCGTGCCGCCGCCTTCTCCTCCGCCAGCATGTCGTGATACGGCGTCACCGCCGGATTCCACTTCAAAATGTCTAGCGGCGTGAATACATTATTGAAGCCGTACGACTCCGCCACGTTGCGACACACATTTCCTACGCCGCCCACCACCAACACGTTCTCGTAAACTCCTACTAAATCGCGCATAGGGGTATGACCCTGTATAATCTGCTCAGGAGTTATGGTAGCGCGTAAGCGCTCAGACAAGTCAGTCAGGCGCTGTAATTCAGGCTTTCCGCCGCCATTGGTAACAAAGATGGACGGAACCTTCACATTGTACTTGTTGTGGCCGTCAAGAAGACGCATAGCCTCGATAGCTTCTGGAATCGTGTCTGGACCGCGCAAGATGACCCCGTCAATGTCAAAGCAAAAGGCATACAGTGCAACGCGCGGGTGATCCACAACCAGCCGCCGCTTGCGGCGGATTATTGATGAGTCGCGCGACAATTTCGCCAATGAATCCACCTTCTTCAAATTCTGACTCGATCCCCCCTTTGGGTGTGCAAGCGAAGCCGACGAAAGCTTGTTCAAACCAGCGTTCCACTGGTTCAAGTCGGAAAGCGAGAGCGACAGAACGCGGTGCTTACGCATGGTCGGCGTCAACTCGTCAATCCCATCATTATTGAGGTACAGTTGGAACTGAGGCAGCTTTTCAACACTCATCAGTAATCAGGTGCTTAAAACGTGTCTCCTCCCTCCCAAGGCGTGTGCGCGTATTTATACGTTATCTCCCAGCTAACATAATCACGCAAAACAAAAAACGTGCATTACGTCATCGGCCGCTTCTGCTTCTGCCTTGCTCTCGCTGTTTGCGCTTCTCTTTCAGCGCTTCGGTTTTCTCTGTTCTTCTATTCCCTTCCCCTCCCTACAGTCCCCTCTCATACCCCTTTTACTATCCTTTCTTTTACTTTTCTCACTTCTCTTGTACTAGTCTCTTTCTGCTCCTCTGACACCATCTGTTTGCTGGTTTAGATTTTTCCGCGACCAAGCAAACTAGCATTGATCGGAGCCAAGCATTTGAAACCCGCTCCAACCCCGTATTTGTGACCATGCACAGCCACCTAAAGCAACCAACGCTCTAATCCTCAGCCTTTAATTTTTCTCAGCCTTCACTTTTCGCAGCAATCGATAATCTGTCATAAAAAGATTGATTTATTAAACAAAATATAAAAGTGCCTAGTCAGCAACCACAATAGTGATTCCAACTCCGCGCCACAACCTGGACTGGAGATGCCTGATTACTCGTTTCTCTTGGTCGTAGGCTTCTGGCTATCATCCTGGCTCTAACGTCCTAAGTTCTAGCGTGCCGGTTACAACGCTCGTGGTTCAGCGCCCTTATTCAACGCCTTCATTCTAGGGTGATTGTTCTAGCGTACTTGCTCTCAGCCGAATTGTCAATCATCTTACTCGTCCTGGCTCTCGCTCGCCTTCTTTGCCCGGGCTACTTTCACTAAAGGAATCAACAGTTCAACCCCATCGCTCTCTGTGATAAACGTGTCTGCCAAGAGTTCATCTGCATTTGCACGCTTATTGCTATCAACCTGCAAACACCAAGAAAGAAACCTCCGGATGTCGTAGCTAAGCGCCTCGGGTTCCTTCAACTTGGGCGTGCCATTTGTAGCTATAAGATAGAGAGCACGCAATGGTGTTTCGTTCAAGTAAGGTGGTTCTCCCTCAATCATCTCAATCATCATAATACCTAGCGACCAAATGTCAACCTTTGAGCCATACTCCTTGCGCGAAACAACTTCGGGTGCCATCCAGTATGGTGTTCCCACCATCGTTGTCCGCTTCAAGTTAATCTCATTGATTTGGGCACAAAATCCAAAGTCAGTCATCTTGATGTTGCCGTCAATATTCAACAAAATATTGTCAGACTTGATGTCGCGGTGAATAACGCCCTTGGAATGTAAAAACTTGAGTCCCATAAGTGTCTCACGACAGACCGCACCAATCTGTCCCTCGGTCATAACCAGGTGCGTCACAATCTCTGTCAAGGAACCACCTTCCATGTACTCCATCACCACCCAGAGGTCACCTTTAACCAAAAAGGAGTCAATAAAGTTGACAATATTGGGATGCTTGCTTCCCTTCATCACTAGAATCTCATTTATAATCAACTCCTTCTTCGGCTGCTGTTCCAAGTTCATTTGCTTGATTGCAACCAGGCGACCATGGCTGGAAGTCTCATGCGCAATGTAAACTCCACCAGATGCACCTTGACCAATCTTGACTAAATCGGTGTACCGGTCGGTCGGATCACCTTCGCTGCAAATCGCTTGTAACTTGCTGACAATCTGCTGGTTCTTGCGCTTCTTGTCCTCCCGCTTCTTTTGTGCTAAAATTGCAGCCTGCTTTGGATCACGCACTGGCTGTTGATTAGACTTTTTGCGCTGTGGATCTAAGCCTGCTCCAGAAAGCACGTTGGGGTCGCTTGTTGCTCCAGATGTGGAGGGGGAAACATACTGCGCCTGTCTCTCTTCAAACTCTTCTTTCGTGCCGACAGACGTAATCTCCTCCAATGCCCTCTGTGTAACACTGCGAACGGGGGTCTCGGGGCTACCGAGGTCCTTCTCCTGAATAACCTTGTTCGTCTTGGGGCTCTGTGCTGGGTCTAAACGAGTGCTCGGAGGCGGTGGAGGGGGTGGGCGATGTGAGCGCATCTCATCCTTACGTTGTTTGGGGTACAGAATTGTAGCATCTTCGTTATTAAAACGTGCAACTGGTGCAACCGGTGCTGTCTCGCTTCCAGGTTGTTTCACATCCGATATGACAGGGGCAACCAAGGAGCTGCTGTGGGATTTGGACTTTGGTATATTCACAATTGGTGGGATTGGTGGGGTTGGGGGTGCATGTGTGCCTGGTTTCGACGTACTCCGTAAAATCTTGATAGACTTTGAGGAGAATGATCTCGCCATGAAGGAATTCATCTTCGATGGAGACGCATGTTGAGGCGCACTCACGGTAAATGGAGTATTAGGTGCACTGGTATTTTGTGGGGTGGAGTGTTCCGATGGTGGTTTTGGAGCCGGCCGGCTAGGTATAAACTGACTTTCATAAGATTCAGTCGGAGTTTTCGAGCTGTGTCCAGCGTCATCCATAGAATTGGTGGATCGATTAGATGATACACTCCCCTTGTGCTGAGGAGTCGTCTGTGTTGGGGAGTTGTCGCCAAATCCTATGGAATGAGATCCAGATTGAGGTCCTCTAGGAGTGTGGGGCAGTGAAGTAATAGAATTTCCAGACTTTTGTGTATTTGCAGTTGGCATCTTTTCAAATTGAAACTTTTTGAATGCATTATCTTCGGAGTTTTCATTTGAGTCTTGATAGAAGGCAACAATGTCCATCACTGCTTGTGGGTGTAACTGTTGCTCTTTCTTTGAAATTCCGCTAGCAGAGAGTAACCTTTCCCATTCCACGGGCAATCCAGTATAAGACCCCTTCTCATCCACCCCCACATGTGCCACATGTTTCGCATTAAATGGTGTGCTAATCTTCATGTTCATCGAAGAATCAGCACTTCCAGCGCCATTAGAACCAAGGGTAGCGCTCAGACCATTGGTGCTACCCAGTACCGACTTCGTTCTTCCAAACATCTGAGAAAAGACTCCCTTAACTCTGCCGCTTTTTCGCTTCTTGTGTGAGCTTTGAGGCGAAGTTCCCATTCCAGGTAGTTGATCCCAGATTTCCCCTTGGTCCAGAATTAAATTAGACTTATCCAGGGGAGGTTGGTTCGAAAATTGTTGAGGAGGTTGAATGGCGGGAGACAAAGCTGCAGTCGTGTTGTGGAAGGATTGCGACCTTAGTTGCCCTTTTTGAGATAATGGGCTTAATATCGGACCTGCATGTGGCGCCGAAGGTGGGGGTGGTGGGCTCCTGATGACAGTTGCATTTGAAACCTGTCTGGTTCTAGAAAGATTATTGTCGTCCACTGTTTTATCGGTCGCAAAACGCCCTCCTGTGGAAAATGGACCGTCTCCAACTGGGGACCAACTCTTATACTGGCTGTCATCGATATTCTCATCGCTCGTAGTAGGAATCTTCTCAAGTGCATCGTTTCGAAGAATGCCAGAAGTGTAACCGCCGTAAGCATTACCAAACTCGGCATCACTGCCACGTCCAAATGCGTCTTCGATGTTTTCGTCACTAGTATCGCCGTTTCCGTCGATTAATGCTTGGATCTTTTCTGGAGAATACGAGTGGGCTCCTATCTTCGAAGTTTTCCCTGGATCCAAAGTAGATCCAAAACCATTTTCAGACAAATAATCATTGTAACTATTGGGGTCATCCATTTTCGGGGTCGAGAGTACTCCTGATTGGTGCTCAATCAGTTTTTCCTGTTGCTCATCGAAGTCTGGAATTCTCTTTGTGGGCTTAGCTGATGATCCTATTACTTTCTCGTTATCATAGTCCTCGGTATTCTTCTCTGTGCCTTCTTCTGTTTCTAATGTCTTCTCCATTAATTGAGTTGATTGAGCCTCGGGTGCAGTAGATACCAGATTCAATGACAAGCGACTTTCTGAGTGGGAAGTAAATTTAGACAGACTCTCAGGAACCAATGAATGATTATCACTTTGTTTTGCATCGCTGCTTGAAGGACTTGGATCTTGAGTAGGTCTTGATTTGTCACGGGGTGGTATTTCTGGATCCCCCAGTTCATAACCTTGAGCTTGTCTATGCACAGTGGAAGCGATATTCGAAATACTCTTCTCGCCAAACTGAGATTCTTCAAGCTTAGTGGCAGAATCAAGCACAGGTAAGTTCGCTATGATAGAATTCGAATTCTTTGTGAGTTGGGGCTGATTTATAAATTCTCCATTGAGGGACTTTGAAACAAAATTTGTAACACTTGACGTGCTCTGAGGGCTGAATTCGGGTGCGTGTGTTTGTTCCGAATGAGTCGTCGCTGTAAGAGGCGACATGTGACTTTCAAGCTCTTTTTCTTTCAACAGTTCATGTTGAGTATTCTCATTTTCCTCAGTATCAAATTCCTGTTGATTCAACTTGACGTCGTTCACCTTTTCATTCTGATTTTCATTCAACTGAATATCCTTGGTCAAGTGCTTGTCAATAGGTGCACTGTCTGCATCTATCGTTTTGACCTGCCGCGCCATGTTATCGGTCACTGTTTTAGCCTCAGGTGCAACCTTCTCCGTTATGGGTTGGCCTTCCTCTCTTGTCTTGCTTTTGGAAGCAATTAGGTTTGTTTCAGAGGTCACTTCATTATCAGAAATTCCTTTGGACTCAGTAGACGCGATCTCGGAGAACACCTTTTTCTCTGTCGTGGCCTTGTCGAGTGAGGCCTGAACATTAGGAGTAAAATTTCTCTTTGGTGTTTCGTACAAAGGAGGATTTTGGTTCGCAAACAATGATTTCGTCTCAGAAAATTTGTTCTCAGATACATTCCCAGACACTCTGTTCTCTTCAAAGTTGCTGTCAGGTACCAGTTCATTCTCAGACGCTCGCTTGTTTGTCGGCGTAATAAACTCGCTTTCGCTCTCTTTGTTTTGTGGCACCTCTTCAAACTCTTGTAACATACTACCGTTGGTGCGATGACCTACGGCCGGTTCTGACACTAGTGAAGGCTGTAAAACAGACGTATTAACCTGAGGGGCTGTTTCAGTCTGGCCTTGAGCTTTTGTAGCTGTAAAGGATTGATCTTCCTGGCTGCGTTCAATTTTTGCTCTTGTCTGCTCTTTTGGCTGAGAATCACGAGATCCGTCAATCTCAAAAGTTCCTGGCATTGGTGACCGCAAGGGCGACGTTGAGATGAAGGAGTCCGAGGCTTTCCCAAGGGGGGTGCTAGCATCTTTGCTAGACAGTACTACGTCACCAGTACCGCCCTGTGTAGCACTAACTATTATGTCAGTAAAGTGTGAAACTTTTTCTTGGAGCGGTGAGCCAAATGACATTAGTGCAGACAATCCCGTTAAGTGTTTTGAAGGAAGGCTTGACTCAGCAATGGAGTTCGAAGCCTTGTTTTCAGGATTCTCGGCAGTTTCAGGTGTCCTTAAAGTGTCCAGAAGAGATAATAAGGACGCGTCGTTCATTGACAAAGTTTGATGTACAATTTTTGCGTCCTCGCCCAGTTTTACCGTTGAGGGGCTTCTTTGGGCTAAAGATGAGGCAGGTGTCCCCGTTTTCGTTGCAAGCGTCGGCAGTTGCGGAGGAATTTGAGAAGGTACCGGGGACATGGGTGCCCGAGGCAGGCGTTTCTCCGTAGATATAGGCTTGAGAGGTGGTTTGGACTCATCATTGCCTCCCTTCTCCTTGCCTACTTCAGACTCATTCGATTCCAATGCCACATGCGCACGATTCGAGTCGAGTTTTTTGGATCCCAGTATCCTGTCTGGAGACCTCTCGGGAAGTTCGCCGCTAAAAGTTCGCTCAAGCAGTACTGTCTGTGAGTTTGCAATTGGTGCATCGCGAATAGGCTCGTTCAGGTACGTCTGGAATGCCCCCGGCGTCTTGCTGTAATTGATTTGCAGGTATGAATCATTTGTCTCGCGGCGGGCTTCTGCCCCGTTCCCATGTGTGTGTTGCTCTGGCCTTGGTATCAGATTTTTCAACTGTGCACTGGTCAATCGTGGCCCGTATGTATGTTCCGCCGCAATGCTTGTCCCTTGAAGCTCTTCAACTCCCCTGTCTGCCAAAATTTTGTGAGCCTCGCTGTCATTATCTATGGACAAGTCTCCAATTGACCGAGCTAACCTCGGCTCCCGTTGCGAAGCGTACGGCTGCTGGTACGGTGACTGCGTGATCTCGGGCGAGGGAAGTGGCGATGACAGCACGGAATTCATGATGTGGGGCTGCGCATTCATTCTGTAGCAGCGTTTGTGGAGTCTGTCGTGGTGGTTCGGACTCGTCGCTAGCTAACTATTGTCCAGCCTCTGTGCAGCAAATAGGTTCCAACGCGATATGGATGTCAGCGCTCAGCGTCTCTGTGCGCGTCTGCAATGGATTCCCTCAGGGTAGCTCGTAAAACCTATGTCACGCCAAATGCTACGAAACTCTAGATAGGGTTGTTTACCCGCTGAGTATGAGTTTTGAGTCTCAAATATTGCGCATGCAGGATTTGTATAAACGAGGGCTCACGTGTTTTATCTCAAGAAAAAGTAATGAATTCCGGTATGTTTGTCTATTGCGCGCTTTATTAAAATTTGATTAGTGGCGCACGGGAAAAGCCCGTAACGTTTGCCAACGTTGCAGCGGACGTCACAAGCAGAATGTTTGTTCGGCCCTTTCGCACAGCAGCCCCTTGTTCGCGCGATACTGCACTCACGCTGCCGCACTGGGCCTGCGCGAGTACAGTGCTCTGGGCCTGTGAAAAGGGCGCGGATTTCTGTAGATGGTGTAGCATGCACGACCGGGGGGGAGAGAGACACGCGCTCATAACTGCTATTCGGTGTTATTTCTTAGAGGAGACTGTATTTTGAACGTTGCAACCTGTTGTAGCCGTTTCTGGGTAGCGGCCACAGCACCATCTTGTAGGGGGCGGGGAGAGAATGCGTGCCATTGGACGCCCCCAATTGGGGGGCGTCCAATGTTATGCAGCCCCTTTTCGTATGCCGTACTCGCCTAATCTTGCGTGTTGATGTGTTGCACTGGCCCCACGGGACCTGGCTAATTGGTGACAAACCATCTGGGTTGTCCGCACTGCGGGATAGCAGTGGCGCGTCCGCTGGTGCCACAAATGGCACCACGGGCCGCGTACCTGGCTTGGAGCTTTCACACGGCAGGATTGTTTGGCACGGCTGATACGCCTGTGAGAAGGTACCGGAGAGATGTTAGTGGAGAGATATTACAGAGATGCAACCTCCTGTGAGACGCTATTTTCTCTGGTGCGTTCGGCTACTGCTTCTATGTGTTTACGCTCAGGGCACAATCTCTTGCAGCTTCATCTCGTCACCTAATTGTGCCACTTGACGACATGACCACATCGCGTCGCAGCTCCATTTCATCCTTTAACTCTACACTAACTATTTCATTCCTGCTCCACTACAGTTGGTTGTTCTCTTGTTCCTCTGTTGCACCGTAGGCTGTTCATATTCACTTTTCCTCCTTCCTCCTTCCTCCTTCCTCCTTCCTCCTTCCTCCTTCCTTCTTCCTCCTTCCTTCTTCCTTCTCTCGTTCTCTCCTTGTCTCCTTTTTCCTCTCTCATTCTCTCCTCTCATTTTTCCTCTCTCATTCTCTCTTCACCTCACATCTATTTTTCCAATCGTCTCTATCCCCTCCAACCACGTCTCCCTTGACCCTGTTCCCCACCTCTAATTAACATGACCCGAGGCCCTCCACCGCGTCCGCTGCGACTCGGCATATCCCTGTATGAGTAAACATTTCCTTTGTATTGATATTCTTTCCTGGTAACTCGGCTAGATGATCCCAGTAGCAATCACCTACTCCGCTTGTGCATCCACTCGCGCCTTATTGCTACCCCAACGCTACTTGCGCCCTATTGCTACCCCAACGCTACTTGCGCTATTGCTACCCCAACGCTACTTGCGCCCTATCGCTACCCCATCGCTACTCGCGCCCTATCGCTACCCCATCGCTACTCGCACCCCATAGCTACGTCACTATTATCACCCTGTTTCTTCCTCTGCATTCTATACATCCCTTTTATTCCAATTATTTTCTGATTCTTGGTCTCCGTGTGTATTGCTCGCCCTGAGCTCCTTTTGTTCGTGTTTACACTACTGTTGTTGATACCTTACTCCCCTCATGTACGCTTCATGTCTCCTACCACCCTGCGTTTGGCCTTTGTTGTGAATTGGTCCGGCTTGTTTGTAATATCCTTAGGCTTGTTCAATTCTTGTCTTGTTTGTTCCAATTCCTGTCTTGTCTTGTTTGTGTTTTCTACACAAAAGTGCAGCACTTTTTGTTTGTGTTTTCTGCATGTACCCTTTGTTTGTCCCTCTTGTTTCTCGCCTCCAAGATTCTTGTTGGAACCGAGCCCATTTACACTTTAAACTATGCGGCCGTAGCATTCGAGCGAAACGAACGCGCCTTGGTGGCCACTGAAATGGCTCACTCGTTGCGAATGGAACGGCGTCTCGACGCGAACGTACTTTCCAGGCGGGTGTGCTGCACCGCAAGTTCCACTAGAATACAAGTTAACTTTGAAATCTCAACCTTAAATTTGTTTAGAGCCTGCTTTGTCCCGATTTAGCGTGATCCCCGCTTTCCATAAACGTCAAAGCTACCAGCGTGCTCCTCAAAGATATAGTTGCAACGAGTCAAATAGTCCTTCACCGTTCGCCGAACTATAGACACGCCGCTCACAGAATGCAAGCCCCGGCCCGTGATTATGCTCAATGTCCCTGCAAAAACTGCACGCGTTCCAAATGAACCAAGCCGTCCATCATGAACACGGGCCAGCTGCTCATCCAGCCACCAGGTAACGAGACTCCTACGTGCATGCAGAAGCGCTTCCGTAACGCGAAGGCCGTGGAGATCTAAACGTCCCAGTGTCGGCAAGTCCAATCGTGATCCAAAGTCACCTGCATCTACATCTGCATGTCTCAATTTGGTTTGATAGTTTCTGTAGCGCGTTCTCAATAAACCATCAGCTCTTTGAAACGATCCTGCTAGTGTATGCGAAGTTAAATTCTGAGATGACCATGCAGGTCCAGACACTGGTGGCGGGAGGTTAGGCATTGGCTTCTCTGCGCGACCGATCGGGGGGTTGAGTCGCTCGCCAGAAGTGAGGTGCGCCCCATCATGCTCTAATAGCACTACACAGGTATCCACCACCCGCATAACATCTCCCGCGTAATAGACCAAGGCCAGTTCCATAAAATCAGAGCCAATGTCGCCTAGGGGCTTGTTGGCGCGTCGCAACTGCTCAAGCTCCTGAGCTTCGCTTGACAGTGGGTCGTAGTGGTACCTTTCGGGCTCTGGAAAACGTGACCAGCCGCTCAAGAGCTTGCCGTTCCCTTGGCCCCGCTGTTTGCTGCCACCTCTTTGCACCCGGCCTCCACGTTGTACGCGCCCACCAGCTGGACTAGGATTCATCGTGTCCGTGTGGCTTCGACTAAAAGTCTGCAGCCTATGCGTCGTAATAATTGAAACTAGTGCCTCAGCAAATGAATTCCTGTTTGTACGCAAGTATCCGTGGGCTACCCCTGTCAGCACATTCGTCAAGTTAGCGAGGCGCTCTGGCGAACTGTCTAGCTGTAGTACTGGCTCTTCTACAAGCGACGCTACCATAAGCGCATCCACGGCTAGTGAGACATCGCCGTGACTTTCATCTAGCTGTCTCTTCAATGTCGTGGTCCCTATCGCAGGAAACATGTCCCGCAACTGTGAAACTCCCGACGATTCCAGCAGACACGAATCGTACGCTTCATCAGAAACTGCCTCTCCGAGCTGGTAGGACTCCTGGTCTATAAATAGTCCCTCTATCAAGTCTTCAATGCTCAGCGACGTCTTCAACTGCACTTTTAAATGTGTTCTCGCATACGTGGGGAAGAGGTCGGCCAAAATATCCACCATTTTTAGAAAGTCTTCGTCCTCATCCATCTCGTCATACAAGTAGTCGGTATAATCAGAGTCGTTGATAACATAGAAGGCATTTTCCCTGTCTTCCTCTGCATCTTGAAGGCTGTCATTCCGTTTTTCTACCCCTTCTTTTACTTCCTGTCCTCTGTGGTTGCTTGTCCCCTTCCCCTTCTCCTTCCCCTTCTCCTTATTCTTCTCCTTCTCCTTCTCCTTCTCATTCTCCTTCTCCTTCTCCTTCTCCTTCTCCTTCTCCTTCTCCTTCTCCTTCTCCTTCTCCTTCTCCTTCTCCTTCCCCTTCCCCTTCTCCTTATTCTTCTCCTTCTCCTTCTTCTTCTCCTTCTCCTTATTCTTCCCCTTGGCTACTCCTCTCTTTTCGGTAACCTTTTCTACTTTCTTCTCTCCTTCCTCCTCTACTCCTTCACTTGTACCTTCTTTTCCTTCTATAATACCAACACTCACATCGTCTCGAATATGACCCAACATCGCCCCTTCTATCTCATTATATAAAATCTTTGGTTTCGTGCCATCCTTGTCCTTGCTTTGAATACATTTTCTTCCATCCCTGCTTTGAATACAGTTATATTTTCCTCCATCCTTGCTTTCAATACTGTCACCATTTCCATCTCCTACCTCCACCTTAATTTCATCTTGACTCTCGTCGGTTTGTGTCTCTCCAATACCCCCGTCTGTCGTCTCAGTGCTGTCAAAACTTTTACTGACCATACTCGGAGGTAGCTCTAGCCCCTGCTCAAGCGCCCAGTACATGGCTAACACTAGCACTATTCCAAACTGGGCCTCGTTTCCTCTCACCATGTCGTACAACCGCGACATGAAAATGTATGCAGACTGCAGCACCGTTCCCGAGGTGGTGTATGGCTGGAGAAAGGTTTGCTTCGCGATATCCCCGTTGGGTGGAGAATGACTAGACGCAGCACGCATGCGCAACAAGGTTAGCGGGTGGTGATTGGTCAATTC
This sequence comes from [Candida] anutae, assembly GCA_030566955.1. Taxonomy (NCBI): domain Eukaryota; kingdom Fungi; phylum Ascomycota; class Pichiomycetes; order Serinales; family Debaryomycetaceae; species [Candida] anutae. The sequence goes on along the minus strand of JAKUBP010000003.1, from coordinate 151,051 downwards.
ACACCTCACACCATGCTCCTCTTCTCCAAATAGCTGAGCTAGAAAGCGCACGAGACTGTCATCTCCGCCGTCTTGTAGGCGCCACAGATAGGCGATATCCAACTCGCTCAACTGTGACTCAATGCGCAGTGCTTGTGCCTCGCTTGATACATATATCGCAGCATTCCCGAGCGCTACGACATGCCTGCCTCCCATATAGACTCAGGCTGGATGATTCAAAGCTGGCAGCGATTAGATTAACGTTTTCAGGCTAATCCTGCTGTGTAGATAGCTGGGGTCATCTTGAAGATGGCTTGCTTACAATATGCAGGCCCTACTGAACCCCACAGTCGTGGATACTAGCCAATTATGGGCTGATTGTGCTCCCCAGGAATATACATCGTGATGGCTAGGCAGGCAGCACGTGCTAGCCTACAATATACCAGTTGGCTCTAGCGTGGTCCCACGACCGCAAGGGATAGCCTTGAAGGGAAAGCCTTGAAGGGAAGTTCTGTTAAGGGAGGGTCTGTGGGAGGATCGAGATCAGGGAAAAGAAGCTGGCGGAGTGTATGCAACGTATGGTCAACGTGGCGTAGAGAAGTGTGGAGGTATAAATCCGAATAGGGAAGCTACTCCGGGCGCTTGCAAAGCTTATTCGTTTATGTTGATCTATGGGCCTTTTGGCTGTAGCGTAGCTTAGAGGAGTCTTGATAAAAGTTGGGGGTTATTTAAATTACTCGCTCAAGTCGGTATAGTGTCGCTGCTGCGGACAATTGTTTGGGAACGACTACAATAACTTCATCGCTCTTGCTATAGTTTTTTATGACCACATTCTGGTTTTTCTTGATTACTCGTCAAATTCAACAATTACTACACATAAAAATAGCACTTTGATTACGCAGTTGACCGAGATATGTAGTTGACTAAGTATAGAGAGACAGTCGACTTTACCACAGCGTTGTATTCACTGGTAGGTTACCCTCAACCTCCTCTGATTGTATGCCAAATCTCCGCCGATAAAGCTTCCAAACGAGGCTTCTTCGGACTGGGACCAGAAACATCCAAACCTCCATGAATGTTAGAAGCGCCTGCAGGAATGAATCTTTTGTGAATTAGGTGTTACAACGGCCAGCTCACCTCTAACTTTGGCTCTTGGTTGAGTGCGAGCTAGCTGCTAGTGACTGGAAGTGCATAAGACAAGATCCGCGATTTCGCCTGCGCTGTGTCCTTATTCGATCAAGAAAAGTCACAAAAGTCTTTTTACGTTTTGTTAGTTTAGGTCGATGTCCGGCAGGAACCCACGGGCGCCGCAGAACAATCGAGGGACCGAACGCCCCATACTCCAGCATGGTGCGTCGTCGACGCTTTTGAAGAGGGACCCGAGTGATGACGGACTTTCGCTGCTACCGCCTTTGACTCACCTGTTGACTTCGCCCTCGTACCAGAACGTTGCGGGCGATAAGGGATTCCTTAGCTCTGAAGGAGAGACATTGACAGTACCATCGGTACTTCTTCCGAGTACTGGTGATAGCGCAGCATCGAGCCTGAGTGATGATCTTTTGGAATGGCTCAATCGGCTGCCGGGAGACAAGTACCGCTTTTTGAGTTTTGACATTCCTAACGACAGGGATCCCGAGTCGACTACAAAGCGACAATACCAGAAGCGCGTATCCTTCGACACTATCGACCTCCAGCACGACGACGACGATGAGGACGATGGCGATGGCCACCTACTGTACAGCTCAATGGGAGAGAGAGGAAGGGGCCGTTCTCCAGTTTCGTCGCCACCTCGGTCGTCATTGGCATCGCCAGTGGGCCAGCGTGGAAGAACAGGAAACAACTTGTCTGTATCGGGGAGCAGACTACTGTCTCGGTCACCGAATAGGATATCGTCTCCGCCGCGCACATCTTTCGACGGTGCATACACGGAGTTTTCTAAAATGGAGCGAGTAAACATTGAGCTAGCACGCTATCTTATGGGAAACCGCCTTCCATACCCCACTCGCCCCATAGTGACACACAGAGGGTGCACATACACGAAACTCCATAACAAATTTGAAGATTTGTACACTGGTACTTTGAATAGCTCGAACTCAACAATCAGGAAACCAATCTTGCCTAATCGTGTGATTTTAGTCTACATTAGTGGTCGAAAGCACACATGGGTTTCTTTAGACTGGATCTTGAGGAATTTTATTGAGGACGGAGACACGGTAATCGTTGTATCCGCTATACACTCCAACCAACTCATGAATTGGAAACGGCCTGCATTTACTAGACCTCAGCCTACAATTGCCATGACACCTAAGATGAGACTTCGGCAGAGAAACAGTCCCTCCTTTGTCAAAATTATAGCGAAGGACATCATGTCGTATATCATGGAAGTTATCAACCCGAACATTATTGCCAAAGTGTCCGTGGAGTTGGCAGTTGGTAACACCCGCGAGGTGATGAAGGATATGTACAGACTTTATGAGCCCAATCTTGTGTGCACAGGCACAAAGCCAAACTCGCGCAACAGTGCTCCACTTCGGTCGTGGCGTTCATCAAAGTTGACGGACAGATTGGTGAAAAACTTTCCACTTCCTGTTATTATCGTACCTGCTGTCAATATGAACAAGTTTCAGCTTTCCCTCCGTGATCAAGTTAATGGCAAGTCTCTGTCACAAGTACTAACAAGTACCCCAGAAGATATCCCTCGGAAAATTGTCAAGACAACAGTAAGCAAGCTGGGAAAGCACAGCCATAGCGATGACCATGAAGACGAGGATGAGGATGAGGAGGACGACGAGGATGAAGTAGATTCTATCAATTCAGACCTTTCTGTCAACTCCAATACCTCTAGTGCATCATACTCCTCCTATGACGAAATTGTGAATTTGTATTGCGACTACCGCAAAGACACATTGATGGCCAAAGAGGAATTAAAAAAGAAGCCGATGAGTGAGGATTTCTTTGCCAATTTGGTAACGCTGATTTCAGACAAGTCAAATGCCTTCTGCCAAGACCTTCGCAATATTGATCCGGATTTTAGAGGACGTGGAGCAAAATTGGCACGTGCTATAACAGGTTCAAACTCCTTTGGAGTCGTACCATACAAAACAAAGTCATTGTTGGCACCTGTAGAAGCACCGACAACTGCATCTAAAGGAGTATCAAACATCAACGGGTCAGCACTGAAAGCATCCAGTGACAGCCCCACTACGGGGTTATCGTTCAAGGAAATGAAGCGGAATTTGATGATGAAGAAAGAAAATGCTGAAGGTCTTAGTCCGCCCAAAATCAATGTTCATGTCCCCGCATTGGATACCGAACCGAGGAAGACTTCTTTAAAGTTTGTGAACCTCGAGTCGCCCAATAACAAAGATGCATTCGGAACTCAGGCTGGTACATCTAGTCCCATCGCAGAAACAGCGACTGAGGGTTACGCATCTCCAAGGCTGGAAAAGGGAAAAAAATCGCTAACCAAGTATTTGTCTCATGAAATCAACGGATCTGGTAGCAAATCATTAGAGCCCACCAAGTCGCACCCGGAGATGATGCTCGCCATGTCACATGGTAGTTTGGACTCTGGAAAAATGGGTAAACCCAAAAAGAATAAGATGAAGAGATTTTTGAAAATCTTTTCCTAGTTTTATATATGGTGGCAAGTATTTCATCCGAGATATGATCCCTTCCACAGAAACAATTTGGTGTAGAATTTATTGCATCCGAAGAGGCGGCATATCCCTGGACTACTTTCCTTTTTTCAATCCATCTTAAATTTAGAAACAATCGTAAAAAAGTAGTTTACATGATATCTGGTTCCAGGGAACTAAGGATACATCACACCCACACACACGCAGCATGCGACTGTATTGGCTATTATTTCGTTTAATAGCATTTTCACTCGCAGATTTTGCACAAGACTTGTCGTTTTATGAAAATTCACCAAGCTATAATTCGTATTTGAATCCATTTCTTGCGGGACCATCGGATTCAAACTCTACAGAGGCAGCTCAAGGATTACAGGATTTCTTACCGGTCAATAATACCATAACGCAGAGTGAGACACAGTACTACTCGTTTCTCATCAACCCCAATGCGACAGCCTACGATTACAACTTTGTAGTCTTTTTGTCAGGGAACATATGCTCACAACCTAATAATGTACGAGCGAACGAGACAAGCTTGGCATTTTACTACTCGTTCAACAGTAGCATGCTTCAGAACTTAGAGCTAACAGATATGGCATTATTCCAAGACGGATACCTAGGAACTTTTGCGGTATTGAACACGACTCAACCGGGCAGCCTTTACATCGCGGTGCGAGCCCCGGAAAACACCAACGGAACAGCGCAATGGTCTTACCTGATCGGTGTATCGCAGAAAGATTTGGTTTTTCAGTGGGACGATAGGTCTTGGGGATACTTTGTCGATTCTGATGAGACGTCAGCGCTTATTGTCACAGGAAATTTGACAACGCTGGAAGGGGACACCGGGAACGGAACAAAACCAGAGACAGAGCCATCCATATACTCTTTATACTTGTACGCTTACGAGTACTTGGACTACTTTGATGGTTTGAGTAAGAGCTGGTGTGCCATCAAGAACGGGCCGACCCTTGTTTCTGATTTCGCAATCGAGACCAAGTACGTGACGCGAAACGCAAGTCTAAGTGTTCAGTTTTACGTACCTGGCCTAAACCTGTCTACAACGTACATCGCCTATATTCTCACAGAAGACAGCGCTTCTAATGCGATCTTGTACAAGAGCTTTCAGTTTGAAACAAAAGAGGCACCAGGGTGCGAGCTCATCTACGACCTTGGGTTTTGCTCTGAGGTAGCATACGCAGTGCCTGCATCGCCAGGAAAGCTGAGAAATGAATTGACACAGCTATACGACGACCAGGCTGAGTTGCTCTTTGGAAATTTCAGCAACGCCTTGCAACAAGTTGCCTGCAACACTACAGACGTTTCAATTTTCTCTCCTTTACGAAGTTGCCAAGACTGCAGCACGAGTTATAAGAACTGGCTTTGTGCTGTGACTATTCCACGATGTACTACCCTAGAGGGCGATGGATACATCACGCGTGAGGTGGGCCAATCTCGCAGCTCATTCATTAACGACGTCATACAGCCTAATACGACCTACAACGAGGTATTGCCATGCATTGAAGTATGCAACAGTATAGTACGCGACTGCCCTGCGCAACTTCAGTTTATGTGTCCCAAACACAACGTAAGCATTGCGCAGTCGTATTATTGGGATCTAGGTGATCCTGCTCAGGTGTCTTGTAACTTTGTGGGTGCCAATGCCATCAAAGCGACCAGTGCAGGAACCCACCCCAGTGTTTGGTTTGGCTGGCCCGCAGCACTTTTAGTTTATGGAGTATACTTTTAACCAGGCTAGATTTTCGTTGTTCGCCATTCTCGCACACTATTGTGGAGTACACGTGGAGCGCGCCGCATACTCTTGAAAAGTTACAGCATGGAAAAGGCCCCTCACAAACGGCTGGACGCAATCCAATTGTCAACAGCCACCAACGAACTATAAACTCCTAACCGTTCAGACTCTGAGTGTTGACATAATCGTACTTCTATAGTGCAATTATCCAACGCGTCCAATGCACCGCGCCAAACACCGAGTATAAGCCTTTCAGAAGAAAGTTCTAACCGAAAAGACGCCGAGAAAGTCAGTATCTGGCAAAATCGTTATCATTTCCCAAACTATATACTCTAATTTGAGAAACACACCAGCGAAATTGCAAGCGTTAAGGTTTAGGTTCACCAGCGAGCGCGTTCAAAAGCCTTGGCTGCAAAAAATGGCGGTGGAGGCTGTAGAGGACCAGTTGGCTCGTTGCACCGGCTCAGCAAGTATAAATACAGTGGACGGGGCAACTAGACTGTCTCGTCCTTACAACACTTACATTCGTTCAGAACAATATGAAGTTTAGCACTGCTCTCATTGCCGCCATCCCCGTTACCTTTGTTACGGCCACCCTGTACCAGTACTACGACGCCTCTAATGGCCTCGTGGTTCGGGACAGCGGTGCCGTGATCTCAATGGGATCTCACTTCATCCAGAAGAGAGCGGTCACACCAGAAACCAAGCAGCAAAGCGACCAAAGATGGACCAATGAGGATGCCGAAACTCCCCAGGCCAGAGAAGCAAGAATGAATCTTGAGAGTGATGCGGATAGGAAAGCCAGAAGAGAGTTGGAGCGCTTTGACACCCCAGCTACCAAAAAAGCAAGAGCTGGGAAAATCACAACAGCAGAGAAGGCTAAATATGCCGCTGACGATGCAGAAATAAAGCTGAAAATCGACGCCGCCATTGCGGTAGACGAGACCGCACAGGACAAGACTGCCAGATTGAACCGCGATGCGACTGAAGATGCGCCGCTGAGAGAGGCTAGATTGAAGAAGGAGGATCTCGTGGAAAGATCGATCAGAAGAGCGAGGGAGCAGAATGACACAGCTGATGAGAAGTCTAAAAGAAAGGTGGGACCGTGGGAGATCGCTCAGAACGCGGAGGATGACAACGACTATAAACTTCCTCCGCCTACACCTCCGACAACCCCTTCTCCTGGTGGAGCCGGTGGCACCCCTCCTAGTGGAGCCGGTGGCACCCCTCCTAGTGGAGCCGGTGGCACCCCTCCTAGTGGAGCCGGTGGCACCCCTCCTAGTGGAGCCGGTGGCACCCCTCCTAGTGGAGCCGGTGGCACCCCTCCTAGTGGAGCCGGTGGCACCCCTCCTAGTGGAGCCGGTGGCACCCCTCCTAGTGGAGCCGGTGGCACCCCTCCTAGTGGAGCCGGTGGCATCCCTCCTAGTGGAGCCGGTGGCATCCCTCCTAGTGGAGCCGGTGCCACCCCTCCTAGTGGAGCCGGTGCCACCCCTCCTAGTGGAGCCGGTGCCACCCCTCCTAGTGGAGCCGGTGGCATCCCTCCTAGTGGAGCCGGTGGCATCCCTCCTAGTGGAGCCGGTGGCATCCCTCCTAGTGGAGCCGGTGGCACCGATGGCACCGCTTCTGGTGGCAAAACTCCTGGTGTCAAGACTGATGACAGAAAACCTCTTGTTGAAGATTCTGATGAAACAGGTGCAGTCGCAGCAGGAAAATCCAACACTGTCAAGGGCAGCAAAGCACCAACTGACGGTTCTGCTAATACTGATGATGGCAAGGCTGGTGTCAAGACTGATGACAGAAAACCTCTTGTTGAAGATTCTGATGAAACAGGTGCAGTCGCAGCAGGAAAATCCAACACTGTCAAGGGCAGCAAAGCACCAACTGACGGTTCTGCTATTACTGATGGTAGCAAGGCCAATTCTGCTGACACCTCTGCGAATACCAACAAGGGTGACGGTCTGGTCAAGAGTGACGGTACGCTGACCGACAAGAATCCTACAAAGAGCGACATCAAGAGTGATTCTAACGAGTATGACGTGTCCAACCCCTTTGTTGCCAACTTGGTCAAGCAGATCCAGGACGACATCAAGAAGGCCGCCGAAGCCGAGGTGTCTCGCAAGGCAGCTGGCGCTAGCGCTTCAGTTAGCGGAGAATCTTCCAACGTGGCCGCCGCTACTTCCGCCGCTACTTCCGCATCTGCGTCCGCATCTGCGTCCGCGTCCGCGTCCGCCTCCGCGTCCAGCTCTGTACCTGCGTCCACCGTGACTGTTACCGAGCACAGCAAGGTTACCGACTTTGTCACGTACTGCCCCGAGACCACCACCATCACCATCACTTCTTGTCCCGATGTTGACGTGTGCACCGAGGCTGCTGTCACTGTTGACAAGCCTGGTTTGGTTACCCTCAAGGGAGTCAACAAGGTCCCTGTTACCAAGACCGTTGATGCATACGCTTACGCCTCTGCCGTCGCTTACGCTTACGCATCCGCCGACAGTGCTCGTGCCGAGGCTTTTGCCTGTGCCAGTACTGGTAAGGGCGCTGACGCTTGTGCCAGCGCATACGCCTCCGCTGTCAGAGCCAACAACGTGGCCCTGGCTGAGGCCTTCGCCAAGGCGGTCGTTGGTCCTGTTAGCCCCGACTTCTCTCGCTACCAAAACGGTTCCTCTCCGGCTGCTGCCAACCCCTACCCTGCAGCCATTGCACCCAACGCCATCAACAGTCCCTCTGCTGTTGCTGCTGGTGCTGGTGCTGGTGCTGGCTCACCCGCTGGTGGCGCTGGTGCCGGCTCACCCGCTGGTGGCGCTGCTGCCCCCAAGGCTGTTGCTGCCAACCCTGTATTTGAGGGTTCCGCTGCAACCACCGGCTCATTTGTCGCGCTCGCTGTTGGTGCCGTCATTGCCGCCCTTGTCTAAAGTCCTTGACTTTGTTTCGGTGGGTATGCTTATATCTGTTTCTTTTCAGCCATAGTAGGCTAATACAATTGTGAATTTCGAATGTTTGTTCTTGAACTTGTAGTACGATCAATCGGTAGAGTGCTGTTTGATAGGATCACCTTCCTTCCTTCTTCGCCTTCCTTCTTCCTTCTTCACCTTCCTTCTCCCTTTCTTCTCCCTTCACCTTCTTTCGCCACCCAATACTAATTTGCCAGACAAACAAAAGTCACACACTAATGACTGCGCAGAGCGACAACTTGCCATGGTACGTAGAGGAGACAAAGAAGCAGGAAGAAGGAAGAAGAAGGAAGAAGAAGGAAGAAGAAAGAAGGGAGCACTTACTAACAGCACAGGGTTGAGAAGTACCGGCCGACATCGTTGGACGAGGTGTATGGACAGCCAGAGGTTGTGGCGACGGTGCGCAAGTTTGTGGCACAGGGCCGGCTCCCGCACCTCTTGTTTTACGGTCCGCCGGGCACCGGCAAGACGTCGACAATTCTGGCGCTAGCGCGCGAGATATACGGTCCCAACTACCGCAACATGGTTCTCGAGCTCAACGCATCCGACGACCGCGGTATTGACGTTGTGCGGCACCAGGTTAAGAACTTTGCAGCGACGCGTCAAATCTTTGCACAGGGGTTCAAGCTCATTATCCTTGACGAGGCGGACGCGATGACCTCGGCGGCGCAGAACTCGTTGCGGCGCATCATTGAGCGGTACACCAAGAATACGCGTTTCTGTATTCTTGCCAACTATGCACACAAGTTGAATCCGGCATTGCTCTCGCGGTGCACGCGGTTCCGGTTCCAGCCTGTGCTGGAGAGCGCGATACGCACGAACCTCGAGCGGGTGGTGGTGCGGGAGCAGCTTACGGTGGGGACGCGGGCGCAGGATGCGTTGCTCCGGCTCTCGCAAGGGGACATGCGGCGCGCGCTCAATGTGTTGCAGGCGTGCAAGGCTGCGTGCGAAGCTGGCGCCGAGATTGACGAGGCGATGATTTACGAGTGTATGGGCGCGCCAGTGCCGGAGGACGTGGAGGGGGTGTTGGACGCGATACTCCAGGCGGACTGGACGAGCGCGTACGGGAGGATGCAGCGGTGCCGGCAGGAGAAGGGTCTAGCGTTGGTGGATATGTTGGCGGGCTTTGTAGAGATTTTGAGCCGGTACGAGCTCGCGCTGGAGGCGCGGGTAGCGCTCTATGCGGGTCTCAGCGATGTGGAGTATGGGATTTCGCGCGGTGGCAACGACAAGGTGCATGCGAGCGCAATGATTGGGGTTATTAAGGATGCAATGGAGAAGAGTAGGTAGGGGAGAGGAGTCTGGGGAGAGGACGATGGGGAGTATGGGGAGAGGACGATGAGATAAGTTTAAAGAGACCCAGAGAATAGATCTTTACGGCGGTTGTGACATGCCTAAAGGATAGGATTTAAATGACAGACAGAATGTAGAAAGGATAGTTATTTATAGTCCAACTGATAGACAACGAATTAACAGAGATGTAGAAGAGGGAGGGAGAGGGAGGGAGAGGGAGAGAGAGGGAGAGAGAAAGAGAGGGGGAGAAGCGAGAGACGAATAACCGAATAAACGAACAACGAATAAACGAGATGAAGGAAGCTTGAGAAGGAACGACGTTGGGACCGAGACGGTGAATGAGGGGCGCCGGCTGACAATCACTGAGCAATTGGTTGACGGATGACCAGACGAGAATCGTAACATTACGTAAGCAACAAGAGGGAGAGAGCAGGAGAGAGAAGGAGAGAAGGAGAGAGAGAAGGAGAGAAGGAGAGAGAGAAGGAGAGAAGGAGAGAGAGAAGGAGAGAAGGAGAGAGAGAAGGAGAGAGAGAGGGAGAGAAGGAGAGAGATACTATTATACTGAGATACTACTATACTGACTACTACACTGACTACTATACTGACTACTATACTGAGATACGTCAGGGAGTATGGCAGGACGAGCAAGAGCACAAATTGGGAGCACCAGTTCGCAGCCAATCGCTCAGCGACAATTGCACATCCTGCCGTTTTGGGAATCACGCATAAACCGCTATGCAGGCCGCCGCCGTTGCGATCGCGAGAAGCCGACAACGGGGGAGGGGAAGGATTTGCGTGCCGCGAGGGCAAGGGCGAGGGCGAGGGCGAGGGCGAGGGCGTGGGCGCGGGCGACGGCGCGGCCATGAGGCTGCCGGCGCTCTCTTGTTGCGCGCTGCTCCTGCTGTTGGTGGCGGTGGCGAAAGGGGCCGCGGAAAAGTTGCACAAAAACAAAATTTGCTTTTTTTTTTTGCTTGAAAAAACTTTTCAAGCGTGCATACGGAGTATATATACAAGGCCTTGCCCTCGTTTGTGCCAGTGTTGAGGCCATGAAGCGGAGCGGGACGTGCGAGAGGGAGAGCGTGAAGCGGGTGCGTGAGAGCCGGGACGCGGACACGGGTAAGGTGGCGGCGAGCGGGACGATTGACCCTGAGAGCGACACGATTGACCCGGTGGAGAAGCTCTTGTCGCTTACGCGGCACGACAATGATATACTAGGGTGTATGGACGACGCTGCGATGCGGCGGTGGCGCCGTGCGAATGCGAGCGAAGAGGACGAGCTGTCGCACCTGATTGCGCTGCTCGACTTTACGCAGATGCTCAATGATAGTGTGCGTGCGCACTACCAGCGCACGACGCTGGGGGTGCAGCACGGCCACTCGTCGTTTGCACAGCTCAATACGGAATACGCATACAACTCTGACTCTGACGAGTCTCTATCGGCGCCGCCTCTGCCGGTGGCGCTGGCACAGTCGGTGCCGTTTTTCCGCAATGTCAACTTTAACCCGCTGCACTCTAGGCTGTCGGGATTCGAGGACTATGTCTCGTACGACGACGTGGAGGAGGATGTGGGCCCCACCGACGGCGCCGCGCTGGTGCCGGAGGGCGTGAGCGCGCGCGCAACGCCAAAGATGAGCTTTCACTACCGCCGGCACCACCACAATCTCAATCTCTCGTCGAGCTGCGGCGAGAGCGAGAAGCTGGACATTTTGACGCCCGGATCGATTCTCTCTGGGCGCTCGCGCGAGATGGTGGGTACCGGTCGCTTTTTGATTAATGACTTTTTCATATAAGGCAGCGTGCTGCTATTTATTTCTTCCTAATACACTTTGATAGCCGAGTAAGGGGAGAGGAGAGAGGGGAGGAGAGAGAGGAGAGAGTAAGCTAGGAAAGCCCGAATTTGTGTACCGGGATGGAAGGGTATGCCTTGGTGCCTTGGTGCCTTGGTAATGACTTGGTTATGACTTGGTTATTGGCCTTGGCAATTGGCGGCAGGCCAATTGGCCTGCCAATTGGACTTGCAACTTGCACCACTTACTACTACTCATACTACTGACCCCTCTTTGGCGTCGCCTGGTTGGCGCGGGATTATACATTTGGTCCTGGCGCCCACCAATCACTTGTATTATGCTGCTGTTATTATTACCGCCTTGAGACAGCCATGTAATTGTTTGATTGTTATACAGATTTTTCGTATTATTCCTATTGTTTTAACTAACTTTTATGCTGTAGCTGGAGAGTTTCTATTCTTTGTCTCTTATGTCACTAAATTGTCTCGCTTTGTCATCCCTCCTCTTACTCCATCTTCCTTCTCGCCTTACTTGTCATTCTTGTGATTCTATCTTGTGATTCTATCTTGTAATTCTTGTCATTCTATCTTGCTATTCTTGTCATTCTACTTGTATTCTACTTGTCTACTTCCTATTCCTCCTACCCCTTCCTCGCTCCTCCTGCACTGTTCCTTGCGCTCACACGGCACCCAGCAACAATAGACAGCTAAACAATGCACCGATCAACAAGTTCCGCAGCTTAACCGCTTAAAGCCTCGACGCGCCTACTATACACTCACATGCCAGCACTCCCAAAACCCCCTAGTTTTCTAACGTAATCGCACAGCGCATTTAAACCCTACTACAGTGCAAACAAACCTTGAACTAGGGTTGGCGATTGGGCTGTGTGTTGACCCGCTAGACCGGGTCATAAGCCTGCTCAACGTGGTTGGTCGCAGAAACCTTTGTAGACCTTCTGGGGGACCCATTTAAGCCTTTTGGGTGACCCGTTTAGACCTTTTGGGGGACCCGTTTAAACCTATTGGGGCCCGGGAGGAGGACAGACGACTAAAGATATGTAACAGAGGTGATGCAGAACCGACAGGCGGGAAGCGATAAGGGCGAGAGCAGACGAGTGTGCGATGAAAACAAGTACGAGCCAGACCAGACAGTCATGATTTTTTTCTCACTGAATGTAGGGGTTGATAACTCTTAAATTGTGATATTCTCAATCCACCGTCCCTTCATCTACCATCATCCACCCTTTATCTACACCATACCCTTTCTACCATCATCCACCCTCTATCTACTCCATAATATACCCTCTATCTAACCACACCCTTTACCCCTGATCCTACACTTGTATCCCTCCGTAGGTCCACCTGCCCTCCCTTCTCCTTCGAGCTTTGTCATCTATTTTGAAGCCCCCAAGACTTCTACAACTGAGCCCCAAGCACCAGGGTTCGTACGCTGTGTCACCAAGCCCCGGAACCGTAGCCACTAGCATGTCCTGCAGCTCTCGACTGCCCCCACCGCAACCTAGCGGTTTGGGTCTCCGCTATCAATACTTTGCTACGCGCTCGAATCCCGGAACGCTCGGATAAGAGAGAGCTCGCCCAGCATACCGCAACAGCCACCGTCGTCGTCGTCGTCGTCGTCGACGACGTCGCCGCCGTCGTCTCGCCGCCATCGCCATCGCAGCGCAGCCATTGCCAACCAGCCGCTATGAGTTCCGTCCGATTCTCGTAAAGTCACGTTTCTCATTCCAGCAAACGTGGCCACCATGCTACTCCTCGCCCTCCTCGCGTACGTCGCGGGAGGCGTAACGTTTGTACCTCTCTTGGTGGCGGCGTGGATATGGTTGTCGCCGCGCGACGTCCCGCCGCGTCCGCTCGTGGTGGACTCGCCGCCAGACCTCCTCTCCAGCTCACCCGCCTTGAAGGCGGGTGAGGTGGAGGAGGCCAACCTGCTGGGGTTGGACTCCTACAAGGCAGGATGGCTCACGATCACGCAGAACTACCACGACTCGCCGGAGGACATCAGTCTCGCGACACAGCCCATCACCGAGGCGACCGACTCGCGATCGGCGTACTCGTCGCTATACAAGATTCGCCAAGACAGCCAGGATAGTCCCGACAGCGGCGTCGCCCGGTCGGTGGTGGCCGCTTTGAGCGCCGACACCGAGGCGGAGACCGAGGCGACGGTGCAGGCACTGGGGAGCGCGTCGACGGCTTCAGAAAAGATTCGGAGTGGACAGCGCAAGCACCGCTACTACGCCATCCTCAAGCACCGGAACTTGTTCCTCTACAAGGACGAATCACTAAAGGATGTGAAGCACGTGGTGGTGCTTGCAAGCCACTTTGTGTCAATGTGGCCTCACGGCGTGTCTGACGCGTCCCTCTTCTCCAAGAATAACGCAATTGCAATTGTTAATGCTACAAAGTTGGACCCACTGTCAGCCTTTTTAACCGAAGGCCTCAAGTTTCGGGACGACGAGGAGATTCCCAAGGGATCCTTCTTCATATACACCGAACTCACAACCGAGAAAGAAGACTGGTACTTTGCTCTCGTGCGCGCCACCAAAGCTAGCTTGCTGGATGACATTCCACTAGCGGTGGACCCCGACGTGCACGCAAAAACACTTCACTTCACTACAAAACACATGGTCAATTTGATCCAGACGTTGTACAGCACTGAGGGCCAACTACACACCAAGTGGCTCAATGCTTTGTTGGGACGTCTTTTCCTTTCCTTACAAGGCACTGAAATCTTGAGGGATTACCTCTACACGAAAATTCTGAAAAAACTCAACAAGACAAAGACTCCAGGCTTTTTGGGAAAGCTTACCATAACTTCGATTGACCCAGGTATTAGCGCGCCATATTTGACATACCCATCATTGAAAGAAATAAACCCCGACGGAACACTATTGGTATCGACCTATGTGTCATATAGTGGTAAAATGTCTCTAGAAATTGCAACCAAGTTGGACCTTTCTTTTGGTGCGAGGTTCAAATCTCGCGACATGGATATTGTCTTGAGAGTAACGCTCAACAAGTTTAGAGCACCTGCATTAATTAAGGTAAAACCACCACCATCGAACCGTGTTTGGTACACATTTGAGACAGAACCAGTTATTAACTTGACAATTGAACCGGTTATCAGTTCTCGCCAAATGTCATATAATATTATTACAAATACAATCGACAAAAAAGTTAAAGAAGCCATTAAAGAGAGTCTCGTGCTTCCTCACTGGGATGATATAGTATTTTACGATACATCAAGCGAGGTTTATAGGGGTGGAATCTGGGACCCATCTCCTCGCAAGGCTCAACAAGATGCTGAAACGCTAGATAAAGAATCTATTCTTACTGCTGGTACACAGATTGAACCGATACCCGAAAGCTCGCCTTCAAAGTCTGACAGGCGCAAATTAAGAACAAGAGCGTCAGGTGCTACATTGTCGTCGACGATGTCGGATTTGGGGAAACGCATGACATCTTCTAAGCCAAATCAAGAGGCGGCAGCTGATGATTCAGGATCCATTTTATCTAATGCAGTATCCGAAAGCCCATCACACCGGCTGTCTCAGTCGTCCACAATGAATACATTGAAGAGGATTGGAAAATGGTACTTCAAAGATGAAGGAGCATTACAGCCACCAAAGCCAACCCCTGAAATGATTCTGAGTCGACGCGTTCCACGCAAGAGCTCAAATGCTTCCCTCACATCTCCACTGAAAACTCTAGAGCCTACTTCATCTATTGACTTTGGAAAATTTGCATTTGGTGCTCCGACTTTTAACAAAAACAGTGTGAATAGCGCTGAAAGTTCCCTTAACTCAGAATATTCTGAAGAAAACTCTCCGATGCTAAATAGGAGTGGGATAGAAAAGGCACTTATTGCGAACTCATCGCCTACTTTAACGGAACGTGCCTTTATTGATGAGGGAGACTTATCTGCTGATGATGAATCGACCGAGTTGGAAATTGAGGCAGATACCAGCTTGCCTTTTATTTCTCCGGGTTCAGGTCCAGGCTCAGCCCCTAAAGTGAGCCCGATTACTGCTATGTACGACAACGGAAACCTCGATAAGCCCCGCTTAAGTAGAAAACCTCCGCCATCGATTGAAACGTTCCGTGACGAAGTTCTATCATAGGAAACATCCTCATTCATAAAATACATATTATTTGTGATAATTTTAAATATAGGCTGACCAGCCTCCGTACATCTGACATAATCGCTCGACTGAGGAGGCTTCTTGAACTAATACATCGACTTGTCCATGTATATTCATTGGTAAGCCTTCTTTTTCGTTTATTACTCCTCTGATCTTTCTTCGCACCTTAGATAAGTGTACATCAGGCTTCTGCAAACTTTTCCAATCAAGTAACGGATCGTAAAGTAAAGTTTCCAAAATATTCATTAATGGTGCTTCATGCTCCCTCAACAAAGCACCCGTTACTTCACATGTAATCCTGAAACCTCCTTCAAAACCGCAGATGCCCATTGCATCAACCATGTTTTGAGTGAGTCTAAATGGAACAATCTCAGGCGTGGGCAAAGTGGCTCCTTTGTCAAAAAGACAATCAAAGTCGATGTGCAATACTCCTCCATTCTTCTTGAAGAACAAAATGTTTTCACAATGCCGATCTCCCAATCCAATAATGTAGCCCACCATGGACATAACAGCAGATGATCTAATAAATCTGTTCCTTGCCAAGTACCACGCAGTTGGATTAGAAAATTGATCGATAAACCAATTATGGAGAACTGGTGGATTGTCTTTGATTATTTTTTTAAATAATTCTGATAGCTTGTTCAAGGGCCCTGGGTCCGAAGAACGTGATGTTTTGAGAACCTTTTGAGCTTCATCTAACTTCATAAAGATTCGCCTCTCACTTAAACTTTTACCCATGCGCAGGCGCTGCTCAGATGTGATTCCTTTCATCGTTTGTACGTTTGTAACAAATTCAATAACTCCCATGTCTTCCGTCAAAGGTACAACCGCATAGTTTGAAATCAGTAAATTTCTCTTTCTGGCACTGGTACTGGCGAGTAATAGCCTATTAATCATAGTTGTGAACTCAACAACTTTTGCATCTTTTCTGGTGTCATCTCTTTTAACCATAATTCTGTAAGGTTTACTATCCGAACCTCTGATTGTAACTTGTCTAGGCATCTGTAATGAGAAGAATATATTAACAACGTCATCGAATCCATCAAAACTAATCGAAGCTGACCTGGGAAACGCATGAAATTTGGAATTGGAAGCTGACGGAAGTCTGATTTCAAGATTAGAGCGAACTGGGATAACTAGTGAATCGTAGGGTTTACTTAAGTTAGTAATTTTGAAGTCTGCACTCAAAGATAATCGCTTTGATTTTGGAGATTTGGGTATTTTGTGGCTTGCTATCTTGATTAAGCTTGAGAATAATTCCAATGCACTTTCCACAAGTGATCCATAATGTGCACTCTGATGCTTGACCTTCTTTAAAACCGTGTTAACTCTGTCCTTTCTAGTTGAGTCATGAGAATTTGCGTGTGACAAGATGTACCACATACTATGATGTGGATATGCTATAATCACTTTAGTGACGATTGATGCTAGTCGTTCGTACGATTGCTTGTGCTCATGAACAATTCTCGAAAGAATTTGTGTAATGGCAGTATACCAAACATACAATGGAACGCTCTTCAAACTTGTATCAATGTCTTCAATAATTTGATTCAACATTCTTTCGGCTTCACGCGACCTTCCTTTTCTTTGTGCGAAATCTAACCAGATAGTTATTGACTTCGGGAGGGCCTCAAATATATACAGGTTTCCAACAGATAATGCTTTGAAGTATTGTCTAAGGGTTTGATGCTCATAGTATCCAGATTGGTCATTGGTAGACTCTAAAATTTTGTTATAATATACTCCCAAGTCGTAATATGGTCTCTCCCACCCAGTGCTTAGTGCAATTGTCTTATTATACTCATCAATAATTGCCAGAGAAGATGAATGATTCGATTCATCTAACCATTTGGCATATTGCAATTGAACTTCTGGCTTCGTTCGAACATCCTTAGATTTGTTTGCATTAATAATATCTGATATTGATTTGATTGCTTCAGTTTGTTTTCCAGTTGCCCACAATAACTGGGCGTACTCTATATTTGCCTCCTGGTCATTTAAAACCATGGCTTTAATAATTGAAGTTGTTGAAATATCCAATCTATCGTTTTTTCTAGCAATTGACGAAGAATGTAAGAGTAACTGAGAAATTTTGGGAATATTGTTAATAGCCTTGTTAGCAACAGTGTGCACAGTCAACAAACGCCAAAGGGTATCAAAACTCTGATCCACATTAGCAAGTCTAGCTTTTATGATTTTTTCATTTTCTAGCATGACTGTACCTTCAATTGTGGAATCACGAGATACAATTAAAGATATGTCGTACATGGCGTGAAGTTGGTTCATTAAATTTGTGTTGCGGGAAAAACTCGAAGAAACAGAAGGAACAAGAGAAGATCCTATCTTTTTGAATACAGTTTCGATCGACTTATCGTACTCTGACCTCTTCCCTTCAAATAAACATTTTATTCCCTTGGCAAACTCATAATTGATGAGAGATTCAACGTCTTGAGGCTTTCCAATAGAATCTGTAACAAATAACCATTTATCAATCTGATTGATATCACCAGAAAGGACAGAAGTCTGTAAACCAACCAATGACCATTCTAATGGAAATGTTGATAGATCTCTGACATCAGTTTTCGAGGCTAAAGTGCTTAAAACTTCGTCATAAAGGCCACGATCATGAAGTGACGTCAATTGCTTTGTATTGATCATGACATTTTCATTTTCAGATTTTTTAGCGCCTAAGACTTGAAATGATCTTTGAGCTAGGTCCCAATTTTCATTGTATTGAAAAGTGCTTAACTTTTCAGTAATGTTATTGGTAGAAAAAAGTTTAAGCACACCGTTTAAAGAATCATAGTCATTAATATTGGAGTACATGGATTGGAGTGTTTTCACTAAGTCCAAATTTCCTAATTTCAAGGAACTGTCAACCTTGCCATCACGGTAACATTTTTCCAAATAAAGGATTGTTCTCTCATAAGAATCACATTCTGCTGATTTAATGGCAATTAAATCCATTGGTATGCACTCGAGAAATGAGTTAATAAGCCTGATGTGTTTCCTCATCTTACTAGCCTCAGGTGCTTCTAGTGAATAATTATTCAAATATTGAGTTGCACTCGAAACCCACGCGTTAAAATAATCAAGAACTTCGAATACAGCTTGAAAACAATTCTTCAACAGTTCTGCTCTATCAGCAGACGATTCACTTATGTCTGTAGATAATACATGAAGAAATTCATCCCTTATATCATCAAAAACCTCTTGACTTCCATTCGCAATGTGACTCAATGCCACGTACTTTAGCAAGTATTGACACAAATAAGCGTCTTGATCCCTAATAAGCTTAGAACAAGTTTGAAAGATTGCCTGTTTACTCAGGGGCGCATTATTTTCAAAAACACTTAAGAGTGGTCTTTTTAAAAGATTAGAAGTAAAGTCAACGAGCCAAGTGTCAAACTTCATACCAATTTTAAAATGCGGAAATTTCAAGGCCTCGTACTTTGAGATAGGTGCCACATATTTTGATGTTAGCAATGGCGTAAGTGTAGATTTCGCTTCTTCACTGAATTTATTCCAAACTTCAAGTAAGTAGTCTTGACTTCCTGGGCTCAATATCTTAGCGTCCAACTTTAAAACTTGCAAAAATTTCTGCATGGCATATGCAGAAAACAACTGCTTCATTGGGTCATTAGAGGCCCAGAATGCTTTGAGAACCATGCTCTCTATGAAGTCTATTAAAAACTCCGCATTCTCTTTGTAATCCTGAAAATCTTGGATCAATATGATTTGCTTCGTAACAGATTTAAAGTTAAATTTGTTAGAATCCAATGATCCAATCATTGACAAAACCTTGGCGCAGCATGTTGAAATCTTTTCATTTTTATTCCTGAATTTAAAAGATGTATCTAGAACAGTTTTCACCAAATCGTTAATAAATGACTCTAGCAGAGTATCTTTAAAGTACTCTCGCTGGCAGTTAGATTGATAACTCTGAAAATAATTTAGCAAGTCGTCCAAAGCTTGCTGCACCACATATTCGTTACTGGTTTTTAATCTTCTAGTAAATTCTTCAAAAATGCTAAACCTGGACAATTGCTTAATATTCTTGAAGCCAATGATAGGCTTATACTCCTGAATGTGATTCAAGAATGGAATAGATAAATAATACAACGAGTAGCTGTTGTGTTTATCTTGAATTTCATTGTAAATCTTTTTGAGTATTTCGATGGAGATATCTTTGGATTTGGTCTCAAATTGATCAAATTTCTGAAGAATCAACGAAATAATAATATCTATTAATGATATCAAATGACCTGGAGGCAAGTTTTGAACCAAGCCATTCCAACATCGTAATGCAAGAACTTGAAAATCAGGGTTTTCTAAGGATGCCTGTAAGCAAGTTGAAATCTGTCCAAGAGCAATAGTGATGGCATGAATATTTCTGTAAATGAGAAATTCTATAGCTCGCAAGGAACTTATTTTCTCCAAATAAGGCTTAGTCCCTTTGATGTGATGTACATTTTCGCTAAATTTTTGTACCAACTCTAAAACATGTTCTCCCAAATGAAACTTTACGAAATCAAATTTCAGACCCACTTGACTTCTGTCCTTCAAGGATATTTTTGCGACATACTTCAATGCACCTCTGATTTTTTCTTCATTTGTAAACTCGTCAGATTCGTCTACTTCAATGTTCAATAAGATAAACCAAGTGATTTCGCCGACTCGAGATATCAAATCGCTCAAAGAAACAAGCTTGTATTTTGGGTTAACATTGCTCAAGACGTTAATGATGTATTTTTCATCAATTTTCAGGCTCTTCACGAGGTAAGATGCTAAAATACGAGATAAATTTTTTGCAACTAAGTCCCATTTGGAAATCCCGGACGCATCGGCGATTTCTTGGATATAATCAAATTTGTAATACTCCAAGAGCTTTGGAGTGGTGTATTCTCTAGTTCTGCTTAAGAATAATTTTTTTGATATTCCTAGTAATTCGGTCACCCTGGCGAGAATTCTAGGATTCTTAATTATTTTCTCGGAAATGCTAGGTAAAAACGGCGACAAGAGCTTGTACGGCGTCAAACCTTTTGCATACGCTATACTGATACATCCATTGTATGCAAAGTTGACATGTTGATCATTTTTTTCGCCAAAAATATGTATCATCTTTGAAAACAATAGACAGAGCCAATCGCTTCTTGATATAATCGCCAACTCGATATAAGCGTTTACAGTGGATTCAGCAAAGTGCCTCTTGTTATCAAGCGAAAAATCAATAGAGTCCAAGCTGTGGTATATTTGCATAAAGTTTTGGTCCAAAAGTTGACTCTTGGGCCGAATTAAGAACAAGGGTAACACTCTGGTAGCAAGTAGTCGTGAATCACGATTGTCATTAGTTGATAATGTTTCGATCAAGAATCGATAGACAGGGTCATTAGAAATACTTCCTTCTGGCGGATTAAAGGATGCTAACACCTTAAACACAAGCAACAAAAAGTTTGAACACAAGAGTGGATTGTTTCTCAAATCTTGCAACACCGTTTTCAAAAAATAATCACCAATCACTTTATCATACAAAATCGTCATTTCAACACTGTCATGGACCACTTTTCTACATTCAGAAACTCTGTCATAAATATTCTTAGCCAGTGGGACGCTTCCGCACGTCATACATTCCATCTTTTTGAAATTAAAGTTGTCAGTCAAGAGGCAGGGAAAGTGACCCAAAGCAGTCAATAAACTGTATTTGCTTGAAGTTTGTGAAAGTGTGCTCTGTCCGCCAGTGCTAGAAACTAAATGTTCAACCTCTGTAATCCAGTCCAAAAAACTGAAAGCGGGCGAGACGAGTGGTTGTTGGTGTTTCTTTACAGAATCTGTGTTCAGGCTAGTTCGGTACAGCAAGAGTGCTTCAATATGACAAAAGTCCGTCTCACGAAATAGACAATTATTCAATTCAATGCGTAGGGCCTCTAATTCGGTATCCTCAAACGGGCTCAGAATTTGTAAGTTGTAGATTGACGTTTGGTAAGAGTTTGTGATTGTTTTTTCTTTGAGGTGGTAGTAATAGTAATAGTTGATCAAGTGAAGTGTTTTCAAAGTTACCGAGCTTAGCCCAGCAACCTTACCTTGCAATAAACCGCCTAACAAATTGCTGAAATTTGAACATGATATGTAGTTTTGTAAAATGCCTTTGTTTAAACACAATCTGAAAATTCTCAACAAACTGTGACTTACAGTCTTTTCAAGAATGTAAAGCTGCTCTTCAGGACCGCTATAGGACAGGTTCAAGTATTCAACGAGAAAAGAGAGCAATAGCGATATCTGGCTCCACGTTACAGAGTCATTAGCCACCAAGTTATTCGCCATATTTTTCAAGACCACAGCCTTCAAGTGGTTTAGTACTTGCCACCCGTCAGTCAGACACACCTCGATTTGCCCTTTGGGGGATACCTGTCCCAATATGAACCACGCCTTGCGGGCAAAACTATCAAACTTGAGCTGATAGCTAGAGTGGCTAAAGAGTAGCTTGTTGGAAATGTCTCTGTCGTTCAAGATCGATAACAAGTGTATAGCGACAACTAGCCGGTTCTCAAACGGCCGTTGTCCAGACTCGTACAAATGATTGATCAAGTAGTCTAGCGACAGCAGGAGAACATGAAGCAAATCTGCTCGGATACGCTTGACATACCGCGCATTGTGCAACTTTGTAGTTACGAGGTTGATGATGTTGATGATAAAAGACTTTAGGCTGTTTAGCACATCTGCCTGTTGAGCGTAGCTCGGAAGGTAGCGAAGCGCAAAGTGAATGGACCAGTCGTACAAAATGAAACTGGATTCCGTGTGCGGAGTCTTGCGCGTCAATGCACCTTCAGACGATGCAGATTCAGCTATGGCGACGTTGTCCTGGCTAGCATCAGGAACAAAGAGAGCCTTGACCTCGTGAAGAGCCAACTTCTCATTTAGCAAGTATAGGCGCTTTCCCAACACGAGCTCCAATGTCGCCAAGAGGCGCTGAAGCATCTGCAACTCCTCCTCGGCGCCAGCGCCTTCGGTCGCGCTCGCGTCTCTAGCCAACGCATCGAGCTTTGCACGCGTAAATCCAAAGAGAAAGAGCACCAACTTCTTGAAATCAGTCGCGTCGTCCTCGCTGACGTTCTTCAGCACATCGTCGAGGAACAATGATAGCTCCGAAGGGCTTATACGAGGGCCTGACATCCCATGCTCAGTAGCACACAGTGTGGGCTCCAGTTTGGCTGCCATTTTTCCAGACAAAACCAGTGAGTCAACGCGTCGCAATGAATCGTAACGACGTAGCGACGTAACGAACCGTAACGACGTAACGAACCGTGACGACGCAACGGCACCGTGATAATCGTAACCCCAGACGACCGTCAAACCGTCGCGCTCACTACAGTGAATCTCCCCCGACTACGCAGTTACCGATTACAAAACTTCTTGGGTATACGCTAAAAGTCAACAGTACAAGGATGATCGCGCCTAGAGCACAGGGTACAGACCACTTTCGGCAGAATGCAACGGTGGCGGGACTGCAGTGGTCCGCCGCGGATTGTAGTTGTAATTGTAAGTGTTTGTGCGACTGAGTCACACCGGCTAGGTTCTTGGTTGTGAGATGCACAAAACATTGCGAGTCCGGTCCTGGACCGGCAGCACGCCCGATTCCGCTTCAGCAACACGCCCGGTCACAGGCGCACACGACTCTACAGTCTGTCGCCACTCGCTACTGGTAGTTGATTGGTCTCTTGAACAACAAAATGTGAGGCTCAGGCGCGTGTGTTTCGTAATGCGCCCAGCCCAATGACTGCGTGATGCCTAGTCCCCTCCACTCCTCCTCTGCCAATATCCTCAATGTCCCCGTTTCGGCATTGAAGTAGTCCTGCGGAATCGCCTTGAGCATGTTTTTGGGAAGCATAACGTGGCGGTACTCGTGCGAGTCGTCACTGTAGCGGGGACTGTAGTGGATCATGTCCTGAAACTCCAACACCTTGGCGCGCTCCGAGTCGGACAAATAGCGCGGCTTCGTCATATTCACAGCTCAGCAGTCGCAGTGCAAAGATGCCGGCGTTTCGTCGTTATAGCTAGCCGCTTGCCTTTCCCTGCGCTTGGCCAAATTGGATTTTTTTGAGCATGGCACGGCCGCGTCAGGCGGGCTGCGAGATAGCGTGAGGCGGGAGCAGTGCGAGGGACGACAGCCGCAGATGCGCGTGGGGATAGACGGAGACGGGCTGGCTGGGTTTGATCTCGTGTACACTGCTAGTGTAGCCCGGGCGCGGGAGCACCTGGTGTCGATATTGGACGTGGGCGCATCCGGCCCGAGCGGTGACTCCGGGGATTCTTCCGGAGATGCTCAGGTCGGGGAGGTTATATCGCCGGATGTAGCGCCACACGCTGCATCATTCTTTGCGTACCGTCCGGGGGGTGACGCGCACTGCGCGGATATTGTCGCGATATTCCTTGGCTTGGTGGAGCGCTACCCTGGTATTTCGGTTGTGCTTCCCTACTCGAGGTCTTCATGGGGCTGTTGGCAGGCGCTCAAGCGCGCTGTCCCGGGCGCGACACTCGCTCTCGTGGTGGAAGGAGATAGCGACAGCGAGATGCGACCGTACTTTAGCACAGAGCCAGTACAGTTTCTCTACTTTGAGGCGTCTGCATTCTATGCCAATAACCGCGGTGAATTGGTGCTTCAACAACGTCTCGAGCAAATGCATGGACCCGATTCCACCGTCATAGTCAAGGATCCGTGTCTCCTTGCCTACATGAGGTGGCTCGGTCGCCGTACACGCAGGGGCGTGTTTGAGAATAGGCTTCTTGATCCGCTTCAGCCCTTGGCACAGGACTTGTCGATGGACGTGTACGAGGAGTTTGCTCGCGACGCCACAAAATATGCGCAGTACGGTAGGGCCATTGCTCTAGCGGTATCGGACTTACTGGCTGCGTGGCCCCAGGGTGGTTTTGCGATTATTGTAGTGGGTCCTGGCGCGCTAGGAAAATTGGTGGACGAGGTGTTGGCCTGTACACTGAAATGTACCGTGTACGCGATAGAAAAGAATAGTGCGTGTATGGCCCTGTTGGAGCAACGCAACCGCCGCGACTGGGGCGGCGTGGTTCACTTGGTGAATCTGGACATTCGCTCGTTTAATGTCAAAGCGGTCAGGCCAGTCTTGGTCGTGTCGGAGCTCTTGGGGTCATGGGGCGACAACGAGCTATGCCCGGAGATATTAGCTCCATTCAATGCACTTGATCCGGCTCCTGTCATGATACCGTCGCAATACACGAGCTGGATAAAACCGATATACACTAGCATCTTGCCCAAAGTCATGTCACGCTCATACTTGTGCCAAAACACAAAGTACTATCCATTGAGTGAGTACCAGGCTACATGGCACTTTGAGCATCCAACCAATACGCCCAGCCAAAGACGCACGGCTGAGTTGAGATTTCAGTCTAGCAACTTGGCGTATCGTATCAATGCATTTTATGGATACTTTGATTGTCACTTGTACGGCCATGTGCGTATAAGTATCCGGCCTGAACGAGACCATTCTGATATTCTGTGCTCTTCCTGGTTTCCTATACTATTTCCAGTCTTGGAGAGAGAGGTTGAGCCTAACCTGGACTTGGAACTAGTAATGTATCGAAAGGTGTCGGAAACCCGGGTATGGTATGAGTGGCAATTTGACGGGATAACGTATAATCCCGATGGACAAGAGTACAGTATTGCACTTTAATGATAGCATAGTTTGTTACTGTTTAACCCTGCTCGGCGAGCGCTCCCTTGACCTTTGCCAGTTTTCGCTTATTTCACTACGATGGTCATTTCTCGGGCCATTTCTCAGACTTCTATCAGTTCGATGACTTCTATCAGTTCGATGACTTCTATCAGTTCGATGACCTCTATCATTCAGATGACTCTCACTTCTCAGATGACTCTCACTTCTCAGACGACTCTCACTTGTCAGAGGATCATATCTATGTCTTTTCAGATTAGTATTATCCTTTTCCAGACCATATCCATCTCTCCGCGAATCTCTGTCTCTTCCCAGACCATCTCTATCTCTCCGCGAACCACTTCCGTCTCTTCCCAGTCTCCCACCTCTCCCCTGGTCGCTACTCCCATCTCTTGATCTTTCCCTACCCAGGTGCACTCGCATTCCTGGATTTTGCTTCTTGATGAGCAAGAGTGGATCATCGCTCGCCAAGTTAGGTGCTGGCCTGCTGGAACCTCTGTTAGGCCCAATAACGCGTTCTAGCTTCGATTCCGATCCTCCTCGGCGAAACAGCTTGCTTCCAGAAAGCATCTTCTCCACCTGTTCTTTTGACCGCGCCCCGAGCATCTCATCTTCGCGCTCAATGAAGCCCGACTCGTTCGTCTTGGCAGGTTGGTGCGGCATGTCCTTGTACATCCAGTCTAGCTTGCTGAGGCGAAGCCGTTCGGCCGCCGACAAGTCTTTGGCAGTGAACTCCTCGCCGTGCTGTAGTTTCAAGAGCTGCACATACTCCTGCTCCAGAGCCAACTCACGGTTAAGCTGCCTAGTCTGCTTCAACTCCTGGAGCTTGTCCTGCTCCTCCTGCCACACCTTCTGCTGATTCTTGACGAGCGCGGGGTTCCACGACTTCTTGAGGTTCAAGTCACCAGCCATCTTGCTTGGAGTCGGTGTGCTCTAGGGATAATTGTTGGGACACCAAATGCTAATCTCCAAAGAGCCAAACAATACTCTCGCAAACATCATTTATGTCTCTAATCCACAGCAAACTCATCACCAGCCTCCCACCATCCGTCTCTAGCCTCCCTTCGCGTCTACTCTCCCTTGTCATTCTCGCTCCGCTCTCACCCGCGCACCCTTCCACCTTGGTCTACAAACCTCTACTCCTCTTCTACAGCAAAGGCTCGCCCGCTCGCGCTCGCAGTTCTACAGTCTACGTTATTATCCTCATCTTTATCTTTATCTTCATCTTCATATATTGGAACTAGTGTACAGAGTAGGGGCGTAAACGCCACCGTGTCAACATGCACTATCCAGCAGAAACGGAGGGAAATACGGCCGGGCGATGCCAGCACCGCCAGACACGACGCAGGCGCGTCTGGCGTAGCAGCTCGACGCACGACTAGCCGGCACAGCAGACTAGAAACCGTGAATCTTGATGATCTTCTTGGGAATCTGCAACTGGGTGGTCATAAACTCACAAACCTTGACTCTCTGGTCACCCTGCATCTGGATAACCTCTCCCATATCGTCATCCTTGACGATGTTGCCGTTGCAGGCAAAGTCCTTCTTCAAGACCTTCAAAATCTTCTTCAAGTCATACTCATTTGGCATACCCTGGACCGTAGTCAAGGTCTTCCGACCGTTACGCTGCTGGATACGGATGTGGATGTAGCTAGCAGTTTGAGCGTCGGCAGAGTCACCAGTGTCAGCGAAAGGGTCAAACGAGTTTAAGTTCTGGATAGTTGACATATAATTAAAATACAGGTATCTTAATGTGTAGGTTGGAGCAGTGGCGACTATAGTGATTGTGCGAAGAGGAATCAGAAAACCTTTCCAAACGATCACGTGATAACATGACCAATATATTACATAAGCAAAATCTTGTTCCATTTTTGGCAGTCGGAGGCGGGCTGGTGCTTTGCTACGCAGGCGAGCAATGTGACAGCCTCCTAGTGGGCCTTGATTTGCTGGCCTTTACAGTCACTACTCCCCAAACTAGTAGCAAAGTACGGTCAGGCGTAGCTAGACGTATCCAGCGCATGCAGTTGTGTCCAGTAAGTTGCATCCAGTAAGTTGTATCCAGTAAGTTGTATCTCTGTAGGATCGTGTCTTCCATCAGGATTTGCGCCCAGCCTCCTTGATGTGCTGTGACGTATATCCACGTCGAAAAACTTTTGAGCACTACGCCATCATGAGGCAGAAGCCATAGCCAGGACTGAGAAATTGATAGCGGCCAGTATGGTGCACACACTGTTGCGTGATCGCCGACACCCCACTGACTCCGCTGCAAGCTGACAGCACCACTTGTGACACTGACACTGACGCTGACACCGCTGATGCTCCTGACACCGCCGACACCGCTGACACCGCCACACTTTTACCAACACTACCGATGCCACTACTGCCACTGACACCGCCAGTACTAGTCATAACTTCTACTGACCATCACCTCACCAGCTACAGGCCTTCGTTAAACAACAAAAGTCACTTTACAGATTATAAAAATTACATAAGCGATTGCATGTGATTTTTTCAATTTTTCTGTTGGATGCGAGCGGGTGATTGCCTGCGAGCGCGGACCACTAGCCAACGGCCCCTATTAAGCACACGGCGACTCGAAGCGCCATCGTGAGGCTAGCATATCTACACCAGGAGGTACTGTAATCTTGCTTTTTCAGCATCCGCGTTTTCTGCTTGATTTCTGGTTGCACCAGCAGCACTATGGCTAGTGGCAAAACAGACAAGGTGCCCGACGCGACCGTTGCGGCCAAGACGAAGGCGGCGTCATCGGCGCTGGAGCCGGTGACGGCGGATTCAGAGGGAGAGAAGACGACCGCAAAGACAGCTGAGACGGAGACTAAGCCCAGCGATGCTGCTTCGAAGAAGCAAGCCTTTGTGACGCGCACGATTTGGTCGTTGATTATGATCTTTTCGTTCTTGGTATCTATCGCGTTTGGACACGCGCTGCTCATTGGGGTCGTGCTTATGTGCCAGATCCTCACTTTCAAGGAGATCATCGCCATGACCTCGGAGCCTGCACGCGATAAGAATTTGCCGTATAATAAGTCGCTAAACTGGTACTGGTTGGCGTCCACATTGTACTTTTTGGACTCCGCGTCGCTCTTTAACTTGTTGCAGGACCACATTATCGCGTCGCCGGTGTTGACTTTACTCGTGGTAAACCACAAGTTTGTATCTTACGCACTCTTTATCGCGGGGTTTGTGTTTTTTGTGTGGACACTCAAGAAGGGCTACTACAAGTTCCAGTTTGCACAGTTGTGCATCACACACATGACCTTAATGCTCGTGGTGGTGCAGCTGCACTTGATTATTGACAACATCTTGATGGGTATCATCTGGTTCCTCTTGCCATGTCTGCTTGTCATCATCAACGACATCTTTGCCTACTTGTGCGGAATTACGTTTGGTCGTACCCCCTTACTCGAGATCTCGCCCAAGAAGACGGTTGAAGGGTTCGTGGGCGCGTGGGCGTGCACGGGGTTGGCCGCCTTGCTCTTGACGTACTTGCTCTCGCCTTGGCAGTTTTTGACGTGTCTGGCTACAAACTTGCACACCACCATTTTTAGCGGCATGGTGTGCGACCCCAACCCTGTGTTTGTGCCACAGTTTTACGAAGTCCCACCCCGGCTCGCTGAGTGGATTGGTACCGACTTGGTCTCGTTCGCGCCTGCCTATGTACACGCTGCCCTGTTGGCGACGTTTGCCCTGTTGATTGCGCCGTTTGGCGGCTTTTTTGCGCTGGGCTTGAAGCGCGCCTTTGGCATCAAGGACTTTGGCGACACTATCCCTGGACATGGCGGTATCACGGACCGTATGGATTGCCAGTTTTTGATGGGTTCTTTCTCGTATCTCTACTATCAGACGTTTATCACCCCTAGCTCGGTGGGCGTTAGTCACATTTTGCAGTTGGCTATTGTCAACTTACTGCTGAGAGAAATCTTGCAGCTCGTCAAGAGCTTGGTCCGCTACTTACACAGCTGGCACGAGCTTGACGAGACGAGAATGCTGAAGATTTTGGATTTACTAGAGGGACTTTAGCTGGCGAGTATTCGCGCCAGTAATGGGGCAGAACAGGAGCCAAAACAAGGAGATGCACGCACTAGAGCCTGTAAAATGAAACAAGAAAGTGCCTCTGCCAAAGGCCAATGTGCTCGCTTGACGATGGTGGATTTGTACTACTACAGGTAGACAGTAATGAATAGAGGATGCACCGGAATAGACCCGGGTTAGGCATCAAAATATCTACATATTTAATGCATACCAAAGTAAGCGGACGTACCGAAAACTCGGAGATACTGTTGCAACAACAGATCGACCCATTCCAAGCATCTGTTTTCGATCTGACACACAGCCACGCTGGCTTAAGCCCCAAGAGAGCTCCTGCTCGACGGCTGTACCAGGGGCAGCTGGCTCAATCCTAAACAAGTCTAACCAGCCACATCACGTGACAAATATATCACGTGAAATTGCTGGTCACAAAAAAAGTTCAACGGGAACCAGCTCAGTATGGGTGCAAAACGCTGGTCGTTGCGGCCCAAATCAGCATTGTGCCAGCAGATCTCAGATCATAGATCATGCATACGACCAAGGAATGGCTGGATCGTCCCCACGCTAGTCAAATGACCAGCATTGATCAAGGATGCCAAATTATTATATATAGCTGATCGCCCGATCTCTCGTCTAGGTTGACAAGCGGCGCGAGAAACATACAAGATGATTGCTTTCATTACCTTTTTAGCGTTGTTCATTCAACTTATTGCCGCTGTGCCTCTCCCTAAGGTCATTACTAGGATGCATACCGCCGAAGCGGTTACCACGACTGAAACATTTGTCACTGGTACCACTACTGTTAACTTGCCTCCTGTGTGGCTTCTCATCTCTGATGGAGTCACTTACACATCCACCATGTCCGAGACACAAGGATGGGCGACAACCCCTGTGACCCTCACTTCAATTATTGTCAACAAGGGTGTCCAACCTGTCACAGTTCCTGCAGAGGTTCCCACGACGCCTACCCAGGCGCCCACTACCTCAACAGAAGCTCCCGCAGCACCAGTGCCTACACCATCTACAGCTATCGCACCGGTTGCTAACGCACCAGCGCCTGCTTCCCCAGTTTCCAGCACCAATGCTCCTGTTGTTTCAGTATCTAGTGAGCTGGTACCCGCTCCTGCTGCACCTACAACTTCGACCAAGCCAGCACCTATTGTGCTGTCTTCCACTACTACTGTCGCGCCTACCACCTCCACGACACCTAAGGCACCTCCTGCTCCAGTGATGTCGTCTAAGACAACTTCCACTTCGACTACTGCTCCTGCTGCTCCGACGACAAGCCTGACAACTACTGCTCAGGCCCCGGCGTCTTCTGCGCCTCCACCCCCCCAAGCCACTGGTAAAATCAGACCACCATCAGCTATCGTTTACTCTCCATACGCCAATAACGGTGGCTGCAAGGATCAGGCTACCATATACAGTGACTTGGAATTGATTAGAAGCAGAGGTATCAGACAAGTGAGAATTTACGGTACCGACTGCGGTGCTTTCACAATTGTAGCGCCAAAGTGTGCTCAGTTGGGTATTCTGATTAATCAGGGTGTCTATTTCTCTTCCGCTGGAGCGTCCTCCATTGACCCTCAGGTTCAGAGCTTGATTGACTACGCTGCTAAAAACACCTGGGGCGTTTTTGCATTCATTACCGTCGGTAATGAGGCTATTAACGATGGAATTCTCACTGTTGATACTTTAATATCAAAAATTGGCTCCGTCAAGGCTCAGTTACGGGCCAATGGCTACAACGGAAACGTTACAACCTCTGAACCTCCCGCGTCTTTTGTGAAATATCCTTCTTTGTGCCTCAATTCTGCAATGGATATAGTGGGAATTAACCCTCACTCATACTTTGATGGATCAACCACTGCACCTGAATCAGGAACTTTTGTCGCCGGCCAAAAGGACTTGATTGTGGGTGTGTGTAAGAAGCATGTTGTGATCACTGAGACAGGCTACCCCTCCCAAGGTAATACCAATGGCTTGCAGGTTCCATCACCCGCTAACCAAGCTGCAGCGATCTCGGCTATCATGGACAGCACCCAAGGAGATGCTACTATTTTGACTACTTATGACGACTACTGGAAGAATCCCGGTCCCTACAACATTGAGCAACATTTTGGAACTATCAATTTGTTTTCTTAATTATTGAATTATCGTCCTAAAAGAGCACAAGCTCACTTTGCATTTTGACACTCTGGTGTCAAACAACCCCAATATTAATTCTGTTAATCATGCTTTGCTAGATGCAAGCTATATATTTATCATAAAATCTTACATAGTTATACATATATGTTCACGTACTAAAATGCGACAATCTTATTAGGAAAGAACTCGTCGATCAAGTCCATGTAGTATGGCTTCAACTCTTCAACGTCGTAGCGCTGGTCTGTCTTGGAGTACAAATCGTATTTGTTAAAAGATTTAACGGCTGCAAGCATTTCGGTATCATGCAGGTCCATCAAATAGCTGTATGAATTTTCTTGATGCCACGAGTAGAATGAATGATATCGTATCATTGCCAACGCCTCCGGTGGTAAAGTAGAGCTCTGTTTTGCAATATGATACATGTATTCGTCGTGTCCCCAGCTGAGCATGACCTTGTCTAGGCCGCAATGCTTAGAGTAGATGCCATACTTTGTATTGTACAAAGGATTTCCAAAGTCGGGGTTTTGACTAAAACTGTCTGCAAAGATTATACCGCGCAGAAACTTACAACCCACAGGGAAGGTATCTCCCACAACATCCCACTGGCCTTGCGAATCAAAAAAGTACAACAACTTTCCGAGGTCGTGAATGAGACCGACCAACTGGAACCAGCGCGGTTGATGATCTTTGCGAATAGCCTCCGCCGTTTGGATGGCGTGGTCGATCTGCGAAAGCTCCGTGTCTGGATCAGAATCATCCAATAGCTTATTTAGCCTTTCCAAGCCAGCCCAGATAGTCATGTGAGCGCGCGATTTCGACTTGAAGTTGATTCTTGCCTGGATATTATATGCTACTGTCTGTTTAGCATGTTGCTCCTCGTAAAATTGTTTTACACGGTCACAGGCCAACTCATACTGCCGGAAGGTCTTGGTGTCAACACTTTTAAAGTACTCAGAATCGCTTTTCCATTTATCCGTATCTTCAGGATCTCCTGAAGTTGTGTCCTCGACGGCAGTATTTCTAGTGGAAAGCCAAATCGACTCAGTAGAATCTTCCGTAGAAACCCCAGTAGCTTTGGAAACTTTAGTAGCTCCGGTCGAATCTTCACCAACTCTCAGAGCGGCATCCCTTTTCCCAATATCCTGTGACTTCGATTCCTGTTGCTCTTTGGGTTCTTTATTCAGGCTTTCAGAACTTCTTACATCAGTCGACACCCGTCTTATGTTGTCCTTCACCTGGTTCACTATCAAACAATCATTGTCCAACTTGTCCAAAAGCGGCCCGCTCTTGGCTCTTGTAGTGACCAAAGCTGCCGGTTCCAGACTAGACAGCTTCAGAACTCTACTTCCCGCCATCTTGGCCCCCACACTCGCAGCACCCATACTAATTTGCCCGGCACAAGACTAGACTGAAATTGAAAATTCAAGTTCAAATTATTGCCAACTCTACACCGTTAATCCTCTGATCGCAAGACTTTCTGCTGTGAAGCTGACAGGTACGATTTATTACCTACTAACCAATCACCGTTTCACATAGCGGTCGCCCATCACCATCAGCACTTCCTACTAAAACTACCTGAAATTGTGACCGAATCATGGGCCCAAGCCGTTTGAGGAAAAATGCACGGTTTCTCCAATGGTTCTCTACAACAGCCATAAACGCAAGAATCATAGCTAATCTTTGAATGAACTATGAATAAACGTGAAAACATCTACAACTAAACGTCAACTTAAATATGGATAAATGTCGAGACTACCATAGTTGAGAATTCCAGGTATCCTGTCTACTGAACGACTGAAACTTTCA
The DNA here is from genome assembly GCA_030566955.1 of [Candida] anutae. Lineage (NCBI taxonomy): Eukaryota > Fungi > Ascomycota > Pichiomycetes > Serinales > Debaryomycetaceae > [Candida] anutae. The sequence continues at coordinate 117,795 of JAKUBP010000003.1, read as the reverse complement.
AATCTCACAGTTGAAAAAGCGATTTATGACGAGCCTATAATCTCTAAAAATGACCAAAATCTGAAACAAAGGCAGGTAAGTGACAGAGTCTTTGCCTCTCCCTAGCACTGCCCCTGGCGTTTTGTTTAGCCAAGCACAGCTAGGCTCGTGTTCCATCAGGCCTCGGCATCGTTTCAAGAGATGCTTCACTAGCTCAGTTGGCAGAGCGTCAGTCTCATAGTAGCTTTATTGTGTAATCTGAAGGTCGACAGTTCGAACCTGCCGTGGAGCATACCTCTTACGCTTCACTAGCTCAGTTGGCAGAGCGTCAGTCTCATAGTTTCGATTGTGTTATCTGAAGGTCGACAGTTCGAACCTGCCGTGGAGCAATTTTTTTCTTTGATTCGTGACTTAAGCGCATGGACTCTTAAGCGCATATTCTTGATTAGGCGCTCCGCATCGCTAGGGGATGAAAGTATAAAGCGGCTTGAGCACGCTTCGGGCCATGTCGATCAAAACCAAACTAGTATTAAGAGACCAGGGCAGAGATGGCGCAGTTATCGTCGCAAGGCAATAATGCTATCATTTACTGCTCTTATGCATTCTTACTCGTCACTGGTGTCTTTATTGCATGGAAGTTTACCAATAAGGCGGGGTTCTTATCATCCAACGGTACGCAGCGTGCGATACCGCTAGCTCTCAACTTCATTGCATCAGGTATGTACTTATTAACCAGCACTAATATCGGCGGGTGTCGCATCACTTTCTATGGGAAGCGAATCGACTGAGATCACACCGTTTGGACTCGATCAAGTTAATACTTGCGTGAGGAAGATATTATGCTGAGAGAAGCGGCCGACAGCGAGACTCTAGCATATAATACAGCTCCGCTTGATTGGAACTCTACTCGTATTATGAAGCATGACTTTGTTGAACGCCAGCAGTGGTCGTGCACAGTAATTAGACTACCCCCAACGACCCCCAAACCAGCTAGGGAGCCTACCGGTTACTTCATTCACGAAAAAGGCTAGGATGTCAGTGATGATTGGCAATTTTACATGTGGTTAATCGGAGTAGCCCAAGGCTTAAGCTCATATATGCTAGAGTCTTTTTAGGCCAATAATTGGAGGTCATTACTAACGAACTAGCTATGGGATGTGGTATTCTCACAACATACGCGCAGATTGGAAATATTGCAGGGTTGCACGGCCTTTTAGTGTACACGCTTGCCGGCTCTCTCCCCATTGTCGGGTTTGGCTTGATTGGCCCTATTATACGCAAAAAGTGTCCAGAAGGCTTTATCTTCACCGAGTGGGTCCGTCTCCGCTTTGGCGTTGTTACTGCGCTCTACTTATCGTTCTTTACGTGCTTGACCATGTTCTTGTTCATGATTGGTGAGTTACTGGCGTTGCGCAGTGCGATCGAGACATTGACAAATGTTAACGCATTGGGAGCGGTTATTGTGGAGTGTGTGGTAACCAGTATCTACACGTCTATCGGCGGTTTCCATGTAAGTTTTATCACTGATAACTTTCAGGGTGCACTCGCACTTCTTTTGGTAGTGATTGCTGCTGCTGGTATGGGTGCCTATGTTGAAATTGACACTTCCAAGATTGGACCCAGTGGCTTACTTAAAGCTAACAAGTTGGGCTGGCAATTAGTGTACATATTGACAGTGGCAATCTTCACAAATGACTGCTTTATGGCCGGGTTCTGGCTCAGAACGTTTGCCTCGAGAAGCAACAAGGATCTTATTATCGGCTGCTCTTTGGCGGCATTTGTTACATTTGCCATCACAACTTTGGTAGGAACTACCGGATTCCTTTCCGTGTGGGCGGGTGAATTGACCGTCAACGACCCCAATTCGTCTAATGCATTCTACGTTATATTATCCAACATGCCTAAGTGGATCGTTGGATTCGTATTGGTTTTTATTGTCTGCCTCTCCACCTGCACATTTGACTCGTTACAGTCGGCAATGGTGCTGACTATATCTAACGACGTATTCAGAAACAAGTTGAACATCAATTACGCGAGAGTGATGGTTGTCTTGGTCATGGTGCCTATCGTTGTCCTTGCAATCAAGGTTGCAAACAATATATTACAAATATACTTAATTGCCGACTTGGTATCTTCAGCTGTCATCCCAGCGGTATTTTTAGGCTTGAGTGACACATACTTTTGGTGGCTTCGTGGGTTTGACGTTATGTGCGGTGGACTCGGTGGCTTGCTCGCGGTATTTGTGTTTGGTACCGTCTACTATGACAGTGCCGTTCAAGGCGGCAAGTTATTATTGCTCTGGAACGGTCTCTACGACTCCGAAGACTGGGGTCCATTTGGTGCATTTGTGGTGGCCCCTGGCGGTGGTCTTGTGATTACTCTTATAGCCGCCGGCTTGCGCTTAATTGCAACATATCTCTACTGCAAAGCCAAGAGTATCCCCTTTGACGCATTAAAAAGACCTGATCCACTCGAGCACGAGGCTGAAATAGAGTCATTTACTCACATTGACTCCTCTGATAACAAAACCACAATACTCTAATGGTGGTTGCAATAGATTTATAGAATAATAAGCTGTCAAAGCATTAATATAATTGAGATTCTAAACTAGAGACAAATTCGAAAATAGAGGCTAATTTCTCACCAGTGTATATTTGGAGTGATGAAAATAAGACAGGCTCGCGGAAGCAGCTGACAATTAATCGAACAAGTATTGGAACATGTATATGGACCAGTAAGCGGAATACCTGTTAATAAATTATCTATGAAGGATCTCTGTTGATAAAAGACCTCGAACCCCTGAAGCAGTCAGGTAGTGCTCACCTTACTCAAGATCAGTAATCAGTCAAAATACATCAAGCCTGATTTGCACCCACTCAGTACTCTGAATAATAACCAGATAACGACGGGAGCCGGTTCCTCTCCAGACTCGGTATTGAGGTAAAAATTACCAATGCAGCTACCATCATGTGGTGAGATTCCATAGTGTGCGACAGTACTCCAGCATCACTTTCTACACTCTTTACAAAGCTACTCCGGTTAATTGAGGTCGTTGAGACAAATGAAATTGTGCTCACGTTGCAGTCGCAGAGACATATAGATCTGCCAAGTATAGCATCGTATGATTCAACTCGAGAATGGTACAATAAAGAGCTTGGCTAAATACTTTCCCCGAAAGTATAACCGGCTAGGTTTCTTATTGCGGAAAACTGCAATTCTCGGGTTATTGCAATTTACAACCTTACGTCGATGGACTCTGAAGCGAAAGTTTCGGCTACTTGTGTACGACGATCAACTCCAGCCGAACCCAATCTAAATTTAACTGTCGGTATCCTCTAGCCTTCTGAGAAAGAATAGATTTGGAGACTGGCACAAACGGCCGCTTCAGGGAAGCAGTATCACAAGATATGATTACATAAGCAGACATATGGCATCGACTCTTATCGGTATCAGAATACTGTGTCGACATCGCCAGTCGGTATTCTTACAATGCTTGCCTCAGAGGTGTCAACGGGGCGCCGTTTGGTGCAATGCGCTTGTGCAATAGTTTGGTGTACGCTTGCCGGAGGCGTTATTTTTGGTTTTGCAGCGCTTAAACCTATTCTTGTGAAGGAGCACGTTTATGAGTACACCTGTGACCTCACTACCGAGTTTTCGGTTCTAGATGGAGCAGATGACGTGGTTCGGTGTGTTGAACAAGACTTGAGACTCAATTTGATGTTTACATTAGGAGCTGTAGTCACTAATGTCTCTGCATTGGTTATTGGCCGGCTTCTTGACCTGTACGGCCCGCGGGTATGTGGATTGATTGGTGCCTTTTTCTTGTACGTGGCGAGCGCGGTTTTCATTTGGGCAAAGGAATTGAATCTGTTGTCATGGTTTGATCCGTACATGATGGGTTACGTGTGCTTGGCTCTTGGTGGCCCATTTGTCTATATTCTGGCCTTTCAGTTGTCCAACGCTTTTCCTAAACTGAGTGGAACCATCTTGGCATTGATCACCGGTGCATTTGATGCGCTGCTGGCGATGTTCTTAATCTACAAGTCTGTGTACGTGTCTAACAACAGCTTTACGTTGGACCGTTTCTTTAGACTTTATTTATTGGTTCCCATATTTATTACTGTTGCACAGGTTTTTGTGATGCCGCTGGAGTCATACAAAACCGGAACTGGTGGGACTTTTGTGGAGGAGGTCGTGTCTGCTGTGGAGGGTGTGGATGAAAATCAGCCACTCGTGGGAGGCAGCTCCCTGTCATCGTACACTACTGACGTTCTAGGAGATGCGGTCAAGCCGCCAGCCTCAGAGGGGTCAGGAGCCACACTTGTGGAACTGTCGGGAGGCGTGTTTGGCGTCTTGCACGGTCATCCAGCTCACCACCAGCTCAGAACACCATGGTTCTATCTCATGTGCATCTTTGCACTGATTCAGATATTACGTTTGAACTACTTTGTCGCGACCATTGGTACACAGTACACGTACTTGTTAGACTCTTTAACTGCAGCCAAGTCGTTAAACCGCTTCTTTGATTCAGCCTTTCCCATGGGAGGTGTCATTTCTATTCCATTTGTTGGGCTTCTCTTGGACAATTTTTCCACTATAACTGTGTTGGCAGTGGCATCCGGTATTTCGCTCTCAATCGGTGTCCTCGGTCTTCTTCCAAGCTATGCAGCAGGAGTGATCAATGTCTGCCTCTTTGTCGTGTACAGACCTTTGTTCTACACAACCGTAAGTGACTTTTGTGCCAAAGTATTCGGGTTTGACACGTTTGGCACAGTTTACGGCACAATCATATCTCTCTCCGGCGCGTTTAACCTCTTCCAGACTTTGTTAGACAGCTGGACACACACTGTGTTTGACATGAACCCAACGCCAATTAACTCGGGATTGGTCGCAGCCACCGTTGTCACTTGTGGAGCATTGATCACTTTCGTTCATATCTCGTCTCGCACTCCGCCCGCGGCCAAGGTTATAGTCGCGTAGTCCCCCGTGGACGGACTCAGCGATTGACTCTAAGGGACACTTAACGGTGCGCCTAGTAGAATCATCGAATCACGTGACGTATATATTTATTTATATTCCTTGAAGTAAAGTATAATAGACGGGGCGTAGTACGAATAACAAAATGAGGAGAGTTTTGGTAGTGGGATTGAGTTGTGTTTTCGTAGCATTATGTCATGCATCGGGTGGCGAAGTGCTCCCCGAGTTCCCTATATGTACCAAAGCGTGTGAATTGGACCTAGGGTGTACTTCACTGACACGACCCCCTGCAGCAGTCTTCTCCACATCCTACAGATCCAATCCATTTCTACGCCTATTCTGGAGCTGTGAAGCTGACTGCCGTTACCAATGCACGCAGATGGCTACCAACTTGCGCGAGAGCAAGCATGAGCCTATGCTTCAGTTTTACGGCAAGTGGCCATTTGTGCGACAGTTTGGAGCACAAGAGATCATGTCGGTATTGTTTCTGTTGGCAAATTTATGGTCAAACGGACGCTACTTGAGTAAATTGACGCTTCAGTACCACAAGACGCGTGCCACTTTCGGTTCCAAGGGCCCACACCTTATGACGTTGCAGGTAGCTGTGATTTCGGCGGTGCTGATTTTAGCATGGACCTTCTCAGCCATCTTTCACACGCGCGACATTGCAGCAACAGAGACACTAGACTATTTCGGGGCTTTCGGGGTGGTGTGTGCAAACCTCAACTGTATTGGGGTGCGCTATTTCGAGTTGTACGAGCCTGAACGGCGCTGGACCCGGCGCTCGTGGAACGGGTTAATTGTGCTCATTTACATGCATCACTGTAGCACACTCTTGAGTGATTGGGACTACCAGTACAACACCACGGCCAATGTGGTGGTGGGAATCGCAGCGGTAATACTCTGGACATTACACTGCGTTAAGTTATACCGGGCGTATGGCCAAAAGTATCACCACTATAGCAATTCGCTTAGTGTCTTGCCGTTTGAAACCACGCTTCTTCGCACCTTGGGCCGTATTCCGCTAGTTGGCAGCTACGTGACACGCAGACCACGTCTTCTTCCTCTTGTGCCGATTGCGTTGAACGCGTGGTTGGTTTCGGGCATGATGCTTGAGCTTCTCGACTTTGATCCGTGGTTTAGACTCATTGATGCGCACAGCTTGTGGCACGTTGTGACAATTTTTCCCCCATTAGTGTTGTACGACTGGTACATGTGGGACATTGAACTCATCAAGGCGCTGTAAGCGTCTGACAGGACTAGAAAACCAAGGAAAGAACTGTGGGGATCTAGAGAACAAATGGCGACAACGTAGCTGGGGAGTAGATGGGTGTAATGACAGCTGGGAAGAGTGCAAGGACAGCTGGGAAGAGTGCAAGGACAGCTGGGAAGAGTGCAAGGACAGCTGGGAAGAGTGCAAGGACAGCTGGGAAGAGTGCAAGGACAGCTGGGAAGAGTGCAAGGACAGCTGGGAAGAGTGCAAGGACAGCTGGGAAGAGTGCAAGGACAGCTGGGAAGAGTGCAAGGACAGCTGGGAAGGGTGTAAGGACAGCTGGGAAGGGTGTAAGGACAGCTGGGAAGGGTGTAAGGACAGCTGGGAAGGGTTCAAGGACAGGACAGAAGGAGTAACGAGGTCTCGCTCGGGAAACGGCGGTTTGGCTCCTTTCCGATCCAAAGCCCCAAGAGTCTTCAAATGGGAGAACTTCAGACCATGAGCTCGGACAATAAGCTCGAACCATGAGACTTCGGACCATGAGACTTTGGACCATCAGCTCTTAACCTAAAAGTCTCGAATACTCACATCCGAGAGCCGTAAAGATCTGGCTTGATTATCGCGCAATGAGAGGATTGAAAGACCCAGAAACTTCAATGGGGCTATTGCCGATGCATCAAAGATACGGCAAAACCGGATCAAGAGTCGAAAGGCGGGTCATCGAAGGAAATCATCGAAGGCAAATTATCGAAGGGATCAAGAGTCGAAAGGATCAAGAGTCGAAAGGCGGACCACAGTGCGATAGCCTCCTATCTGGGCTGCATAATTTGCCTAGTTCAAATTTGGACCAACTCAATACAATCTAGAAAATATCTCTAGACAAAATCAGTGAAACAGCAAGACTCAGACCCCTGACCCCTGAGACGAATAATTTCTGGCCTAGACCTTGAGCTAAAGGACAAGCAGAGGTGATCTGGACGGTACCTAGCACAAGACACCTAGCAAGTCTTGCGGGCTGGGTCAAGATCCAACAATTCTTTCACGCCACATTCGCCTTGAAAAGTTACAATTTCGCGTTCTGTGATTTTGCAGGTTGCACATGCGGCTAAAATTGCTTCTTTATTATACAGATATACAGACACACGCGATTAGCGTAAAATTCAAACATTGAAGAGTGTGGCTCACCGCGACAGCGTCAGCTAAATCTTGGTCGCACCGTCTCGCCCCCCTTCTCTTCAGCGTCTCGGCGCTCTTTGCGGTTCCGGGAGCACCGCCTTCGCACCGCAACTGCAAATAGAGCCAGCATCAACAAAGCAACCATGAAAAATACCAAAGGCCGGTCGGCACCAGCCCGTTCGTGAATACAATCACTCAGTTTACACTGGGGCGTCTCCAGGAGTGCATACTGATTTTCTGGCAAATGGCCCGCATTACCAGTGTCATAAAACTGGTGCTCGAGAAAGAGGCCAGGATTGTTCCACCTCGTGGGAATCATGTCTGGTCTTGTGCCCAGCGACAACAGGACACGCAGCCTTATATATTCTGGCTCATCTCCCAATTAGCCAGCATGCATCCTACTAAATATAGACGCAGGTCAATATTGTTCTTTTGCGTCACACGTGATTATTGATGTTGCTCGCCGCCTACTCCGGTACGGCCGCCAGCACTTGCCAAAGCGCAGTATGGTTATGAGCGCGGTGGCGCGTTTTTGGGCATGGTCAAAACCAACGCAACGTGGCTAGAGAGTGGCGAGGGCAACCGGATCTAGCAGTGACACAATACAAAACGTTAATTTCAGGTACAGATTGAGCCTCGTCAGCTTCTTAAAATAATGTATGAGCTACTTGCGCCAGCGTCCAAACAACAGCTTCTTTTTAGTGCGATCGTCTGCAAGCGCGCTATAGCCAGCAATAACATCTTGTCCAATTTGGACTGGTTGGTCGCCTTCCAACTTTTCAAAATCGCGCGAATATGGCGACGCTAGCGGCAGAGTCAACGTAACCGACATGCGCGAAGCAGCTGCCTTCCGGCTATGCAGGTCGTCGCTCCAACCCATCGCGCTATTGGGACACTGGGAGCCCCGTCGTGACGCCCGCGCCAGCGTAGGCCCCAGCAGGTGGTCCTGGGGGTGGACCAGCAAATAGTCCGAGCCTCCGCCAGGAGCTGCAGACAGAAATTTGGCAACATTGCGTGCACTGCCAAAAGTGTTGCTTGACAGCGTGCTTGCGCGGCCAGTGTCAGACATGGGCGACATCAAGTCCAACAAGAGAAAGCAGAGTAGCTGTTCCCAAACCGCAGAGAGCTGCTCTTGTTGCTGTTCCAAGCTTGGCCCGTAAACGTCATTAATGGGTGGTCCGTGATTCTGCACCTTGGTGTAGCGGATATTGTCAACAATCAGATTAATCAACTTGGTATTCAACATTTGCTGCACATGGAGAGGCTGGTACTTCAGCGGATTCGCAGCCAGGGTTTCGTGAATAAAGCCACCCGATTCGCGACCAACCGTCCACTGGCTGCCGCCGTGAATGCCAAAGCCGCTACCACGCACCTTGAGCTCTTGATGCTTATGCCACTGCCGACTAAAAGACTCATCGTGCGTAGTCGCCATAAGACGAAACCACTCATGGTCCAAGTCGCTCAAATAGGCAAAGTACAACAGCTCGAGCTCACTAGTCTTGTCCGGCGGCATCCCGGTTGTGTCGCACTTCAACTGGGCCAAGTGGTAAAGAAAATAGTCCAAGGATTCAACCAACTGAGCCAGCACTTCTGCTGGCGATGGCAAGAGGTCATAGTAATTATCCACAAAGTCCAGTTGGAGAGCGTCAAACTTCAAATCCTGATACACATCTTGCCAAAACTGACTCAGACTAAACAACTGGCGAAACCCGCCTCTGCTCAGTAAATTTGTTGGCAGCTCTGGCTCAGAATCGCTATAAGTGCTCTCATCGTCTGGTCCAAGCATTTGAGGCAACCTCGACTTGCCCTGCAGTGCCTGGTTAAGATGTGCTCCAAGCGACATGCTCATCTGTTCAACCTTGCGCATAAATTTCAACTTGTGAAGGTTGTCGTGATCGCGGAGCGAAACAAGAGCATCAATATACCGCCTATCAACACAAATCTTTTCAAAATAGGTATAGCGCAACATGTTAACATTGCTTGCCCCAAACAAGGGAGTACCATCCTCCATCTTAGCCCGTGTAATGCGCTTATTCTTAAAGTGAAAGGTACTAATGGCTGCCATATTCTTATAAGTATTCAGCCAATCGCGCGCCCGCTGCTCAGCTATAATAGCATTTGAGTCTATGCGTGGTACAGACTGGCTTCTCGCTTGGTAAGATGGTACTGGTGGCGGAGGGCGTGGTGGTATTGGCGGGAGGGGCCGATCATCACCACCCTTGGCGGACCGTGTATACTCTTGGTTATAACTGTTGCAATCACTAAACACGCTCGCGTCAGAGTTTCCGCGGGATCTGTCAATGTTGCCATTAATGCTTCCAGTAGACAGCGCCAGGTGAACCAGACGCCAGCTAATCAGCTCAGAAATAGATGCGCCACTAGGGCCCAGGTCGCGCGATTCGCGCTGCCGAATACGACGCTTGTTCCTAGCCTTTTCCCGCTTCTGGATCTGAATGTGGTCAGATGTGTGGAGAAACACAGACATGCTGGATATGATGATAATTTGTTATTTAACTTCTAGTTCCTTGGTGACTTAAATTGCGACCTGCGGTGATATATACCGCAGTCTTGGTGACAATAGAGATGCAACAGGCCCGCCTCCAAATTGCCAAACTCTACGCCCCGTCTAGGCACGCTGTCTACGCGCGTGTCAAGGATTCCGCTACTGCGGACAATAGGGTGTAGCATTGCATGAAATCACTGATTTAAAGGGCACTGTTGACCTCGGCACTGATATGCACCTGGGCGCCATAATTGTAAAGTAGTGATATGCAATTAGCCTGGACCTTGAAGGTTTCTTTACCTACCAAGCGACGCACTATTATGCACACCCGCTTCAATGGCGAGGACGCTAAGCAACCTTCGGTCATTACTTTTGCGAACCGGGACTAAGATTCTCTGCGTTTAACCGAGGCTAACGTCGATAGATTTCAAAGTTGACAAGAAATGTCGGTATGCCGAGCAAGTAGGCCATACGCCAAGAGGGAAGTATAGAGATACATGGCAAATGAAGAGACGAAAGAGTTTGCCGGAATGAAATATTGAAGCTGGCCGATATGAATTCTTACCTAGCCTATGAATTCTTACCGAGCCTATGAATTCTTACCTAGCCTATAAATTTTTGTACCTAGCCAATATGAATTCCTAAATAGCCAATATGAATTCCTAAATGGCCAATATGAATTCCTAAATAGCCAATACGAATTTGTGTAGCTGGACGAGACTTTAGCAGACCAGAGATGGTGACGAGGAGTGTAAGCATATAGACGATAGTTGATCTTTTTGGCCCTGAAGTTAGTGAGAATGCGTGTAGAGTGAGTCCGTTTACGAATCAAGTAATATAATCCGATTTGAGTGTTGATAAAAGCCATTTGAAGGTACAAATACCAAGACAGATAGAAAGTATAGCAGGACCAACCAGATGTAAGCAGAGAAGAGGAGAAGCGAGAATGGGATGGGGAGGATATAGTATACATTCACGTGATATTCTTACACGTGATTCGTACATCCACGTGACAAATAGCTAAAAGTTTTCAAGTCTAGTTGAGTACAACCACCACCATGAACCGAACTATAGTGCGGCGTTTGCTGGATGGGAGGCGCGGGCTTACGTTCGAGCTGGCGCCGGTGAACAAGTACAATTCGGCGCGCTCAGCTTTCAACTTTAAGCCCGTTCGCACTCCGGGGTTGGTACATAATCCCCCTGCTGCACTTTTCACGCCGCTGATCAAAACACCACAGGCGTTCTTGCCCGCCAAAGACCCGCGTCACGCGCTCGTGCCGGCAAAGGAGTTTACTGCGTCCGAGTTGGAGAACTACCCGATTATCTCGCGCAATCTCGCACCCAGCGAGCGCCTATACAATGTTGACGCCACAATAGCACAAAAGTTGGTGTCGATGCGCAGAGCAGACCCCGCAAAATGGACTATTAGCGCATTAAGCACCGAGTTTGGCTTGACGCCATCGCAGGTGAATGTGATTTCCGGAACCTTGGCAAACCTGCCGCCCGCACAGACTAACGAGCGTCTCGATCAGCGCTTGAGACGCAAAAAGTTGTGGTTGAGAGGGGAGTTTTAGGCGTTTTTTGCACAATTCGTCCCCCAGTCTGCTCCTCTCTTATACTCTCTTGTCTCCCTTTCTTCACCCTCTTGTCTCCCTCTGATTCATCCAATCCCTCTGTTGGTCTCTGTATATACTGTATAGCCAAAATGGGAGCGCCCAGCGTGAAAAACTCGAACTCGACATTGCTAGCACTATAGTACCATGGCAGACGTATGTTTACAGGTGAGACTCGCGAATGGGAAATACTAACCTACAGAGAGGCAACCGCAGACGCAACAACCAGCGCGACCAGCGTGACAACCAGCGCGAGCCGCGCGAGCATCAAAAGCCGGAAGGTCCCAAGCGCGAAGCGATTGTTGACTTGAACAAGTACAAAGGGCAGCAGGTGCGCGTGAAGCTCATTGGGGGCAGACAGGTTATTGGTGTGTTGAAGGGATTTGACCAGTTGATGAACCTCGTTTTGGAGGAGGTGAAGGAGACATTGAGAGGTGAGTATTTTGTGCGTGTATGTTACAGCACTACTAACAATTTAGACACGGAGGACGATGCAGTATTGACGAGCGAGACGAGAGATTTCGGGTTGGTAGTGGTGAGAGGGCCAGCGCTCTTGACGATACTGCCGCTCGACGGAAGCGAGGTGATTGACAACCCGTTCCTTGAGTAGGGGCAGTTTGGTGATGGCATGGTAGACCAAAACGATTAGCGCTACAGGCCAGGACTGGAGCTTCTGGAACATGTATATTACGAATACACGGCGAGTCCGCCAGATATGAGTAGCGTAGGATAAGTAGGGAGGGAAAAGAGGAAGAAGAAGGAGAAGAAGAAGAAGAAGAAGAAGAAGAAGAAGAAGAAGAAGAAGAAGAAGAAGGAGAAGAAGAAGAAGAAGAAGAGAAGAAGAAGAAGAGAGAAGGAGAGAAGGAGATAAAGAGAGAAGGAGAGAGAAGAAGAAGAAGAAGCAGAAGAAGAGAAGAGAAGAGAAGAGAAGATCAAAGTAAGAACATTACCTACAAGCGTTGCGATGCCATCTCCGAAAAATCAGACATCTATACTAGATATGGCTTCTTCCAGTACGCTTCCGACTCCCAAGTCGAACGTGATCGTCTTGCCGCAGACGAACCAGCTCGTGAGCTTGTACTCGATCATCCGCGATGTGAACACCAAGCGTGGCGACTTTGTCTTTTACGCTGACCGCATCATCCGTCTCTTGGTGGAGGAGGGGTTGAACCAGCTACCCATCGAGCCTGCCACCATCCAGTGCCACGGCGGCCACGAGTACGAGGGCGCGAAGGCCCTAGGCAAGATCTGTGGCGTCTCGATCGTGCGTGCCGGCGAGCTGATGGAGATGGGCTTGCGCGACTGCTGCCGCTCTGTGCGCATTGGCAAGATTTTGATTCAGCGCGACGAGGAGACTGCGATGCCGCGCTTGTTCTACGAGAAGTTGCCGGAAGATATAAGCGAGCGCTACGTGCTCTTGCTCGATCCGATGTTGGCGACCGGCGGCAGCGCGATGATGGCGGTGGAGGTGTTGTTGGCGCGCCACGTTCCGCAGAATAGAATCTTGTTCCTCAACTTGTTGGCGGCGCCCGAGGGCATAGAGGCGTTTGCACAAAAGTACCCCGATATCCGCATCATCACTGGCGGTATCGACGAGCGCCTCGACGAGGACAGGTACATTGTCCCGGGCTTGGGCGACTTTGGTGACCGCTACTACTGTATTTAGTGAGGACTTTGTATTGACTATAATCTATTACTCCCTTGATCATTTTCTTCTCCGCCTCTGCTCCCTCCTCCCTCCTCCATCCTCCCTCCTCCCTCCTCCCCTACATACACTTGGTATGTATTATGCCCGGATCCTCCTTGTACTCTTTCATCGTCACCCACATGCGTTTGAACGTCAGCAACCCTGCGAGGATAGACCCTCCAATCCACGTTGAGTACTTGCGTTCTGGCGGCGCGAATATCTTCACCTTCATGTTGGTCTCGTACGCGGCGCTGGCGGACGTGTGCTGGTACTGCTTGCACTCGGCGAGCAAGCGGTCGCCAAAGTTCTTTAGTAGCGTGTTGCCGCCCGACAACACAATGTTTTGGTACAATGCGGGCCGCAAGTCCAAGTCTACCTTGTCGACAGCGTGGCCCACCAACTCGTGCACGCCCGGCAGCTCGTCGCCCACGAGCAGCGGGTTGAAGATGATCTCCGCCAGCCGGAACCGCTCCGGCCCCAACGTGATCTCGTGCCCGTCCGGCAAGCGGTACCGGCTCTGGCCCTCGTCCCCAAAGTCGCGGTGCGCGCGCTCGTCGCGCGCGACGTCCTTGGACACGTAGCAGCACCGCTCCTTCACCATTCGCACAATCTCAAACTCTGACGACGAGTTGAGCGCGAGCCCCAGCATGCGCCGGATGTTGAACCGCAACTGCTCCGTCACGTCGCGGCCAGCCAAGTCCATCCGCTTCACCGACAGCGGGAGCAGGAACCCCTCGTACACCGGCACAATGTGCGTTACCCCGTCGCCGCTGTCCACCACCACGCCGGTGGTGCGCCCGGACGCGTAGAGCGCCAACACCGCCTGGATCAGCACGTAGAGACACGGCACGTTGAACTGCTCAAAGAGCACCTGGCCCATCGTGTCGCGGTTGCTCCGCGGGTTCAACGGCGCCTCCGTGATGAGGAGCGGATGGTCCTGTGCGCTCGTCTTGAGGTCCTGCGCGTAGCAGTGCCGCCACAACCGCTCCATGTCGTCCCAGTCCGTCACCACGCCGTGCGACACCGGGTACCGCAACCGGAGGAGCCCGCGCTGCGCTTGCGCCGCCTCCCCAACGTACTCGCCCCCGAGCCCCGACGCGTTGGCGCCCGCCTCGTCCACGCCCATCACCCGCTGGTACTTGGGCCGGCCCACAATCGCCAGGCCGTGCGCCTTTGGCGTGTCCTCGCCGGCAAAGCCGGCCTTCAACGTGCCCGACCCGTTGTCGATGACCACGGGCTGGTTGTATATGTTGTCCATGATGTTTTCAAACGGCACGCGCACAGCCAAAATAGCATGCTGCTCAACACCCTCTCCACGAACCAGAAGGCGCTGCTCCGGCACGCCTTCCGCCTCATCGACGGCGAGACGAAGGACCTGGTGGTGCTGAAGGCGGACTTGTTGGCGTTGCAGCGCACGTTGGGCGACGCGGACGTGAGCGCGGCGCAGATTGAGGAGATGATGGAGGCGGCAGAGGCGTCCAGCGGCGGCGTGACGTTCAGCGCCTACCTGCGCATCATGGCGGCGGAGCTTCTGCGCCTTCCTGCGCGCGCAGCGTTGCAGGCGGCGCTCCAGGTGTTTGCGCCGGCGCGGGACCCGTTGGAGCCGCCGCTGGACCTCCGCGTGGACGTGGAGACGCTCAAGGAGGCGTGCTGCTCGGTGCAGCTTGGGGAGATTGGGCTGGGGGACCACCGGCTTCCGCGGAGCCAGTTTGACGCGATGGTGGAGGGGTTTATTGAGGAGCAGGCGGACGGGTCGCGGGTGTTTTTAGCGCTGAGGTGGATGGATACGTATATTGAGTAGGGTCTGCCATTCTCACCAACGCATCGTGTAACGATGCGTTGGTGAGGATGTACAGTGTGATGGGATGTGATGGATGTTATAGGATATTATAGGATATTATAGGATATGATTATAGGATATGGTATGATATGATCCATGATATACATATACCAAATATTCACTAGATAAATTCACCAGTCTATTTTACCAACTCTCCCTCACTCTCCCTCTTACTCTCCCTCTCCCTCTCCCTCTCACTCTCCCTCTCCCTCTCACTCTCCCTCTCCCTCTCCCTCTTACTCGCCTTTTATTCGTACACTTTTTATAACCCTAATGATCTATAATCAACTCGTCGCATCCCCAGTCCTCAAACGAGCCGTCAGGGAGGTACCGCCGCACCACCAACGGGATCTTGCGCTGCGCCAACTCCTTCATCGCAATCTGCAACGGGTCGGTCTCACCCTCAATGTCCACCAATACCGGCGCATTGAGCGATATCTGCAACGCTCTCGTGCCCAACACGCGCGCACGCTCGTACTTGGTCATGTACGGCGTCGTGTTGCGCTCCTCGCGCGGAATCGCCAACTCTCGCGCCGTCTTGGCCCGCGTCATTGGGATCTCCTGCGGGCCGAGCCCTCCTTCCACAATCTGGCGACCGTCGCTCGACACCTCAGCGTGCCCGTTGCCGTTTGCACTGGCGCTCGCGCCAGCGCCCGCCACGGGCTCAGCAAACTCCTCTTCGGAGAAGTGCTCCGCCTGGTCGAAGTCGTCAAACGCTTCCGCACCCTCCGTAAAGGCGTTGTCTTCAAAATCAGACATGTTGATGTATCATTTTTTCACTTTTCGATGAGATATAGGTTGGTTGGGATGGAGATGGGATGGAAGATGGGATGGAAGATGGGAAGGAGCGGGGAAGAGAGGAAGAGAAGGTGATGAGAGGAGAGAAGAGAGAGCGAAGAGAAGAGGTGATGCGAGAAGAGGTGATGCGAGAAGAGGTGATGCGAGAAGAGTAGGTCAGAATTGAGTGATTGGAAGGTGAGCAAGAGAGAAGAGTAGGGACGAGCAGAGGTGATGAGAGTAGAAGAATAGGGATGAGAAGAGAGAAGTGATGAGTAGGTGAATATTGTACGGTAAAGGTGTAGGAGAAAGGTGTACGGTAAAGGTGTACGGTAAAGGTGTACGGTAAAGGTGTACGGTAAAGGTGTAGATCATATGGGGAGATAAGACAAGTAGACCAATGATCAAATCTTGAAGAGGACGAGAGAATACGACATCGACGGAGCCATGATCAATTGGAGACGCTAGACTTGCTGACTCGTCTTATACCTTGAAGAATACAGGCTTGGATTAGACCTCTAGCTCGGCCAGGTCTACAGTTACCCAGTGTATAGGTCGGCTAAACCTACACCTCTTCTACAACCGCTACAAGAGCCGCTAATCAATGGTCCTTCGTGAGCATTTGATATATATTACGTTTTCTAGGTCAGCTCGTTAGGGTGAGTGGATAGGTCGTGGCGGCTAACAGATTACAACTCGTCGGCAAACGGCAACACGTCGAGGTTGCCCACGGCGACATAGTTGAACTTGCTCAACGACGGCTTGCCCGTCTTGGGCGCAAAGTCCAATGGGGCGACAAATGACGACTGTAATGCGATGGCGAGCTCAGCAGACTTGGTGGCAGACTCCAAAGCGGCAGTAGAGATGCTGTCAACCACCAGCTTGGCCTTTTTGATGCCGGCGGCGACGGCCTCGGCAGAGCCGCTGACAGAAACGATAAACAAGCCAGCGTCCTGGTACTTGTGCAAGACGGCCTTTGCGCCAGGCACGGCCGCCAAAGCGCCAGTCAGGGCCAGAACGAGGGGCGAGCCGGCAGCCACGGCCAAGGTCTCGTAGAGGCCAAAGTCCTTGGGGGACACGGGAACGGCAACGAGAGCGACGTTCTCGCCGGCGGCAATCAATCTGGCCTCCTTGCCGGTGACAGACTTTGTAGCGGCTGAGGGAGCGCTGCCCGCAGGCAACGACAGAAAGGCAGACTCCTTGATGAAGCCCTCCAAGTCACCCAGGGCGACACCGGACGCGTAGAGCTCGATACTGGAGCTGGAGAAGGCGCTGGACGCAAACGTGGCCACCTGCTCAGACGTGATACCAGAGGCACCATTGTAGTACAAGGGGTTGCCCAACCCGCGCTGAAAAGAAAGCGCGTGCGCAGCCTCAACGGCCGTAAAGTCGTTGCTGGCGTGCGCGGCCTCGAACTCGGCCTTGGTGGCTGGCAAAACAACCTCAACAAACTCGTGGGGACGGAACGAGGTCTCGGCAATAACGTTACCGAGAGCCTCCACATAGTAGGGCAAGTCCTGCTTCAAGAACGTGGTCTCCAACAAGAGGGCGTCGCGCGTCACCTTGGACGAAAAGACACCGCCCAACAACTCGCTCTCGCGTGTGAAGCGCAACGCAGACTTGCTGGTGGTGTTGAGGAAGACGTGCTTGGACAACAAGTGCGCCAAACCAGCCGGACCCGACTTGGCACCCGCCGACTTGACAGCGACTGTGAGCTTCAGCAAGTGGCCGGCGGCATCGCGCGATTGGACCTTGACAGCCGCAGCCACGGGCGAGGACGTGCTAAATGAACGGGCAGTGCGGGACAACATTGCTTGTATGAGTACTTGTCTACTGAGCTTCTTTTGAGCGATGAAAAATTGCAATTTTCTGATTGGTTATACGTCACGTGAGTATATAAACGTGACTACAACCACGTCAACGGCGACGACGACGACGACGACGACAACGACGACAACGACAACGACAACGACAACGGCGTAACTGGTCATGATAGGTGGTAGGGTGCTAGGGGTGCTAGCGCTGGCATTGTAAGTCTGTATGCTTTCTGATTATTTTGGTGTCACGGGTCATAATTAATGTTAATTAATGGTCATGATAAAGGTAATGATCATGATGATGCTCATTATGATGCTCATGATCATGCTCGATGATGCTCATGATGATGCTCATGATGATGCTCATGATCATGCTCGATGATTCTCATGATGATGCTCATGATCGCCATGATCACGATGATCAAGCCAGATCATGGTCTTTTTAATGGGCTACATCTGACTCAAGCGTACATCCTTTACCCCATGCTGTTGCTCATAGTCCAACGTTAACTTTGCCCAAATCATATCCATGAGTATGAATGCGTGCACAATGGCCCACAGCAAGTTGATCCCGTAAAAGAAGTTGGAGTTGCCGTTTCCGAGCACGATCCAGCAGTAGTAAAAGATGGGCTGCAACACCACGCACACCATCAAGCACAATGCGATAAAGTAGACATAGGTGCAGTGCGGCACAATCGTGTGCCGAAAGATGGGCACGAGGGCCAAGGCAAACCCAAAGTCGCCTGCGCACGGGTACGGCTTGGTGAAGGATATCCAAAACAAGCAGCACACGAGGGCAAAGAGCGAGTCGCCCGCGTTAGGCGCAAACTCGTAAAACCTTAGCGTTATCGGCAACACGAGCAGCACCAGGAACAAGTTGAACAACCCCACGTAAAAGGGTGTGAAGAATGCAAACATCTCGGTAAAGATATACCACCACAAGCCGACATTGGGCAGCACCTTGCCAAAACGCATAACCTGCAAGTAGCACGCGTCCACAAACGCCCACAGGCCTGTCGCGGCATAGCTCGCGTAAAAGAGCGCGGCAACGGCGCCCGCAAACACCGCCAATCCGCGCACCAAGTCGCCTGTGCGCTTCAGCTGTGCGTGAACCAACGCCAACACTGGCGCCACAAGGAGTACGGGGTGCAACGACAAGTAGGCGGCACAGGACAAGGCCAACATCGCGCGCGCCGCCAGGCGGCGCGCGCTCGCCTGGTACACCGCCTCCACCAAGAAGCAAAAGGTCAATGGGAGCGTCAGGAGCAGGAGCGCCGACACCACCAAGAGCGGGTTGAACAAGTAAAAGCTGGCGATCCACGCACTCAGCACCAGCGCCAGTCCCAGCACCAGTCCCGGCACCAGTCCCGGCACCAGTCCCTGTCCCTGTCCCTGTCCCTGTCCCTCTCGCTGGGCGTACCACCGCGACACGCCCACTATACGGTGCGTGACAAACACGTCCAACGCCGCGTACACCGCGCAGAGCGGCACCACGTCCTGCACCGCCAGCACCGCCATCACGAGCAACGGCGGAAACTGGCACACGCCGCCGTCGTAGAGGTCCATTCCGTGGCGCAAGTAGTACACCAGCTCCGCGAGCGCGCGGTACGAGTTGGTCGGCGTCGCCGCCTCCACCATCGTCGCCGCCGTCTGCTGCGCCGCCGGCAGCGCGAGCGGGAGCAACCGCACGAGCGCGCCGAGCGCGTACACCGCTAGTTGAGCCATGGGGAGCGAGAAAGAGCCGTTAAGAGCGAACGTGAAGAGGACACATTTCAAAAAAAGAGCATGTCCAGCGCGTTGCAGCCCGTGAACCCCAAGCCGTTCTTGAAGACGTTGGTGGGCCGCCCGGTGGCGGTGCGCCTCAAGTGGAGCCGCGCAGAGTACCGCGGGCGCTTGGTGGCGATTGACAACTACATGAACTTGCAGCTCGCCGCCGCCCGCGAGGGCGAGGGCGAGGTCTTGGGCGAGGTGTTTGTACGGTGCAACAACGTCTTATTTGTGCGCGAGGTGGCGGAGGGGGAGTAAGTAGAGTATGTACAGTAATACGATGAAGAGGGCTGAGTCAGTAGGTGGCAGGGAAGAGGGGGGAGAAGGTGGAAAGGGAGGGATGATGGTGATGGTGATGAGGATGAGGATGAGGAGGATGAGGAGGAGGAGGAGGATGAGGAGGATGAGGAGGATGAGGAGGATGAGGAGGATGAGGATGACCAACGATGATGCTCATCGTTGCATTCATCGTTGATCATCCTCCTCCTCATCACCATCACCATCACCATCATCATCATTGTCTATTTCCAAACCAAACTTTTCCACCAATGCTGGTACCAGAGGTGGCGCCGTATGGCGGGCTCATGACGCGCGCGCTCGACGAGGAGAAGGAGCTGGCGCTCCGCTTGGAGCAGCAGGCGGTGCGCGTCGACGTTGACGGCGTCGCGGAGGTGTTGCGTCCCGAGGCGTTGCGCGTGCGTGGCGTGGACAGCTTGTCCACCGACAACATCAAGGCGTTTGTGGAGCTCTACGTCAACTACACGACGCTGGAGGAGGACGGGACAGTGGCGTACTCGCCGCGCTCGGGCGAGCGCGTGCTGTTCAAAGTGGAGTGGATCAACGACCTGCTGGTGAATATCGTGTTTGCGCTGCTCGCAGAGTGCGTGAGCGCGCGCGCGCTCCTCTGCGGCACTGCTGCTGCCACTATTGACGTGTCTGATGCCGCGTTTGTGGCCCTGCTCGTGGCAGAGACGGAGACGCGGCCGTACGAGCCGGTGCTGAGTTTTGTGCGCAGCAAAACCATTAGCTTTGGGCAGCCCAAGGAGGGCGAGATGGACACTGACCTGGCGCTGGTGGTGCTTGTGGCGCGCCAGGCGTTCCAGCTGGACCGCAAGGTGAAGAATGCGGGAGCGTACTCGCGGTACTACTTGTTGCACGGCGAGCCAGAACGGAGGGGGCGCAATGATCGGGGAAGGGGGGGACGTAGAGGACGGTCTGGACGGGACAGGGGTGGACGGGGTGAGCGGAGAGACGAGGACGAGGGATTTGACTTGTTTCCGGAAAAGCTTGGGAGCGGCAGGGCGTATGGTGACGAACCGGACTTGTTTGCAGACAAGATGCGGGACCGCGAACGGTCGCCCAAGCGTGAACCAGGAAGCCGGGAGCGCGAGCGGTCCCCAATGCGTGTTGACTAGGTGTGCGCGCTACATGACTGGAAATAGATTGATAATAGATTATTGATTATGGATCATGGATAGATGATTGATAGATTATTGATAGATCATGGATAGATTATTGATAGATCATGGATAGATCATTGATAATTCATGGATCGTGGAACATGGATAGATCATTGATAGATTATTGATAGATCATGGATAGATTATTGATAATGCATGGATCGTGGATCATGGATAGATCGTTGATAGATTATTGATAGATCATGGATAGATTATTGATAATTGATGGATCATGGTTAAACCATCATGGATAGCTGTCTAATAGATCTATCTAATAGATCTATCTAATATCGTGGGGTGACTTTTTCTAGATTCGCCATCTGACCCTTTTTCGACAGTTGACAGTTGTCTCTTGACAGTCTTGGTTGTCTTGATCCTGTCTTGATCCTGTCTTGGTTGTCTTGATCCTGTCTTGATCCTTTCTTGATCCTGTCTTGATCCTGTCTTGATCCTGTCTTGATCTCTTGATCCTGTCTTGATCTCTTGATCCTGTCTTGATCCTGTCTTGATCCTGTCTTGATCTCTTGATCCTGTCTTGATCTCTTGACCCTGTCTTGATCCTGTCTTGATCCTGTCTTGATCCTGTCTTGCTCTTTGCTTTCTTGCTCTTTCCTTTTTTGCCCTTACTGCTTTCTTCTACATCCTCAGCTGGCTATGTATTTTTGCACCTGTATAATCAATTACCCTCTTGGCCAAAGTCGGTTGTAAACTTGATGTGGTTGGCAATGTCGCTGTCGTTCACGGTCGGTCTGTTGCTCTTGATGCACTTGACAAAGTCCTTGATGGTGAGCGGCGGCTCGCGCAACTCGTCGGAGCCAATCTCCATCCAGCCCATCTCGAGCGCGTCCGCGTCGCCCGGAGAACACGGCGTCAAGAGCCGCTGGCCCTCGTCGCCTAAAACGGGCTTAAAGTGCGTAGCCTGCTGTATCTTGCGGATAGGCTGCATCAACGCGTCGCGCACCACGACCGCGATGTCGTGGCCCGAGTACCCGTCCGTCATTTCCGCGAGCGCCCTATAGTCCTGCTGGTTGCAGTCGGTCAGGGTGTCGCCAATGTTGATGGCAAACATGCGTGCTCGCGCCTCCACGTCGGGCAATGCAATGTAGATGCGCTTCTCAAAGCGTCGGCGGATGGCGGCGTCCAACTGCCAGGGTATGTTGGTGGCGCCCAACACGAGCACGCCGGTAGCGTCGTTGCCGACACCATTCATTTGCACCAACAACTCCGTCTTGATACGGCGCAGCGCCTCGCTCTCGCCTTCGCCGCGCGGTCCGCACAAGGCGTCAACCTCGTCAATAAAGATGATGCTCGGCTTTTGCTCGCGCGCCATGGTAAAGAGCTGCTTCACGAGACGCTCGCTCTCGCCCATCCACTTGGACACCAAGTCGGAGCTCGACACCGAGAAGAAGGTTGAGTTGGCTTCGGTAGCGACCGCCTTGGCCAAGTACGACTTGCCGGTTCCGGGAGGGCCATAGAGCAAGATGCCCAGCGTCGGCTTGCGGTTTCCCGTAAACAATTGCGGAAACTTGACGGGAAGAATCACCGCCTCCTTGAGCGCCTCCTTGGCGCCCTCGAGCCCGGCAATGTCGCTCCACTGCACGTTGGGCGTCTCCGTGAGAATGGCGCCTTGAAGAGCGCCCCGCAATTTCTTGGTGTCGGCGTCGTCGTCGCCATCCTCTTTGCGCGCCTTGGTGGCCCCGCCACCGCCCAGGCCGCCGTCAGCGACGCTCTTCAGCTTCTCCAAGTGCTCCTTGAGCTGCTCCGCCCGCGACAAGTACTCGGTGAACTTGCTCTTTATCAACTCCTTGGACTTTGCATTCTTGTCGTACTTGATCGCCAACATGAGGTAGTCCAATCCATTGTAGTAAAGCTTGTATGCCTCCTCGTAGCGCGCCGCCGAGTCTGCGTCTATCGCCTTCTGCACCAAGTCGATCCCTTTCGAGAGGAAGTCGGCGGATCCAGACGACATGTTGTGGCGAATTTGACTTGTGTCGAATTTAGTCAAGAGTTGGAAGGAACGAGAGCAGATCAACAGTTAGTGAAGAAGAGAGAAGAGAAGAGAGAAGAGAAGAGAGAAGAGAAGAGAGAAGAGAAGAGAGAAGAAGGGTGAAGAGTAGGGAGTTTTGTGAGTAGGGGAATTACTAAGTAGGGAGTT
This sequence comes from [Candida] anutae, assembly GCA_030566955.1. Taxonomy (NCBI): domain Eukaryota; kingdom Fungi; phylum Ascomycota; class Pichiomycetes; order Serinales; family Debaryomycetaceae; species [Candida] anutae. The sequence continues at coordinate 94,831 of JAKUBP010000003.1, read as the reverse complement.
TGAAGAGGGGGGTTGAAGAGTAGTAGAGAATTTAGTGAAGAGTAGAGTTCAGTGAAGGAGAGAGGAGAGAGAGGAGAGAGGAGAGAAGATAAGATGGTAGAAGGAAGAGAGAAGAGAGGAGAAGAGAATTGTACTAAAGTGAAGAGAGTAGAATAATGAGTGGCGATTGACGATTGTAGGGGATAGTAAGGGGAAGGGGCTAGTAGGGGATTGGCGATTAGGCGATTGAGGAAGGAAACGACGCAAGGACTCGCAAGTGTGGCGCTAACACTGGAATGATCTCATTCCGTTTCGTAGTCTTTATAAGAGGTGAAGTGTTGTACTGTCTTGTACTTGTACTGTCTTGTACTTGTACTGTCTTGTACTTGTACTGTCTTGTACTTGTACTGTCTTGTACTTGTACTGTCTTGTACTTGCTTGTACTCGGCGACCGACCAGTGCTTCGTACGACTCTCCATGCTTGTTCATTTAGTGAGTCACTGGATGGCCAATGATTCGCGGGCACTGAGTGTTTCGAGGAGTCCAGTGGTAGGGACATCCGCGATACAAGGACTCTAGAACTCAGACTCAGACTCGGACTCAGACTCAGACTCAGACTCAGACTCAGACTCGGACTCAGACTCAGACTCAGACTCAGACTCAGACTCAGACTCAGACTCAGACTCAGACTCAGACTCGGACTCGGACTCTAGGATTCATGGACTCCACCATTCCAACTATACAATACAACCAGAATCCTCTACCCCATATTGCCCCCCACAGTACCCATATTACCCACCCTACATTACTCATCCCCGACATCCCCGACATCACCGACACCTCCGACATCCCAACCATCACGAGAATCACACTACGCTTGGAACACCCTCTGATCTTCCTGGTCTTTCCCTGCGAACAAACGGTGTTCCAGTTCTAGACCACCTCCAGACCAGACCATCTCCAGACCATCTCCAGATCTCCAGACCTCTCTGACAACACCTCTGTGACAAGACCTCTGGGACTCATCACTCCACTCCACTCGCCCCACACTCCACTCCACTCGCCCCACACTCCACTCCACTCACCCCACACTCCACTCACCCCACACTCCACTACTCAATGACTCATGACTCTACTCCTCGTGAACTGTGCTCGGGCTACCGCTCACGTTTTACCAGGCGTCATTCCCCACTGCCGCCAGAGCCAGGGCCACAGCCAGAGCCAGGGCCACAGCCAGACGGCTGGAACGCCCACCTCCGTGCACCGCTGGCTCTCTGCTCTCGGCAGGTTGGGAGCAGGACCCTTCAGGGACCCAACAAACCCTGGACAAATAATCTGGTACGAAGGAATGGTAATCTACTAGTAGATCTATAGAGAAAGGTTGGTGGTGGTGCTCCTTGCTGGTGCTCCGCGTCCTCCGCGTCCTCCTCATCCTCGCCGTCCTCGTCCCCGTCCCCGTCCTCCTCGCTGGCTTCCCAGCTGGTGCGCCTAACCTAATTAGTCATCGCCAGTATAAAGCGGAATGATTTCCGCGTGCAACGGCGGCACAGAATGGAACTTGCACCCCAGCAGCTGCTTGCGCGGTCCTCGCTCACACACGCGGAGGGCCTAGATCCTATGGGGCTAGAGGGCACGGTGGAGGACACGGGGTACGAAACGGTTGGCACCGGACCTGAGAGGTTTGACGATGCCTCTGTGGGGTCGCGGTCACGTCGTGCGAGCATTACGCGCACAAGACTGAATGTGCTGGAGCTCTCGCGCATCATCAATGGGATTCGCGACGACAGGCAGATGGACGCGGAGGAGGACGTTCAGCGGGTGGTGGACGCGGACGCGATATTGGTGCTGCAGCTCGACTTGGTATCGCGGCACTCAACGTGCCGCCGCCGAAGCGTGCTGGGGCCCGACGGTAAGGAGGTTTGCGAAGGCGAGTCGACGAGCAGCGTCGAGTGCCGGCCGGAGAAGGAGTGCGAGCTGGGCGCTGGCGACGTGCCGCCCGACTCTGGTTTTGCCTGGGTGATTGCAGTGTGCGCCATGTTTGCCGTGTTTGCAACGTGGGGTACTAACGCGGCGTACGGCGTGTTTTTGAACTACTACTTGACGTCCAACCTGATTGCGGGCGGGTCCGAGTACGACTATGCCCTTATTGGCGGCTTGGTTGTGTTTTTGGCTCAGGGTTTGGCGCCGTTTCTGGTTGTCTTGTACAAGGTTTTTGGCTTTAAGCGGGTGTGCTACACCGGCGTGGTGCTACAGACGGCGGGATACATTCTCGCGTCGTTTGCGACCAAGATTTGGCAGTTGTACTTGACCCAGGGTGTCTTGATTGGCGTGTCCTTTTCGTTCATCTTTATCCCAACCACGTTGATTTTGCCAACATGGTTTCTCCGCAAGCGGGCAACGGCGATGGGCATCACGGTCGCTGGCGCGGGCTTGGGCGGGGTGGTGTTCTCACTCGCGGTGAATAAGCTCATCCAGGAAACGGGCAACCAGCGCTGGGCGCTCCGCATGTGTGGACTCGTCAATTTGGTGGTTTCGCTCGTTGCGGTTACCATTATGAGGCCGTACCGTCCCCAGGGAGTGGTGCTCAAGGAGACGGTGAGATGGAGCTACATCAAGGAGAACTTTGGTGTCGTGTTTGAACCGCTGGTGCTCAAGAGCTGGCCCTTGATTGTGTTGGCTTTTTGGTTTGGCATCGTCTTGGTGGGCTATGTCTTGGTGCTCTTTTCCATCTCCCTGGTGGCGGTGCTGCTTGGTATGACGCACACGCAGGGCTCAAACTTGACAACGGTTTTGAATGCCGCGCAGGTTATTGGGCGACCGATGATGGGCGCGTTTGCCGACAAGATGGGTCGCACAAATATGGCCTCATCCTTCACCTTGATCATTTGCATCTTGGCGTTTGCATTTTGGATAAATGCAAGCACCTACCCACAAATGTTGGCTTTCCTGGCATTGGTGGGATTGATTATTGGGGTGGGCAGTTCGTTGTCGCAGTCCGTCGCGAGCGACATTCTCGAGACAGAGCCCCAGAAACTTCCGGCCGCCTGGTCAGGACTCAACATTGTTGTGTCTGTCTTTTGTCTTGTGGCGGAAGTGATTGCATTAGCATTGCGCAAGCCAAATGCGCTGCGTCCCTTTTTGCATACTCAGATTTTTGCCGGTTGCGCCTTCTTTGTTGGCTTTATACTCGCAATGATTATACGCGAGTACATGGTTCGTCGCCGCTTTAATAAGCGCTTGCTGGCTGCACTCGAGGAGTTGAAAAAACCTGAAACCCAGGGCTACCTCAAGGCGACGGACTTGGACAATAAAGAGAATAGGCTCTCGCGCGAAATCCTCCAACAGAGAGTGAACCGGTATCAAGCTCTTTTGAGGCGTCGCGCATACATTTTGCGAGCATTCTATCCCAGCAGAATATAAAATTTAGAACGTTAGAATTACACTTAGACATTATTACTTAGATATTCTCACTTTATTAATCTAATCACTTAATTGACATATTACACTTGGATATCAAATCCCTTAATTGACATATTACACTTGGATATCAAATCATAATTGACATATTACACTTGGATATCAAATCACTTAATTGACATATTACACTTGGATATCAAATCACTTAATTGACATATTACACTTGGATATCAAATCATAATTGACATATTACACTTGGATATCAAATCACTTAGATATCAAATCACCTGATTGACATCTACACTTCACGGTTGTCGAGCAATGCCATACTTCACAGTCCAGCAATCTCACTTGACACCTCCCTATTAATCTACAAATCTTTTAAAGCCTCTTTCCTTTATACATTAATGATGTAAATAGAGATGGGATGAGTACAAGTACATATGATAAAAGCCATTAACGGTTAGACTTGGCAACTCTCTCCAACTCATCCTTCTTCTTGATGGCGTAAGAAGTAGAAGAACCCTTAGCGGCGTTGATCAACTCCTCAGCCAAGCACTCAGCAATAGTCTTGATGTTTCTGAAAGCAGCCTCTCTAGCACCAATTGTCAACAAGGCAACGGACTGGTTGACTCTTCTCAAAGGAGACACATCAACAGCCTGTCTTCTGACGGTACCGGAAGAACCGATTCTGGTGGAGTCTTCTCTGGCACCAGAGTTGACAATAGCGTCAACCAAAACCTGGACGGGGTTCTGCTCAGTCAAAACGTGGACAATCTCCAAAGCGTGCTTGACGATTCTGACAGCCTTCAACTTCTTACCGTTGTTTCTACCGTTCATCATCAAGGAGTTGGTCAATCTCTCGACAATAGGGCACTGGGCCTTTCTGAATCTCTTCGAGGCGTATCTGCCAGCGGTGTGCGAGACAAAGACGGGCTGTCTGATCTGGATGTAGTCCACCAATGAGACGTCCTTGATCTCAACATCCTCAAAGGACCACTTGTTGAACAACTTAACCTCCTGCTGGGCGGCCTGGATGTCGGCGGGGATGGCAGTGGCCAACTCAACCAACTGCAACTCCTCCTGGATAACAGGCTCCTGCTCCTCAACTTGCTGTTCCTCAACGTATTGCTCTTCGACGTCAGACATGATGTGTTTCGTTTATTAAGTGCACTTGGTTAAAGAAGATGGTTGCAGTTTTGCTTTGAATAGCGGCGCGACAGTCCCGGCGGTACCAAAATTTTTCACTCCAAAAACGCAGTCACAAACCGATGAAATTTGTACTGAAATTTACATTTTCAAATTTTATGTAGCGGATATTCTGGTCTGGGATATATTTTTAGGGCTTTGGCCCCGTGCACAATCACGTGAATATCTCGAATGAACCTGTTACTACACTTGCAACATGGCCAGCATATCCAAATTACCATGGAAGGCTTTTTCATAGGTTTATGATAGACTAAGCTACTTTCGGCTTGATTCCACTCACTTTTACGAGTGTTACAGGGGATATTCTTGGATTTTATATTGCATTCTCTCACACAAACGACATGTTGGCCTAAATTCCTCCAAAAAGATGTGGAATGTACCTGTGAGAATAGAGCATGCTTCTAAGCTCTTTTAACCGCTTTTACAAAGTTCCTCTGTGCTGTATACTACAATAAACTACCGAATCAAGACCCATCTCGCCATCTCCCTGCATATTATCGTTATCGACAAATTTTCCCCATGGGCCCAATTAGGAAATGTAAAGCCCATACCAGATCGTGTAATTCTAGGACTGTTCACGTGAATTTTTCTGGGGCTACGAACGTGATATGTGTCACGTGGTAATGGATCACCTGAGAATCACATGTCTATTACACTTCAGGGTTGAAGGGTTGAAGGGTCCAGCAGAAGGGGCTGAATAATAATAAAACAAAAGAAAGCACTCTTGTATCGTTCGGTACTTTGATAGATTGTAGTGACTCACAATTCTGCGGATAACTTCGTATTCCTATCCCGCGCCGGCCGTTTGTGAGTCATTGCCGCGAAATTTTACGCGATGCCGCTGGTGCGCCGGTTGACGAAAACTAGCCCGTTTCAATTACCCCACTGTATTGCACGTGCCGATATTTTGCCGGTACCGGCCAAAGGTGCTTGAGCCACCGGAGGCGTCGCAGCTATAAGTGCAGCAGGATCCCTACAATGTTCTTGCGGTGATCAGGAATGCTGAGCCACGTTGAGAAACTCAAACTGTCAGAGAGCAATAGCTTTAGTGGCGAGGATTTTGCAGAAAAGTCTCCACTGGATGTGGGGGAGCAGCTGGTGAATGAAGATGTGACAGCACAGATTGAAGCACTTGCAATCGAGTACGGGGTAAATCAGCGCAAGTTGATGTGGAAGATTGACCTTTGTGTGATTCCTCCATTCTGCCTCTTGTACTTTCTCTCATTTTTGGACCGTGTAAACATATCCAATGCGAATATTTATGGGCTTTCCAAGGACTTGGGCTTGACCGGGAACCAGTACAACATTGCATTAACAGTCTTTTTTGTTCCCTATGTCTTCTTTGAGGTTCTCTCCAACTATTGCATCAAGATTGTCAAACCACATGTGTGGTTAAGTGGCCTTATTCTCGTATTTGGCGCGGTATCTATAGGGATGGGGTTTGTGCAGACATTTGGGGGTCTTGTGGCGTGTCGGTTCTTGATTGGAATGAGCGAGAGCGGTACTTTCCCGTCAATCTTTTACTTGCTTGCCAACTATTATACCAAAGCCGAATCACAGCGCCGGTTCCTGGGGTTCTTCTCAGTCACGTCGCTCTCGGGCGCAGCACTGGGCGCCATTGCATACCGCATTCACGAGTTGGACGGCTTGCGGGGACTTGAGTCGTGGCGCTGGATATTTATTCTCGAGGGTATCGCCACTTGCGGCTGTGCCGTTATCCTCTTTTTCACAATTGCCGACTTTCCTGAAGAGTGCCGCTTCTTGAAGGAGAACGAGCGTGCCTTCCTCAAGCGCAAGTTGGAAATCTCCTCTGGCGTTACCCTGGCATTTGAAATCTCCAACACGTTCAAGGACACTATGAAGTGTTTCAAGGACTGGCTCATTTGGCTTCCAGCAATGTGCTACTTTGGCTTGATCATCCCGTCATACGGCTATGCATACTTTGCAGCCACCATCATTAAGGACATGGGCTACACCGCGGTCCTGGCTCAACAGCACTCTGTGTATCCTTGGCTCTCCGCCTTTGTCACCATCAATGTGGTGGGTTTCTTGCTGGACCGCTTCAAGAGGCGACTTCCGTTTCTTATTGGTACCTGTCTCGTGGCTATTGCCGGCTTGGCGATGATTCTTGGAGCGCCAAACAGGCCGAGTGTGCGCTACGGCGGCTGCTTCCTCGCGGCCTCTGGCTTGTACTCGGCGATGCCATTGACAGTTTGCTGGGCAGCACTTAATATGGGCGGACACCTTCGTAAGTCGGTTGGAACCGCGTGGCAAGTGGGCTTTGGAAACATTGGCGGTATCATTGCAACCTTTATCTTCCTCGCCAAGGACTCGCCCGAATATGTTCCGGGATTAAGCACGTCCATTGCTGGAGTGGTGTTTGCAATGATCTGTGGCACACTATACTTTTACGCAGTGTACCGTCTTAATCATGTCAAGCAGACGGAGGCGTACAGGGAGAAATTTGCCTCGTTGGAAGAGCGTGAGCAAATCTTGTTGGGAGACAAGAAGCCTGAGTTTAGGTACTTGTACTAGTTGTAGTAATGACCATAATGCATAATGAAAAACATAATTATCTATTATCTTCTCCGTAGTTTCTTATTACTTTCCTCCGTACTTCCTTCCGTACTTCCTTCCGTACTTCCTTCCGTACTTCCTTCCGTACTTCCTTCCGTACTTCCTTCCGTACTTCCTTCCGTACTTCCTTCCGTACTTCCTTCCGTACTTCCTTCCGTACTTCCTTCCGTACTTCCTTCCGTACTTCCTTCCGTACTTCCCTTCTCTCTTTTGCTCCCCTAAAGTTTAAAGTGCTGCAAAACAGTTTAGTCGATCACGTGTTTATAAACCGGGGACAAAACACAGCTATCCAACCTCCAACAAACAGTCCAAGCATGTCCAACTACAACAACCCGCCAACCGGAGCGCCCCCCAACTGGGGCGGTGCTGGCGACTCTAAGACGCAGCATACATCTGCACCGCTGCAGAATACGGGTCTGGGACTGAACGAGCGTGGCTATGGTGGCTTTGGAGGGCAGTCCCAAGCCGGATACGGCGGACCGCCCCAGGGTGGATATGGCGGACCGCCCCAGGGTGCGCCTGGAGGTGGGTACCAGCAGCAGGGCTACGGCCAGCAGTCTGGCTATGGTCAGCCGCAGAGCTACGGCGGCCAGCCCGGCTACGGCGCTCCGCAGCAGCCGCAGTACTACCAGCAGCAGCCAATGTACGTACAACAGCAGTCTGGAGGTGGATCGAATAACCAGACCTGCTTGGCCGCGTGTTGTGCGGCGATGTGTGTTTGCTGTGCCTTAGACATGCTCTTTTAGTGTACTATGTAAAAGCGGCCCTGGCCATGTGAATTCGAATTGGAGTTTTAGCCCATTAAGACAATAGTTGTAGAAGGGGTGGTTGAGAAATGAGTCTCGAGGTTAGATTGGGCAAATGAGGTCCAAGTAAAGGCCGGGAGAGTGGGCCCGAGAGATAGGCCCGAGAGATAGCCCGAGAAGTAGACCCGAGAAGTAGACCCGAGAAGCGAAATCTCGATCAACAGATGGTTAGTGCATAGGCTTCGCCACCAAAAAAAAAGAACCCACGGCGGGAGTCGAACCCGCAATCTTTTGATTAGAAGTCAAACGCGTTAACCATTACGCTACGCAGGCGTTGATAATTTGCAATATCGAGGCTGCCTCGTTTGATCACAAATGGCATATGTACCTAACCAAGCCAAGTATAATATTTTCAATAACTCTTCTCTCTCCTCTTTCTTTTAGTTGCTCGTTCCTTCGTGCCTTTTACTTCAGCTCCGCATGCTGACCCACCTGATAGCCACTTTTCCTACAGGAGTTTGAACCCGTTTGACCGGCCAACTCCAGCCTATTCACCTTATTTAATTAACTTCTTCAGTTAGGACCAATCGGCTCGATTCCATTAATCCACTAATTCTGGCGCTACACCGATATGCTCTCCTCTTTGTTGCTTGCATCTTAATCCTGCAGCCAACGTAGTAATCTTCACTCCTCTAAAATGACCCCAATATTAGCATGGATGCTGAAAATTGCAATAAAATGTTTGATTGCTTAAAGTAACAAGGATCTTCTTATCCTCCATTAGCGATGACAAAACGATGAGCGAATGAATAAAACAATATGCAAGAGAATCTATAACGGCTAGAGGTTTGAATGCTGTTTCAGCGTGGTGTAATGGGGCTTCAGAATTGTTTCAGCGCGGCTTCAATATTGTTTCAGAGCGGTTTAGGCGGTTCAAAGCGTAAACTGTTCAGATTCTGACTATAGACAAGTAAGCATTCAAAGATGGTACGATATTTCTGTCCCGCAGGGCATTGAACGTCCTTTTTAAAGAGACAATTGGCCTTGGCATGCCACGCGCCTCCTCGCCTTACTCAGATTTTTCCAATTTATTTAATATGCATTTAATTAATAGTTTGCCTTTAACCTACAAACATAGTTTTAACATATAATGCTTGAATCTCCTCTGCATTGCAAGTTGCTTTAGCGGAAATCTTTCAACTGCAAGACTAATGGCAAGAGCTCAGCATTTTTACGCTGTAGCGCGAGGATCGCGCACTGGGATTTTCACCTCGTGGGAGTCGTGTAAGGAGAGTGTCTCTGGGTTTAGTCGGGCATTGTACAAGCGGTTCGACACCCAAGGGGAGGCTGTACATTTTCTCAATCAATTCAGGCAGAGTCTGGCAGCAAACCCGGGTGTAAATCGGGGAAAGACAAACGTGGGTGGCAAGACAAACGTGGGTGGCAAGATAAACGTGGGTGGCAAGATAAACGTGGGTGGCAAGGCACACTCCGGTGCTAGCAGTGGGAGACAGGAACCTCCACCTCCACAGGTAATCAGTATCGGTATTATAACGATGGGACATAGACCTCAGGAAGTTCACCGTATGCCTTTTCTCATGCCAGACGTTGACGATTATAACCGTGCAATCTCCCCTAATCAATCTAACAATGAATCACCGCGGATTCCGAGAAGTGTTGCTTACACTGATGGTGCGTGTCGCGGAAACGGATCCCGTGGTGTGCGCAAGGCTGGCTATGGTGTCTTCTACCCTGGTCACGAATTTCCAAGCGCCGCTGTGCCATACCGCCTCGCGGATAAGACTGGCTTGCCGGCCACTAACCAGCGTACAGAGTTAATGGCTATTTTGCATGCCTTGACCGATATTGCAAATTTGGTTTATGATAAGCAAGGGCAAGGCATAATCGATGTTTCCGATCCTATTCTGTGGACCATTTGCAGCGACTCCAAGTATGCCATTAACTGCATCTCCGTTTGGGCCGAAGGTTGGGTTCGTAACGGCTGGAGAACCAGCACCGGGGACGCGGTTCAAAACGCTACTTTAATTCACGAATCTTTTCAACTACGCAACTACATTGATGAACATTATCGTGACCTGGGCAGAGGCCCGCTTAGATTTGTGCACGTTGCTGGCCACCTGGGAATTGAAGGTAACGAAATTGCTGATCAGTTGGCTAACCAGGGTGCAGACCAGGAGTGATTGGTTTGGAAGTAAGTCTTTGATGGTCGCCTCTTGTCGCCCTTTGATGATTGCTTCTTGCTGCCCTTTGATGATCTCTTCTTGTTGCCTCTTTAATGATCGCTGCAGGTTTTTGATTGATTTGAACCAATGTTTAATTTCGGTATCCTATTACATGAAATATACTTCAACCCTAATACAGGCGTATTCCTAACCTGCGTACAACGGAGACTTACAAAGCGATAGCCGTTCTAAACAGAGGGTGGGGTATTGCTGATTGTTCAAGCGCAGTACAGTAGCATGTGACTGTGGAGAGGACAATTGAGACCTTATTCCAAGTCCGATATCGGCACTAAAGCCTATCTAGATGAGAGTTTATAAAGGAAAATGCAATCGACTTGGATATTTCTTGATTAGAATTACCAATCCTTGTGAAAGAGTATACCCGTTGCGGAATGTGCAAGAGATGTGGCAAAGTACGGCCCGGAATTCTAATTTGCACAATTTACAGTAATAAATTTCCAGACGGGAGACTTTTGTACAGGAGACTTTTTTGCACACATCTTTTTTGTACAGAAGTATTTTGCGCACAAGTTTTTTTGCACAGGAGACTTTTTTGAGTCTGAAAAATTTTTAAAATTAGTATACAAATCATAATCACGTATAAATTCTGGCATCATTAGCACCAAAAGTGGTACATCCGAGCGTACCATGGTCTCAACTTGGCACGCTCCAATTCCTCTGCCTTCTCTTGCTTCAACAAGTCAATGTCAAACTGCGTACGGCCGGCGTCTATGTCTATGTTCTTGACATTGATCAAAAATATCCAATTGCCTGATGCAATCTTGTGTCCAGCGTAAAACACTAAGACAATCACAAATCCCAAGTAGTTTTTAAAAAAGGCCACAACATTGGGCTTCTCGCCCAACGGAAAGAGGGCGAGCCAAAACTGGAGAGCCAACACCACAATATTCATAATCAAGCCGTAGTAGCCGCCCCACACTCCGGTGTTGGACACGTACGGCAACTCGTCGGTGCTTCTGTTGTGGTACTTGAGTGCTCTGCGGAACTGAATAAACGATGCATTGATAGAGCCCCAAGTGAACAAGGTTGAGAGTCCCAGGAGGGCCACCAACCAGGAAAACACCTCCAGCTGCTGGGGCAGCACCGAGACAAACGAGAGCAAGCCCACAAATGCAGCCACAGCGACACCAACCAACGGTCTACCACGTCTATCAACGTATCCCATGCACGACGGGGCCAATCCCTGCTGTGCCAATGCAACCGTTGTGCGCGAGAATCCATACACGGCGGAATTTCCAATGGATAACAATGCAATCAACACCACAACGTTAAAAATAGACGGCAACACTTTGATGCCGCCTGCGCGAATAGCAATCACAAATGGCGACGCCAGCGCATTCAGCGCACCAACAAGCTCTGACGAGTCAGCGGGAACCAAAAATCCCACCAACGTCAAGGTGATCATGTAAAATATCATAATGCGCCAAAACACCTGCTTGATCGCCTTGGGCATCACAATGCGCGGATTCTCCTTCAGCTCCGAGGCCGTCATCCCCACCAACTCGGTTCCGGCGAGCGAGTACGTTGCGGTGATCAACACGGAAATCACTCCCTTGGCGCCCGTCGTAAAGGCGCCGGGGTTGTGCCAGTAGCGCGCGCCCACAAAGCCCTGCTTTCCGCCTCCGCAAATCAAGACAATCAGCAAAATGTTGAAACCCACAATCGCAAGGAGCTTAATCACCGAAGCCCAAAATTCAGTCTCGCCAAACGCACGGTTTCCGCTCGTCAAGTTTAACCCAATAATCAAAACGTAAAACACGGCAATCCACACCACCGGCTTGATGGTGCTCCCCCAAAACTCGATCGTCATCAGCGCCGCCACCAACTCCAACGGAAGCACAACTACCCAGAAGATAGCATAGTTCCACGCCATCGCAAAACCCCACAGCGGGTCGATAAAGCGCGTAGCGTGAATCGCAAACGAGCCCAGCACCGGAAACATCGCAACCAACTCGCTCAACAGCTGCATCGTGCAGTACAAAAACGTAGACACAACCGCCCACGCAATCAAGAGCGACGCGGGACCGTTCCGCAACGCCAATCCCGACGCCACCAAGAGACCCAGCCCTACGCACCCGCCAAGCGCAATCATCTGCAACTGCCGCTTCCGCAAACCCTGCGACAACCCGCCATTCGCACCAGACGCTTGCGCGCCCTCTTCGGCACGCCGAAACGTATCCAAAAAACCCTTGAACCCGCCGCGCGATGCCCCAACCGTTCCAAGACCCTGGCTGGGGTTCAGCGCTATCGCCGTGTGCACGCTGGCCTTGTCCTCGCTACTCAAAGCGGCCACATCGTCAGACTTCATCGCAAGTTGCTCGCCCTGCTCGTGCCAGGGGAAAACGTCCTTTTATGGTTTGTGACATGCTCTGCTCCGGTACAGGCGCTGCTCGCCGGCAATAGCCCCGATGCGGCGTTTTTTCAGTGCGCCAAGCAACAATCAGGGTTTCAAACTTTGCACGAGCGCGAGCGCGAGTGCGAGTGCGAGCGGAGCGCGAAGCGGCTACTTCCTTCTTCTTCTCCAGACCCTCCAGCCTTCACCTCTACATCCCCAACCTCTTCACCTCTGCATCCCCAGCCTCTTCATATCTACATCACCTCGGCCACCCACCTATTTCTTTTCCTCTCCTCTTCCCAACTCCTCCTCCTCCTCTTCCCTTCCCTTCCCTTCCTCTTCCCCACAGTTCAGGCACCACTACACTAAACGTCACCACCTCGCTTCACCGCCAGTCTTTCGCCATAACCTCCGCCCCACCTCTCCCACCTCTCCCACCTCCGCGTAAACCTGTCACCAACCATCTTCCCTCTTCTCCTCTTGCTCCCTCCTCCTTCCCTGGGCCTGCACAAAAATTCACGTCTCATCGCGCCTAGCATCGCCAGTCATGACCGAGCAAGGTGCACACACCGCAGGCGGGACGCGCCCGTCGCTCCTCCCGCCGCTCCGACAGAGCGCCGGCGAGCCGCTCCTACCGGCACCCCTCCCGTCGCGGTCCCTCCTCACACACATGTACCCCGGCTCGCCAAACACACCCACACACCACCACCACACTCACAGCCAGAGTCACAGCCCCAGCTACAAGCGCGCGCCCAAGCAGAAACACATGGCGTGTGTCGAGTGCCGCCAGCAAAAGTCAAAGTGTGACGCCCACCTCCACCGGCCGTGCACCCGCTGTGCAAAGAAGGGGTTGCAGTGCGACTTGCAGTCCGACTATAAGCGCACCACCAAGCGCGCCCGCATAGAGCAGCTCGAGCGCGAGTACATCGCCTTGAAGCGCCAGCTCCCGCTCCACGAAGACAGAGGCAGCCCTATTGGCAGCCATAGTATTGGTACTGGTATGGGCACCCCTGGTATTAGTACTGGTGTCAGTACTACTACTGGACTTTTGCAGCACAGTGGAATTTTGTACGCCGCCCCCGTGTGGGCGCCCAAACAAGGGAGCGCCGACGTTCCGGTGGCGAGTCCGCTCCCCGACAGCGCGCTCGTGTGCGACACGAAGACGTTGGACGACATTGTGCTCGAGCCGGCCACCATCCGCGCCTTGTTCCGCGAGTACGCCGAGCGGTACCACCCAATCTTGCCGGTGGTGGACGTGCACCGCGGCCCCGAGCGGCTCTACCGGCTCTGTCCCGCGTTGTTCTGGGTGATTATGTTTGTGTCGTTGCGGCGGTTCCCTCTGGTGCTGCACGGGGAGATGCTCGTGCGGTTGTCGCCGTTGGTCAAGGGCGTGCTCGCAGAGATCATGATCTCGCCCATCACGCGCTACAACCCGGTGGAGGAGGACGAGCCGGTGTACAATGCGTTGCTGGTGTTTGCGGTGCAGGCATTTTTGTTGTACGCGTACTGGCCGCCAATCACCTCGCTGCTTAGCGCGGACTCTTCGTATAATACGGTGGGAAGCGCGGTGTTCCAGGCGATACGGATTGGATTGCACACGATGGCCGATGCCGACGGTGCGGTAGCACCGTCGGCGGCACCGACGGCACCGGTGAGTATGGCATCGACAGTACCGGTGAGTATGTCTCCGGTGAGTACGGCCCCTTTGGGGAGTGAGACCGACGGTGCTAGCGCACCGTCAGCCCCACCGTCAGCCCCACCGTCAGCCCCACCGTCAGCCTCACCGTCCGTCCCACCCTCCGTCCCACCGTCGGCCCCACCGGCCTCTGACCTCACCAGCGAGAACCGCAAAACCTGGGTAGCGTGTAACATCGTAATGCAAACGATTGCGACCGCGTTTGGGTTCCCCGCGTTTACGCACTTTGAGCTGTCGGGGTGGTATGCACACAACACCTCCGGAACGCTTCCGAGCTCCTTTGTCTACATGATGGCGATTGCAAAGTTTGAGAATGAGATGGCGCGGACGTTAAACTCGAACCCGATGGACTCGTACGGGCTTGCGGGCCCGACTGAGCGGCTTCCGTTACTCAAGCTCTTGTTGGGGAACCTTGACGAGCTAGAGATGAAGATGGCGAGTGCGCTTCCATCGTCGGATGGGTTCCGCAAGTTTCAAATCTTGTCTACGCGCGTGCACCTATTAACCTACTACTTTTTGGACAGCGCCCGCATCACGGGCTTTGAGTTGCTCAAGGGGTTGGTGCACTTGTACAATGCCGCGAGAGCGTTGATTGACCACACGCTGGCACACCAGGAGCGCAATAAGATGTTTGTAAAGTACTTGCCAGGAGTGTACATTTTGAACATTTGGCAGGCGGCAAGCATAATCGGCAAGTTGACCCACCTGCCGCTCAGAGACCTCGTCGACATTGACAGCGGGAAGCAGCTGTACGAGGCTGCTATACTGTTGGCGGCTCGGGCGTCCATCATGAAGCACGATATGGCACATCGGTCAAGCGGGATCATGCGCAACATGTGGCAGCTTTTCCGCACCTTGTACGAGAAGAAGGTGGACACCATATCCATTAGTGTGCGCACACGCATGTCTGCATCGGTCTTTTTTGACTGCATGTTCCTCTTGCGTGACCAGGTGGGCATGCTCAAGTTGAATAGTCGCACCGACGACAAAACTAATGCCAACGACGACGAAAGCGACGAGGCCATATCGGACGAGGTGGACGAAGACGACCTTGATGCCGCAAACGATGCGGCTATCGATGACGCGAGCGTGGCGCTCTCTGAAACAGAAGAAGCTAGCACCGCCAAGAGCCAAAACTCTACCCCAGGGAGCAGCACATCCTCCGCGCGCAGGCGCCGCCCTCGATCGCTCTCCAACACAGTCAATGCCGAATCAAAAGCACGCAAAATTATACGCACCATTCCACTCGACCCTCAGCCCATCTCGTCCAAACGCAGCTCTATATTCAAGGTTGTGAATGATTCGTCACCCAAAATCAAGCTGGAAAGGCACTCGCCACAGTCCTTTAGCTCAAACTCTCCTCATATCAACCCACTGGCACAGCATTCGCCCTTGGGGCTTCAGCAACATTCGCCTTTGGCGCTACAGGCGCCAGCGGCGACTACCGCCGCTAACCTACAGGCCCTTGCGTCACTGGTGCCGGCGCAAAAGCCTGGAAATTCTCTACACGGCGGCTTACGGGCCTATGTTGCCCCATCTGCGGAACAGCGAGGAGTCACTGCGCAGGCCACGGACCTGCTGCGTATTACAGACCCGAATGCCCTTGACTATGTGTTTGATTCTCCTGTTGCGGGCGGTCTCGAGAGCGACGACATGTACAATTTTGACACCGACCTCCTTTGGAAAGACGTGGACAGTGTCATGAACGACTTTGGGTTTCCGACTCGCTAACACCTTGCATAAACTGAACTTTCAACAGTCAGCTGAACAATATATCTGTACCAGTACCATCAATACCATGTGTTGGATGTAATTAGAAATTTAACGTAATATAAATGATTTTAAAATGTATAATTGAATAGGCTTAATTGAATTTGAATAGGCTTAATAGGCATTTTAGTAGGGGTAATAGGCATTTGAATAGGCTTGGGCTGGAGCGAATCCTTTTTGAAACTTTGCCAAGTGACTCTGTACAGCAGTATTCAGAGCAAATTTGCATAGACAGAGACCCTTGGTGTCTACGCTCACTATTCACCTCCAAAGAAGTTACACAAAAACTAGTATAGCATCACGTGCAAATGCTCATGTGATCAATCGTGCGCCGCCCAAGAAAATTTAGGCGTGAAAAATTTCTACAGCTTCGTACGAGGGTTGAGTCAAGGCAAGTAGATAGTAAAGATGTCCTACGACAATATTGAAGATGCTACTCCTGACATCGTGATCGGGTTCACCGAGACGGCAGAGGAGGACCTTCAGTTCGAACACGACGTCGAGAGCGACAATGAGAACCAGGATGGTCAGCAGTATCAAGATGAGGCCGAAGCCTCAGGGAGCAAGAAGGCAGTCTCTTTCGCTGGATTAGAGGAGGAGTACGATGACGAAACTGCTAAGAGAGAGTTTGAGGAAGGTGGTGGCTTACCGGAACAGCCTGACAACCCCGACTTTAGTAAGATGACACCTTTATCTGACGACATCATCAACAGACAAGCTACAATTAACATTGGTACTATCGGACATGTGGCACACGGAAAGTCCACTGTTGTCAGAGCCATTTCTGGTGTGCAGACTGTGCGTTTCAAGGATGAGTTGGAGAGAAATATTACTATCAAGTTGGGTTACGCCAACGCCAAGATCTACAGATGTGACGATGAGTCCTGTCCCGAGCCGGACTGCTACCGTTCTTTCAAATCTGATAAAGAGATTAGACCTAAGTGTACACGCGAGGGCTGTAACGGTCGCTACAAGTTGCAGAGACACGTTTCTTTTGTGGATTGCCCTGGTCACGATATTTTGATGAGTACTATGTTGTCGGGAGCAGCTGTAATGGATGCTGCCCTCTTGTTGGTTGCCGGTAATGAGAGCTGTCCCCAGCCTCAGACTTCTGAGCACTTGGCAGCTATCGAGATTATGAAGTTAAAGCATGTGATTATTTTGCAGAATAAGGTGGATCTTATGAGAGAGGAGTCAGCTTTGGAGCACCAAAAGTCTATTTTGGCTTTCATCAGAGGTACTATCGCCGACGGTGCCCCCATTGTTCCCATCTCCGCTCAGTTGAAATATAACATTGATGTTGTTAACCAGTTTATCGTGCACTCTATTCCAGTTCCTATTAGAGACTTTTCTGCTTCCCCTCGATTGATCGTAATCAGGTCTTTTGACGTCAACAAGCCTGGTGCGGAAATAGACGACTTGAAGGGAGGTGTCGCTGGTGGCTCTATCTTGACCGGTGTCTTCAAAATTGGTGATGAAATCGAGATCAGACCTGGTATTGTTACCAAGGACGACAACGGTAAGATTCAGTGCCAGCCAATCTTCTCCCATATTGTTTCCTTGTTTGCCGAACACAATGACTTGAAGTTTGCCGTTCCCGGTGGATTGATCGGTGTTGGTACCAAGGTTGACCCTACCTTGTGTAGAGCCGACAGATTGGTGGGACAAGTGGTGGGTGCCAAGGGTAACTTGCCTTCTATCTACACAGACATTGAAATTAACTACTTCTTGTTGAGAAGATTGTTGGGTGTTAAGACTGATGGCCAGAAGCAGGGTGCTAAGGTGCGTAAGTTGGAAGTTGGTGAGGTGTTGATGGTCAATATTGGTTCTACTGCCACGGGAGCTCGTGTGGTTGCCGTCAGAGCCGATATGGCTCGTTTACAATTGACGTCGCCCGCCTGTACCGAGGTTGATGAAAAGATTGCCTTGTCCAGACGTATCGATAAGCATTGGCGTTTGATTGGCTGGGCTACCATCAAGAAGGGTACTACGTTGGAACCAATTGCATAAAGCGTTTGCCCCATCATTTAATCTCTAATCACTTAAAATAAACCTTGCCTATTGTACTGTATTTAAAGCTATATTCGAAGCGTATATATCTTGATCCTGGCTACCTTATCTTTATGTCAAAAGTTGATGTTGCATTGATGAACAAGTCACCTGTCAAAAACTTGGGCAAGATATCCACCCTCATCAAGCGATGTATGTGCGAGGACACTTGGTCGTACAAGTTGGAGATCTCGGCCAAGGCGAATATCTTTTGCAGAACACTAAACACTGACAGCTGGCTAGCCACGTCTGCAAACGAAACCTCCTGCTCCAAAATGGTTGAAATATCTTCGCCGTCTCCAAACAGAGACAACAGCTTCTGCTCAGTATTCGCCGTGGGTTCTAAAACAAGCGGTCCTAATTTCAAACATGATTGCGGATCACACGCTGTGGTTAAGCTCGACACCAGTGCCCGGTTTGTGAGCATAGCACGCTCTAGCGGTCTGCTCTCCTCCAGCTTTTCCCCAAACTTTTTCCCCAACTTGCCTTCATCCATGCTCTCCCGCGACTCTGAACGTACTGGTACAGGCTTCTCTCCCTGGCTCTGCTGTTCCTCAATGTCCATTTTGTGAACGCTATTGATCACCTCTGACACTTTTGCACGCAAAGCATAGTTGATGTTCAAAACACCAGGAGATGCTTCACTCAAAAACGTAAAGTATATGCTAAACGCCATCGATAAACACGAATCTGCCAAATTGGCCGCCTTTGGGTGTGCGGGCGGCTCCTTGTCCAAAATCGCGTTAGGGTTTTCCTCGTCCGTGTAGTTGCTGGCCTTCAACGCCTGTCCAAGCAAGTTCACCCTTGTCTGAAACTGCTTTAGCTGCAAAAAGGCATCCAAGTTCTCGGCACAGAATCCGAGCTCCAAGTGCTTCCTAAACAAGTACCTCATTCCGGGGTCTTCGAGTACCTGCTCAAGCTTTATCAGCTGAAGGAAGCTGTACCTGTCCAGCAATCTCGCCGCGGCCAACCGGGGTTGGTGTGCCTCCTCGCCAGACAGCCAGCGGCAAACCCTTCGCCCCAAGCTGCTCAAGACATAGTAGCAGTCTCTCTCTGCTTCAAACTTGTTTGCCTTTGCGAGCGAAGGCTGTGAGGTGACAGGCTTCACGAGCTTGTGCTCGACCAAGAGGGTCGCCAATTGAATGGCCTGGCCCTTGCTGGTCACATCGGTGCAGTCACACAACCACTGCACCACACTCTTGCCGGTGAAGCAGTACTTTATCACAAACTCCTGTCCATTGTCTGGCTGGAAGACCATGTTCTGAGCGAGACGCACACCAGACTTGCTCTCGTAGTACTGGACGTGCGAGTCCGACTCTGGGTTGGTGAAGAATCGGTGGTGCAATGGGCTCTCCAACAGCGTGTCGCTGCATAGCGTGTCGTCAGAGAAGGTGCTGGACACACTGCAGGCCATTCCACCCATACCTCCAGCCACATCGCTAGCCAAACCCCTGAACATACGACCACCCAACCCAGCGCCGTCCCCGACCCTTGTCGGCGAGCTACACATCAATACATCGGCGCTGCTGGTGCGAGCATCAGCGACGCACCAAATAGGGTATGGTCTCATGTTTGGGGACCACACGTTGGGCCGCTCGCCCATCATGTCACCAAGCAAGAGGTGCATCAAGCAGGACGAGTACACCACCTTGTCGGAAACGGGGTCCCTGTCAAATACAAAGAGCTCCATGCTGTTGAAGGCGGACCGCAAGAGCTGCGGCCACTCCCGCTTGCTCATGGCCGAGTGCGTCACAAACTCCTGTACAAACGCCGTGCCCTTGGCGGTGGGCTGGAGCCACACCCCGTTCTTGGGGGCCAGACGGGTGCGGTCCTGGGGCGAGTGCAAGAGTTTTGCCAGGTACATGCGCCCCAAAAGCGCCAACCCCAAGTCCGGCTTGACCTTGTACGAAATGCTGGTCGTGGCCAGCGCCATGTCCACCTTTACCGCCAATTTCTCCATCGCCTTGAGCGCCTGGTCCACCAGGAACGAGAACGGAGGCCGCTTGCCGGCCAAGAGGTTGAGCCGGAACCGCTTCTCCTTCACCTCCGGCTCCAACTCCAAGCAGACAACCATTAGGGCGAATATCTCCTTCAAAATCGCATAGTGTACGCGCCGTCTCCGCGGCCACGCCAGTGCCGCCCCCGTCTCCCCAAGAAGTCTACTGCTGCCCTCCATGCCCATAATAAATGGGTGCAAATTCTGGGTCAAAAATCTAGCCAGACGAGCCGGCTAGCTCTGGCCCACTACATCTATATACTGGCCCAACACTCTGCAAAAGCGCAAGTATCGGCTATGTTTCATATACTTCTTTGGGGGCTGACGTGTTGCACCTTTCCCAGCAGGTACAGATGGCGGTTGGCGGTGCGTATGCAAACCTACAGCTAAATGTTTCAGGTGCTCCAAAGAGGACATGGGCGGGTATCGACAAATCAAAGCCCGCAAACCGCACACAAGCGAGGCCGTTGGCAGTGGTGTCTGCTTGCTCGTGCATAGCCTCTTCGTGCGCCGTTGCGGGGACACAGCGGGGATTGAATAGGTGCCGTATACCGTCCTAAATGGTCCTACATCGCCCCAGATCGCCCTAAATGGGCATACAAAATGCGAGACGAGAGTGCCGGGCACTTTGCTCGAGTTTCAGTGACGTGAAACGGCGAGCTGTCGTCGCTGCTTTCGCCCGTCTCGGCCGTTTTAGGCGCGTCTGGTACCTGCTGGCTCAGGGTGCCGTTACCAGCCAAAAAAATAGCACGCTGATGCGCAGCGCCAGTTGGGGCCCAAGCAAATTCGGGGAGAGGACACTTGTTCGCCGTGGAGCATGCGGAGTGACGACAGCAGCTACAAAACGACAGACAGTGTACTGAGAGACGGTGATGCGAGCGAGCGGAACGGTGACGGCGGTGCAGGTGGATTGTTGGGACGCGATGTGGACTCCATCGAGCGCGATTTTGGATGCGAGATGGGCAGCGTGAACCACATGCTGCCGGAGACGGTCAACAACGATAAGCTAGTACAGTGGTTCAAGAAGAATGCGCTCTTGAACAAGCTAATGGACGCGAATGGGCCGCCTTTGGAGCAGGCACGAGCCGGTCCACCAGATTTTACATCGTCCCCAGCCAAGATTGGGGCCGGTCGGAGCAGGGTTGGGCCTGCTAGAACTGCTGAGGTTGGTGTGTCTGGGTTGTCTACGTCTGGTGTGTCTGGATTGTCTACGTCTGGTGTGTCTGGGCTGTCTACGTCTGGTGTGTCTGGATTGTCTACGTCTGGTGTGTCTGGATTGTCTACGTCTGGTGTGTCTGGGCTGTCTACGTCTGGTGTGTCTGGGGGAAGAAGTGGAGCAATTGAATCAAATTCTACTCTGCCAATATCTACCGGACCACGTCTAAAGCGCCTCATTCCTTTAAGATTGGCAACGGAACCAGATCCAGAACCAAAACCTGCACCTATTCCTGTTCCTGTTCCGGCTCCTGCTCCTGCTCCTGCTCCGGCATCCATGATGTCTAAAAAGTATGATAGGGTCCGAGGAATCAAGCTCAAGAGGTTTCAGCCTGTGGACAACAAGCAGCTGGATCTGCTTCAGTCCCCACCAAAGAAGATTAAGGCCGATAGTGGAAGCAGTGTAGGTGGAAGCGGAAGCAATGTACCAAAGACTCTGGACGTCCCTCCCACAAAAGAACTGGGTTCGTTTGTACAGTTGGCAACAAACACAGAGAGCGTCTCTTTTGTCAAGCACACAGTCTTGTCTCAGCTTCTGGGGGCGTTTTCAAGCGTCCAGCGTTCGGCGTCTTTGCGTGACAAGTACGACGAGGTCTATCGCATGTTGGAGCACACTGTACGCGACAAAGAGGGTCACTCGGCGCTTCTAATTGGTCCGCGAGCTAGCGGCAAGAGCAGTATCGTGAATGCCGCATTGAAGGAATTGCAGTCAAAGTATGACGGCCACTTTGTCTTGGTGAGACTCAATTCTTTTATCAACTCTGACGACCAGTCGGCCTTGCGAGAGATTGCCAAGCAGCTCGACTTTATCGCTAGCACTGCTGACTTTCGCGACCCCAACAACCTGGACGAGGAGCCTGCCGCCAACGACCAAGACGACGAGGAACGGAAATTTCAGTTTGAGCAGCGCTCTATAAACGATACTTTTGCCGCAGTCTTGTCGACCTTGGAGGCTAAAACCCACAATGGCGAGCAGCTATCTGTCGTATTTGTCATTGACGAATTTGAAAAGTTTACAGACAACAACAAGCAAACCTTGCTATACAACTTGTTTGATATGTCACAAACTAGTGCACATGCCGTGTGTGTCATTGGATTGTCCACCAAGGTTACCTCGAGAGAACTATTGGAGAAGCGCGTGCGAAGCCGGTTTTCTCAGCGAATTATTGCCATTAACCGTCCCACATCCATAGACGAGTTTTGGGAAAATGCGAAGCTAGGACTTTTGCTAGGCCCAGAGTCGCTAGAGAAAATTCCCGACAAGCGGTACGGCGAGTTTTGGAACGAGTACATTGACTGGTTGTACAACAGTAACGTACACGGCCAAGCCTCGTTCTTAAAAAGATTGACACACCAGGTCTACTTTATCACAAAAAACTACAAGGACTTCAACAACAACTGTATGCTCGCAATTAGCGGCATAAGCGTCGAAAACCCGTTTCCATTTGACAAACAGTTTGCTGGGTATGCAAATAATCAGCTTTCTAGTAGCGTTCTCGGCATGTTCAAAGCCTTGTCGTCGCTAGAACAGCTCCTCGCCATTGCAGCGGCCCGCTGGATAGAGAGGTTCGACTTGGAGGTTATCAACTTCAATTTGGCGTTTGCCGAGTATGTGCAAATGATGAAAACATACAACCTCGAATCCACAACATTAACCACCTCGGGATCGTCGGCCTTGGACAACCAGGTGGTCGCAAACATCAAGGTCAACAGCAAGATCTGGCCCGCAGACATTCTCAAAAACAGCTGGGATTCGTTGTACAGCGTGGGCATATTGGTTGACGCGCTGGCTGCAGGCAACCCCGCCAGCAGCTACGCCAGCGCCGTCATTGAAGACACCAAAATGGTCCAGCTCGACGTCACCTTGGACGAGCTCTCGAAGCTCATGGACGAGCTGGATCCGTTCGCGCGCTTGACGAGGCTTTGAGCACTTGGTGGCAAAGGTTGGCCCGGAGTCATCTGGCAGCGCCGCATTGATCTTACGACGAAACAATCGTAGGCGCTATTCAATAGGAGTAGGTGATATGTCCGACGCGCACGCCCTTCCGACGGCGGTAACGACTTTGTTGCAGTACACGCGGTTCCTTCACCTTGCGACTTGTGTAGACAATATTCCGCATGTTTCATTGATGAATTACACCTATTACCACGCTGGTGATGGCGACTACCTTATCATCACGACGCCTCGCGAAACGACAAAGTATGAGAATATGGTGTCTAACCCCAACGTATCCATCCTAGTGCACGATTGGGTGTCTGCGAAGCCTGTGCTGGAGACGAAAAACGGCGGTGACGGCGATGTCAGTGTGCCGCGAAGACGCAATTCCTTGTACGAGCTCTTGGCGAATATAAATAAGAACGAGATGAGCAGGGTTTCGGTGATGCTCAATGGCACGGCCCAGGTGCTTGATTCGGCGAAGGAGTCTGACAGGTTTGAGTTTTACAAGTCTTTGCACGCTAACAACTCCAAGATCGATGAGGTTCAGGTGAAGAACTACATTGAGTGCGAGCACAATGCGCTAGTGTTGATCAAGATCACGGGTTGCAAGGTTACCGACACTGAGGACAATGTAGAGCAATACTAGTTCGGTGTATAACGTTTATTACTGATGCGATTACGTGGCTGAGAGATTACAAGTTGCTGACAAGTTAACTGGATGTAGAATGCAAGGGAGTAGGCGAAATGTTGGTCTAGTATGGTTTTGACGTTGAGTCTAAGGATGATTCTTTATCTTGCCTGTGACTGTAGTTGTCTGCTTGTCTGTGCTGGTCTTGTCTGTGCTGGTCTTGTCTGTGCTGGTCTTGTCTGTGCTGGTCTTGTCTGTGCTGGTCTTGTCTGTGCTGGTCTTGTCTGTGCTGGTCTTGTCTGTGCTGGTCTTGTCTGTGCTGGTCTTGTCTGTGCTGGTCTTGTCTGTGCTGGTCTTGTCTGTGCTGGTCTTGTCTGCTTGTATGTGCGGGTCTTGTGATTTGCCTTGATGGTTTTGAGTATCTGAATGTCTCACGGGGTCTTCTCTAGCGGTTATTCCTAAATTAGCAGCTCGGGTCCTTCAAACCTCATTCCGTGGCGTTCCGTCCGCCCTTTGTAATATCCAGCGCGAAACGGTGGAATGGCCATAGCACCATCACCACCTTTCCTAGCACGAGTCCCTGACTGATAGGACCAAAGTAGTTGGAGTCCACCGAGTGGAATGCATTGTCTCCCTCAACCCACAAGTGGTTTCGGGGGATGGTGGTTTGGCTCTTGGGGTACGGACTCTGCGGCCGCACCTCATCACCCTGTAGTCCCACTACTCGCTTTGTGAGCACCTTCTCCGGGTTCTCTGGCGATCTGAACAATACCACGTCCCCTCGCAGGAGCGATCCGGCGTCCTTGATGTTGAACTTGCGCACGAGCACCACGTCGGTGGCTACCGTATCGGTCCCCGGGTTGAAGGTGGGCGTCATGGAGAACCCGGTAATACGGTAGGGCTGGTACACGTGGTTCGAGAATGTGTACACCACCGGGATCCACGAGAGGGCGAGCAACGTGTTCTTCAAGGCCCGGCCGCTCATTGTCACTGTAGGCTCGCACTAACCTCGGGTCAGAAAATCAACTAGTGTTTTTGGAGTGCTAGTGCTATACCAGCTATGTCGTCGAAACAGAGCGGCTTGCTTGATCAGATTCTCATGGAGGATGTGGCGCGGTACTGTCCGCAGCAGTTTTTGGGGTTGCACCAGTGCATGTCGCTTCCAGACCCCGACCCAAACAGCTGCGGGACGCAGCAGCGCCAGCTCGCATCGTGCATCAAGCTCAAGATCCCTTCCTTCCAGCGTATTCAGGGGATGTGTGCGGGAAAGCTCCAGGGGTACGAGGCGTGCTTAAAGTTGAACAACAATGACTCGAGACGGTGCACCTCTGATCTCCAGAGCTTGCGTGACTGTGCATATGGCACTTTGGAACAAAAATAGTATAGGACGATACATTATAGATAATAGATACATAGGCACTACGCTGTCGTACTAGTCTGGGACGCCTTTACAATTGCGTGCCGGGCTTCCCCTGTATTTACCACAGGTCACTTTATAGCTATTCTCCTTCCCCAATATCTCCTCCAATATCTCAAGTACTCCCCCAATATCTCCAAATACTCCTCCAAATACTCCTTCAAAAATCACCCCAACCTTACTCCATCATCCTTTCTCCTCTCCCTTCTCTGTTCATCTTCACCCTCAAACTTTTCTCCGGTACTTTAAAGGAAGGTTCTTTATATTAAACTGTGACTGGTACTGGTTCATCGCCTGTCTCAATTCCGGGTGTTCAGAGTGCGACTGCTCAATCTCGTGTGCGTGGTGCAACAACTCGTGCTCTATATCCTCCTTGTGCTTGATCAACACGTCGGGGTCGTCCTTGGAGTGGTACTCTAGCCAGTGGTGCTCCTCGTACTCACTCTCAAAATCCAAGTGGTGGCCCTGTCCGTACCCGAAATCAGGCAACTCGCCACCACCGTTGATATAGGCGATGAACTCATCGCGCGATATCGTCCCGTCGCCGTTCTTGTCCATCAATCTCAAAATCGACGACACAACGTACTGCTTCGACTCTTCGGTGATGGTCTCCTTCTCGTGCAAGTGATCGCCCATTCCCAGACCGTCGCCTACAACTGTGTCGCGCAACAACCCATAGACATTGAGAATGTCCGTCCGGCTCCACACTCCCATCCCCTGCAAATCATGCAACAGAAAGAGGACGTCAGCGTCATACTCGTCCAACCCGTGCTCCTCCTTCATGTGCCACTTCTGCCAGGAAAGACCTTCTGGTCTCACATCAGGCGCGTCTGCATGGCCCCCGTGACCGTAAGAGACGCCAGCAAGCCAGACTAGTAACGCCACAGACAGTATCCTCATGGCGCGCTATAGTTGGCTAAAGCATTTTTCAGTGCCTTGTTTGACCCGAACCAACTCCACCACTATACACGCACGCCCAGAAACACGACATCGCCGCTGGTCGTCGCAGCCGTTGCCAGCAGCCGCCGCCGCCAACTGCCTCAGCTCACCGCCCTTGCCGCCGCTGGTGCAAGAGTCATGCATCGTCACGTGTTCTAACACGTGGTTGTATGTAAATGAGACTGGATTGTGAATAGCATACAACCTGCCAGTAGCATTGATGCAGAATCCCAATCTCATAAACAAGAGCGCGGTTTCGCGTACCGGCCGAGAGAACCAGCTCTACAGTGCTGAGAGCGGTGCTCGAATGGTGGCGGGCTGTGTCTGTTTGAACGAAGCTCGCGACAAGATCATCATGATCCTGTCTTCTGCTCACAAGAAC
Organism: [Candida] anutae; assembly: GCA_030566955.1. Taxonomy (NCBI): domain Eukaryota; kingdom Fungi; phylum Ascomycota; class Pichiomycetes; order Serinales; family Debaryomycetaceae; species [Candida] anutae. Next base: position 68,273 of record JAKUBP010000003.1, on the reverse strand, counting down.
AAATGGGTGCTACCCAAAGGCGGGATCGAGTTGGACGAGTCGAGCGACTACGTCGTGAGTGCGGTGCGTGAGACGTGGGAGGAGGCTGGGGTGGAAGGCAAGATTGTGTGCAAGCTTCCGGTGGTGTACGATTCGCGGGGAACCAAGGCTCCGGTGCAAAAAGGCGACTTTGATCCGCTCAAGGTGATCCCCAAGACCGAGTTTCACTTTTACGAGTTGGTCGCTGACCAATTGAGCACGGAGTGGCCCGAGTCGAGCAAGCGACAGAGGCGGTGGTGCACGTACTCTGAAGCCAAGCACGAATTGCTCAAAGCCAACCGTCCAGAGTTGGTGCAGGCGTTAGATGCTTCGCACTTGATAAAAGACACAGAGGTGGTGGAGTCTAACACTGACGTCTACTAGTATTCTGTGGATGCGGAGAGTCTAACGTAGGCGTCTACTAGTTCATTGTGAATGCAGAGCTAATCGCGGAATTCCTTGTCAAAAGATACTCTATTAAAAAACATTTTAATCAGTTGAACAAGCCCCCCATCAAGTTGGCCAACATATTCTGCTGGTTTCCCGAGTTGCCCAACTTGAGCTTAAAGTACAATTCTGCCAAATACTCGATAGGTGCGCTGATATTGTTGGCTTGTAACAAGGGCTTGTACTGGTTGTATAGCTTCAAAAATTTTTGACTCGACTGTGTTGGCTCCTTCTTCAACGTCAACGTCAACATTTGTATAAAGTTGATCAACGGAAATTTTTCATAGTAGGAAATTCCGACAATGTCCTCTGCTGTGGGGTACTTGGCAAACAACTTGGACAAGAACCTTGTTTGCGCATCTTGTATAAACTTGTAATTCTTCAAGTAGGCGTAGTTGATGACTGCACGGCTCAAAAACAAGCCGGGGTCGGTCTCGCCCTTTGAATTCTCAAACCATTCGTACAAGTAGTCCACATATATGGGAAGTGACTCGTATGTGCCCAATATTAAGTGCAGCTCTGCTACAGCAAAAAGCTTTTGCCTATCCTCCTCGGTCTTGATACCATTTGATCCCGAGCCAACCTCTGCCGACTTGATAAAGCTCAAGAACTTGGAACCGAAAAAGTGGTGCAACTCAGCATCCCCGAACTTGTCGTTCTCGCTCAGTGACCACCCGATGGCTTGCTTCGACAAGTCAAACAAGCTCGACTCGTGGTTGGGCAAGTACGACATAACCTCAATCAACTTGTTCTTGTAGTCCTTGTCCTTCGAAAGAAAGCCCGCTTCGATGTACACCTGTATCATGTAATTTATCAAGTCACTGGCCGAGGCATACTCCTCTTTCTTAGCCAACAGGGACGAGCCAGTAAAGAGTAGGTCTGCCGCCTCCTGATACTGCTTCGCCTTGACATACCTATTCGCAATGGTCCTCAACGTCTGGTGCGCTTCATAGTACGCACCAGCGTTGATCTTTGCGTCGAACCTCTGAATGGTCCTTTGCAATTTGACGTCCATGCTGGTTGTGCTGTCTCCACAAGGTTAGAATTGTTTCAACAATCCACCCAGTCCGCCTTCTAAAAAACATCTTAGCCGCAACGTACAAAAATCTTTACACCCCCAATTCCTGCTTGAGTCTAGCCATGGCGATTTCAAGGCCACTAAAAGTCTTCCAGGAGACCATTCCGATGTCTGTGAGGGAATACATTACTTTTAAGACATTGAATATCGTATCCTTTTTTGCAAAGGCAAGTGGTTTACCGTGGCTGCGTTTTGCAGCATTATTTGAAATAAATTGTGACCACGCTTGACTCGGAATTTGCGATACACTGTCAGTCACCAACAAGCGTAGCTGCGGGAAATTATAGTCATAGACAGCTGGCAGTGGGTCAGAGACAATAATTTCCAACTCTGTGTTTTCAAGTTCCAATAGTTTGAGCGAGTACCGGCTCTTGTGCATCACTGTGTACACGAGTCGGCCTAGACCGTCTAAATAGTGCAACTGACGGGATCGATAAAACGCATTGTAATATGTGTGAATAAAGGGGTGGTGAGTACTAAGCTCGCTCATCAACTCTCCCAGCTCTAGCCGGAGAGGCTGAATCCCAGGGACAAAGAGTCCCCGCCGAAACTGTAGCTCCTTGAGTGGCCGACACCCGATAACGCTAAAAGACTCGAGCTTGTAAACAAAATCTCGTTCTGTAATGACTTTTTGAATCTCTTCTATCCACACATCTAGCAGCGTCCTGGTAAGGCGCAAACTGGGACTATTGTCCACCACAATAATTACGAGGAAGCGGAGAGACGAACTGCACCTCGACAAAAGCCGGAAAGCCGTCTCGTACCTACTCTTGATTTTTAATGAAGATAGCAGAGTCAACTTTGGTATGACCTCAAGCAATGTTGTCTCGAAACGCTCGGACGACCGCTGTCGTCCCCACGAGTGGTGGAGCCGCGTTACATTGACAGCTTTCACCCGGTTGCAGAGACGAGGACAGGCACCTAGCCGCTCAAATAAGTATAGCGGTAGCGTCCCAGTGTTGCATTCACTGCTTAACAACACTGGCTTTAACACATACAACATGTACAGAAAGTCGCGGTACATCGCCTTGCAGGTTGAAAGCAAAGCAACAAGCGCTTTCAACTCACCCGTAGCAGCATACACAAACCGTACTACTCGCACCAACACTTCTCTCGGCAAGTCGAGTAGCAGCATCAGCATCAGCCACGGCTGCAAACAAGGAGCACAACACTCTACAAACAAGACCCCGATTTTTGCAGCAAAATTGAATTCCGGTCGTTTCATTTACGGACGGTCGGAACTAATTTCCCGGGGGTGGCCGGAGAGAATCAAAACTGGACATTTGCACAGAGGAGGCCAGAGAGCGAGAGGCCAGAGCCATAGACACAGCAATGAGACCCGCGACCAGATTGCTTAAGCACGTCCCCCTTATCAAGTTTGTAGGGGGCGCACATCCCGCACCCAGTACGTTGGTGCTCTTTTCGTGATTCAGGGACAGCTACTAACCAGACTAGAGAATGTTTCGCATGCACCCAAACCACACGCGCTTGCTCCGGACGGATTGTTGCCGGGCTCGGCTAGCGGCCTGGAAAGCTCTGGTGCCTCCGCCTACTTCAACAGCAACCCCATCGAGCCTAAAGAGGGCGAGGTCTTCTCGAGAGCCCTTTTGTCGGCAAAGTTCAGGTACACCGCACCCAAGCAGGACGAGATCGACGACGTCATTAGCGGCGGAGCCGAGGTGGTCTACTAGCCTACATATGTTTAATGAACCAGAGTATTTCGCAAATTAAGACCATTTAGAAAGGGTTGGGCCGTGTAAAATGCTCGTAGCTCAAGTATACTCGGGAGCTACTTTTTCTACTCTTAACTGGTAAGTGGTAACAAGTTACCAATCGCTGTTACACCAGCAATGTGTTGATCACCAGCAATGATCACCAGCAGTGATCATGACTAGACGGTCACAAGTCTTGGTGCCATCCAGCCTAAAATACTGTCCTGTATATAACATATCGTGTATTTACCGAGTTGCCACTGGCGCCAACATGAATGGATACGGTGGTGGAGCTTACAACGGCATAATGAACCACGATCCTCTTGCGTGGGGAAGACCCAGCGATGAGACGTATGGTAAGTACAATCACCTGATTGCGAATGCACGCCACAGTGAGGCGGACTACCAGGCGCTCGACAGCTTTCCCAAGATGAACACGCAGCAGCCTATAATCACGGGTACGTCTGTGATCGCGCTCAAGTACAAGGATGGAATCATGATGGCTGCCGATACTATGGGCTCCTACGGTTCCTTGATGCGCTTCAACAACATTGAGCGTTTGGTGAAGGTGGGAGCGGAGACGGTTGTGGGTATATCCGGCGATATATCTGACATGCAGCAGCTCCAGAGAATATTAGAGGAATTGGAGACGACAGAGGAGGTTTACGACACCGACGGTGGCCACGCCTTACGTGCGCCGCATGTACACGAGTACTTGCTGCGTGTCATGTACAACAGACGCAACAAGATGGACCCGCTCTGGAATGCTATGGTTGTAGGCGGTTTCAACGACGACGGACTGCCATTTTTACGGTTTGTGAACTTATTGGGAGTAACGTACGGCTCTTCCACGTTAGCGACGGGGTTTGGTAACCACTTGGCTATTCCGTTGTTGAGGCAGTTAATCCCGGCTGACCCTGACTATGTAAATGTCACAGAAGAACAGGCGAGAAAGGCGGTGATGGACTGCATGCGTGTATTGTTTTACCGCGATGCGCGCTCCTTGGATTCTTTCTCTATTGTCACCATCAAAACGAAACCTGACGCGGAGGAGGAGAAAACAGATGGCGAAACAAATGTCAAGCCGAAGGAGAAGGAGTACTTGTTCGAGACTAAAGTCAAGGTCGACCAGCAGAGCTGGAGATTTGCGCATGACTTGAGAGGATACGGTAGCACTCAGCAGTAGAGGAGTATACGAGGTTTATAGCTTGGGGAGTTTACTCCGATTTCACTTTTGCGTAGGTGCGTGGGATGATGGAAAAAAGGGAATGTACGCACGGCAAAAGACCCAGTACATTTTTGCTGAAATAGAGCTCCTACGCCAGTTTATATCTCAAAGACGTCGTGTTCCCGCATCCACCAGACCTTAGAGACAAGGTGTGTGTGTAGGGAGGGCCTTGTTCTCGATGATGAGCTTTGAAATTACCTTCTTGGGGGCCTCCGGAGGTCCTATTGAAGGATCAAACTGTTCTGTGCTTGTCAAGCCCGCTCTGGTAGCATATAGGGACATATTGGACAAGTCTATGGACGACCAGCTCATATGCGTAGACGCGGGTCTGGGCATGGCCCTGTTGGCGGACATTATTTATCATGAATCTCGACAACTCAACCCGAGCTCCCGACTGATCCGCCTTTACCGCGAGTCAACGGAAAACAACTACATGCAAGCGCCTACAACGTTTCCGTTTGCCACCTTATCACAGTATACAGCGGACAGTCCGTTTATGATTTCTCTGAGGCTATTTTCCCAGTTGAGATCTATTCTCATTTCGCATCCCCATTTGGACCATATTGCAGGTTTAGTTATCAATAGTGCTGGGTGGGGTCGTTCATGCAGCGATATACGCAGGAATGGGGAAGCAAAGAAGGTTTATGGATCTGGGAAAACCATCAAGGCGTTGCTGGAGCATGTTTTTAATGGGTTAATTTGGCCCAACATGCCAGCTCTTAAGGTTATTGAGTTACAGACTAAAGACTTTTGCAAGCCCTTCAATACCAAGAATGACGTTTATACAGTGTCCATGCTCCCTCTCAGTCACGGAATCGTTAGAGATGCGGACGGAAAGGGATGCGGTGCGTATGAATCGTCGGCATTTATCATAACGTATAATCTACTGGGTTCTAATGTGGTGTTTTTTGGGGACTTTGAGAGTGACTTCTCTTCTGGGTTATCCCAAAACTTGGACGTATGGAAGTCGATAGCTCCTATGGTGGGTAAAAGCTTGTGCGGCATAGTTTTAGAATGTTCCACGTGTGACCCATCTCCAGGAATCAACTTGTATGGTCATATTAGCCCCAAACAGTTGATTGAAGAAATGTTGGTTTTTCAGGATGAATGCTTAAAGGTTGAGCCGCACAAGTTGCGGCCCTTGGAGAACTTGAATATTGTCATCAATCATGTTAAAGAACAAGCCCTCGTAGATACCGATGACGGACTTGGAGAGAACCACGATCCACGTCAAAAAATCTTGAAAGAGCTTGACGACTACAGCAAGTTGAAGAGTTTGGGGATTAAATTTTCAGTTGCCCTTAGTGGAGTATCAATATTGCTCTAAAGCTAAGGGTCGCTACGTGTTATTATAGTAAATTGCTTATATGTTAGAAGTCTTAACTAAACCAAAGGATAACAATAGCTGACACAGTTCGGCACACTTCTTTAAAGAACCAGAGAATGCTATCTTTTTTATGTGCGGCAGTAAATCAATTCACCAGGTAACCTTCAGACTCCAAGCTAGTATGCAAGTTAAATGCCACAGACTCTTCATCTTGATTCACGACGTCAAGCACCTGTACTTTGCCGAAGGAAGTATCACTCTCAGCTGTCACGGTATTGGTGATTTCAAATTGCAACTCCAAGGGGAACAACGCATCCTCGTCATTTGCAGGAATGGTGAACTCAAAAGAACCATGTGGCTCATCTGAACTGATCGAATCGATATTGAACACTACTCCGTAGTCAGCAACTTCGTATGACACGGAACTGTTTGATTCATTGTTCAAGCTAACATCGGGTGTGACAATAGGGACCAAAATCTTGACGTTCTCAATAATTGCGGTAGCTTGTGATGAAATGAAAAAAGGTGTCAATTCATACTCAAGCGTCACCTCCGCCAAACCCAGGTCATTGATATTGACCCATGCAGTAATCAAAAGAGGCACAAACGATGAATCTTCAGGCTTACCCACAACTCTCCATTTCAAAACACCTAATTCGCGGTCATCGGATGGGAAGGGTTTGGCAATATCCAGGAATCCAATAAGACTCTTTGAAAACAACTCCCTGTCAATACTAGGATGGGGCTTGTATTGGATACCAGAGCCTTTCTCACCCAACTTCAACAAAATCCTAAAGTTTGCTAAAGCCGGGTCGTTTATTCTCACTTGCAAACCACCTTTAACTCCGCTCAGGTTAATCGAGCCCTCGCGAGACAACTCCGCAGTAATCTTTTCGTTAACGGTTATTAAGATGCCATCATTGGCTACCTTAGCGACAGCAGGAGTAGAAACTGGAGTTGCGCTAGCTGCAGGTGAGTTGCTGTATGCAGCAGGTGCTTGAGAATTCTTGAAAACGGGTTCTGCGTTGCTCAACAAAGGTTGGTTTTGCGGAGCGCTAGAACCAACAGGCTTTGCGGGCTTCTTGCCCAATTGTAACCCAGAACCTCTAATACCAATTGGTCTGTTGTTACTTGCGTTCTGGCTCGCACCTGCGCCAGATTCGATGACTGGTAATGGCTGGTACGTTGGCTGATATGACAGCGAGTTCTGAGTATTTTGGTAAGCATCATACGAAGCGGCACCATTGCCCAGGCTGCCCAAACCACTCGATCCCAAGCCACTAAAGTTTTCTGCATTGCTTCTTGCCAATTCTTTGCGTTGGATCTCCTTTGCCTTGCGCTTTCTCTCGGCTGTGGCCTCCATCTCCTTATTTCTCTCGATAATCTCCTGGATCTTCTCCTCGTGAGAATCCATCTTTAAGTAAGAGTGTACTTGAGTCAAGTTGGAACTGTCTTTATATCCCAAGCTAATTATTTCGTCAAAAGCGCCAATAATCTCAAAGGCGTTATCAAAGATTCCACGCTCGTCCACAATTCCCAAAGTGAGACTAACAGTATGGCTAAAGAGGTGCAAGGTGTGCAAGTCTTGCAAGATATTAGACGTCTTGTTTGTGATCAAGACAACATAGAGCTCTTCTACCGGCTCATACACGTAACGCACGCTCTCGTCTTCAATGGTAGTATGCTGACTGCCAGAGTCGGACATCAAGCTAGGGAAATTGGCCCAGAGAGCAGTAACCCGATCCTGGCTCAAATCACGAAACAGGCGGGACAACAAGGTCTTGCCTCCCCGGGTACATATCGAAGCTGCTAAAACAACCATTATGACTTATTCCTCACCTGATATAAAAGTAAACTGTAATGCTCAGTACAGAACCAATTGTAAGGCTGAGTCAGGAGAACAATCAGTCAAGTGGAAAGTGCTACACCGATCAGCAAAAATTAGCAGTGGAGTAGACCAGGATCACTAGTAAGGACGTGTTCAATGTTTAGCCCGTTTCCAAATTCGACTTCGTGTCCAAAACGAAAAAAAATGGCAACGACAAAAAAGATAAATTGACACGGACAGGAATCGAACCTGCAACCGTTCGATTTGGAATCGAAAACTCTACCATTGAGCCACCGCATCATTTTGATAAATTTGTAAAATTCGGAATCTCCATAATGTACCGATTATATATTTGAAAGTAGGTGGATTCGATGTTCAAGCACAAACTGTATGCAACTAATAAAGAAACGATTGTTATTAAAACCTCTGATAAAATTGTCCATCTTGTATACTTATCCTGGGCATATTTCCAACAATCGGACCTCTCTAATTGTAATCACAGTAGTATTACTCTGTGACTAGTCAATAGATTATATGTATCATGTGCGTCATGAAAGCTTAGGACAGTGTGTCAAGAAACAACAACCTGTTGTGTCACCCATTCCATTGAAGTAACAATAATGCACGAAATCTTATGCATTTCTCGAACTTTTGAAAGAAAACTGTTACAAATACAAAAAGTCAATAAACAAACAACAAAATCAGTCAATCTTCTTGAACTAGTTCCTAGTCTAATCATACGCGATCAACAACCTTAGCAGTCACCTCAACAGTATATTCAGCCCAGCCAGTCTTTTACAGTGATTGAGTTTGATCTTTTTAACAGCGAAGTATGGATCTTTCTTACATTATATAAGCAGCCAAACCAAGTAACGTTTAGGTAGGGTACCCCGCAGCATATGCCCTAGAGGCTACTATGAAAACGAGGGCTTCGCATTAGAGTGATCACTTTTGATGCAACTATTTGTAGAAATGCAACGATTGCGAGATGATGATATCTTTGAAGCCACGACCCAGTTGCATTTATGAACCTTAATTAAGATCACCCTCTATAGTTTGGAACTACTACATCCTCTACTGTCGTGTAACGTATTACCATACGGTGTTCCTTGATTGGTTATGTCTACAAGAGTTTTAAGGCATTTCTAGCCCTAAAACTGTCGTACCCAGAATTATGATCCGGCAAATCTTGCATTAGAATTTTGCAGCCGTACTCTACACAATATATTACACGCGAATAGGAGAACTCACAGCATTGTCTATAATAAGAATTACGAGACCGCCAGCAGCCAGCATGACTAAGTTTTAGAAATTGAGTTATCCAGTAGAAGGGACAGAATGAAACTGAGGGGGGTAATTGGAAGAAAGTACTAGAGGAAGGAGAGGAAATAAAAAAGTCGGTGAAATGTAACTGAGGGAGGAGCAACGTTTGTCAGGAGCAAAGTTAGAGATAAAGAGGAGAAACGTTAAAGAGAAGCAACTAGAGAGAGCATGGGAAAAACTAAGAGAGAGAAGTTTAGAGATTATTGAAGCAATAGAATGTCAGGAAAAGGTTTTTTGAATAATACGAGACACGAGGAATAAACAGAGATAATTCAAGGGTGGGACCCATGTGAATCTGTTGAAGTGCATGTGCCTACCGCAGGCTACTGTTGTTAGTCCTAGAAAGTGGGTGACGTGAGGATGCGTACGGGATCTTCTTGTCTGGTAACATCGCGCTACAAAGGCATCGCGTCTTAACGCAGGATGACGTGACTGCTATTGTTTTGAACCAGAGTGTGTACATTCCCGTGATTTATCCGAGTTTCAGCCCTTGCACCTGATTGTCCGGGCAGTTGCGCTATTGTTGCTGCGACTGTCCAAGCAGATTTTGCATTGTTGCGGTTCTCCAGTGGCCAATTATGACTGGTATTTTGGAGCATACCAAATGTATGCTAGCGTGCACGCCAAGAATCGGGGGTTTTGCGTTTGTTCCACTACTGTGGGCTAACAAAGAAACGGAGCACCAGAAAGGGGTGGTCCAGGTACAGGTCCAACAGTGGTGTATGAAACTTGCTTGGAACGACTGCTCTGTGCGTGCTGAGGCAGTCTAGTCGTAAATCTACCGCAAGTCGCCTGTCCGCATTGATTACCTAATCAGATTTTGTTATTATCCGTTCCATGCTCGCGGCTGCACATGCCTCGCAAAGCGCAGCCGCGTTAGCGCTATTGATACGAACCAGTTCCACAAACAAAAAGAATAAGCTCGATCCAGCATTAGGACAGCGTAGAACAGCATTAGGACAGCGTAGAACAGCGTTAGAATATCGTAGAGCAGCAGTAATCTCGTCAGAAGTACCACCAGGAGCATACTACCCAACCAGACGCGAGACCACGCGCTCGCATATGCATAACATGTAAATCATCCGTCTTGACGCTCAAATGTTTCTAGGTGTGTCAGACCTGATTTATTGAATGCGCCGCAAATTTTGCCGTCTCGCATGCGATAGTAGGGCTGGCGCGGACCCGAATACTTGCCGTGCCGCATAGACCCTACCCCGCCACAAATGGGTTGAGAATGATAAACACCGGTTACTTCCCGGTCCTGTGGGGCGGACTCCTGCGTCTGAACAACCATTTTTCAAAATGACGCCTATACACTGGAGCGCCTCCATGGACGGGTGCTTTGTACCCAGCGCGAGCCGCCCGGGCAGTTACGAAATGAAATGAACCAGTCTAGCTAATCTCGCCCCCGCTGCAGACATGTTTCCCAACACACTCACACACACGAATAATACGGTCGTTATTTTAGCACTTAGCCGACACTTCAGCTGAAACTGAAACACTTAATGCACATTAGCGGTTGTGAGCAGTTGACGCACTGCCGCGATTCTCCAAGCACTGAACCTTCTACGGACCAAATACCATCAGGAGAACATCGGGTTTGTTTGTTTACCCCTGAATCTGATGTTTGGGTGACATAATAGCGCGTCCTTCCAAAAGACGCTAAATTAGCTGGGCTCATAACCACGCCCCCCCGACTACAAAAAGATACCACATTGGGCCACATCGGGCTTGAGCAGGCGCTTTTCCACCGCGTGAATGTTGCTCTCAATACAATTGTTGAAAAATTTCCCCTGCATTATTCAGCCTATATACAGGACACACATGTTTGGAAGCTCGGTTCTTTTCAGTTTGTGCACAAAGCAGGGCCAATGTGCCTACATTGGGTAAACGCCCCGGTCGCCAGTTGTTGATCGCGCCTCAGAGTATATATAGACACCGTTGCGCCCCTGACCCCCTCTACCTCACTGTTCGCAGAACGACACTCACCGCAGAGATGCCTTCTCCAACAACCTTGTTGGTGGATACCACAGCCGCTCCGTTGTATGCCGTGCAGTCGTCAAACGCGTTGGCAAACTTGCAAATAGTCACACAGTTGACTTTAACGAGCAGCGGGACCGACGATGATGTTGCATCGGTCTCTGCGCTCACATCTTCGACCTTGACGGTGTCTACAGTGAGTCCATCCACTCTGCACATCTCGGTTGTACAACCGCTGGCTACGGCTACAAGCAGTGGATCGACTCGTGTGGGGACTGGCTTCCCAAAGAAGGGATTAATGTTGTCCGCCATGGTATTGGCGTCTGTACTTATGACTGTATAATCGCATGTAATGAATAATGATGATGAATGACTTTTACTGTCATGTAGCAGTTCCTCTCCCCTTCCCCGTACCCCTCGGGCCTCCATCCCCGTACCTCTCTGGCATCCGTTTCCGTACCCCTCGGGCCTCTGTCTCCTCCCCCTCGCCCCTCGGTCCCCGCCCCTGTGTCCCTCGTGAATGACCTTGCTAGTCAGGAACGTCCGGACGCGGGATGGCTTGTTTTGAAAATATTTGACGCGCCTTGATTTTTGGTCCGACAACAAAGCCACTTTGAATTGGAAATCTCGCAGTGTGTACATTTCGGCCAATAGATGGTATAGCGGCATTTAAAATGAGATCAAACAACAGTTTGTTTCAGGTTTCAGGCGTGCATTGCATCGCAACCGGGCGCTTAGCTATTCGTACTTAAGAAGAGACGCATCATCAGGCGAGCTCGGCTATTTAATCTGAATTTCGAGTATTGTCCCAGCTACGGTAGTGCGTATTTGCACAGCATGAGAGATTTGTAGGTCGTATGGTGCGGTAGGTGGCGCGAAGTGTGATTCGGCAGGTAGCGTGATGCTGGAAAATGTACCATGCTGTAGGCGTGCGATGCAGTAGATGATGCGAGTATGTTGACCACTTTTGACACTTTATGTTGAACGCGTTTCCTCAATCTCACCGCACGTTGTCTGCCAGTGCCGAAACACCTCTCTGTAAAACTGAATTCCGAAACCCACATCCTTGAAACCCATCGTACTACGGATGGAGTGCATGCTGAGAATCGGTAAACCAATATCGATAATTAACTTTGCGCCACTCACTCCCCTGGATCCGCTCATGATAGGTCCAATTGTACCTCCAGACCGGCTATCGTTACGGATGTGAAAGTGCTGGAGTTTCATGTGGGGCAAGTGCTTCGCTATAATGGTGCGAGCAAAATTCTCTCCAATTGAGTCACTCAAGACGTGAAGGTTGGAATCAATTTTGATGGTTGGACCCACGTTGGGAAGGGCAAAGTTTCCATCCAAGTAAATGTCTTTAAAGTTCGGGTTAAGAGCATGCGTCACGTCAGAGGATATGATGATGGTGTGCGAAAAGAGCTGCTGGACCAGCTCGGGGGTCGCCTCTGTGCGTGACGACACGAGTGACCGAAGGGTGTCTGCCAAGTGACCACCATAAGCACCAGTACGTGTTCTGCTACCAATCTCTTCATTATTCGTGACATATGCACCCGAGCAACCAGTGTAGTTGGCTAAATCAGCATCGCTCAACAGGTGACTAAACTCCACGAGTCCTATAACTGCATCGAAGGAGCACAATCTATCGTCTAAGCTGGATGAGTTTATAAATTCCTTGTGTATTCCACCGCGCGAGGCAGGCTGCACATCCACCAACTCCAACTCCAATCCAATTATGCGGGAGAGCGGCTGCCTCGAGAGTTTGCTCACGTAGCGCAATAAACTTAATGAGTGCTTGCCAAACATCGGTGAGGCTTTCTCGTCTGCTGTCGCCTCGGGAACGACTCCTGCGACAGTATGCGCAATAATTGGAACCATTTCGTCCTGTAAGTCGTATTCGCGCTCAATGCCAAAGTGTTCTGCCAAAAGGGGAATGTGTGCCACGGGCGTGGTGCCGTGAATAAGCTGCCGCTGAACGTTTCCGTCCGGCAGGCGCACAAGTATCGTTCCAGCGACACCCAAGTCGCGGTTGAGCCAAAGATGATTGAATGGCCCCGCATAAGGTGCTACACCCAATAACTCATAACCCTCTTTGGAAGGCCTGGTTGAGTTTCCAGGCTGCACTTTGAGGGTGATTGCATCGGCATGACCCGCCACAAAACAACTACCTTCTTTGGGCAGCCACTTCCCACCAACCACAAAAGCTACCAAGGAAAGGTCGTCGCGTGACATGAAATATTTCCCGGCTTCCTTGGTCTTCAAGTTTCGTTCCTTCTCTTTGAGCTCCACAAATCCATGTTTGGATAGAAGTTTCTTGAAGTAGGTGATTACGTGTCTGGTCGTGGGACAAGAATCCATAAAAGCCATGTAATGATCGGCACGTCTCTCAAAGTAGTCGTCACCGTCTAATGACACAAAATTGAACCTATTACATGCTTCAGCGGAACTATCCGCAACGTCTTCTGCAGGCTGACCCATGGGGAACTCAGGTCTAGCAAATGCAGTGATTTCAGGAGTAACATGTGCAGTAACATCCTCAATGTGTCTCGCAATAGTCTCGGCCAGAATTTCCGCGTCAATAGATCTGGGAGTAACGTCACGCGAACCCCCAGGGCGTTCCAAGGTGTTTTGGCGAGTTACAACCTCATACTCACTCTCATCCTCCGTACAAACTGACTCCTCATCTGTATACGGGTCTGAGACAAAATCATCATCTGTTGAGAGAATCCCTCCCTCACTATCGACTACCACGAACATGGTAAGATAGTCTGAACTGTATCAACGGATTCCGGGAAACGAAGTTAGAACTTCGACTTTGAGCCTAAAGGTAGCGTAATTGATAAGTGAATTGAACCTTTCTGCCCTCTCACACAGCAGTACCTACTCTTAATTTGCTAGACGGTCTGCTTCGCCACAACTACTGAGTTGCCAGCCACGCCCCGCTATCGCTAGAGCCGCGCACTGACGGGCAATTGGATTACATAAGAAATTACATAACACCAAGTTCAAAGTCTTTGCCAGAAACGCGTCTAGTGAGCTATAGTGATCGCGAATGGAAGCTTCAACAATCACAGTGCACTGGCACAATGAGAACCTGCCAATATATTCCGTGAACTTTCAGCCTAGGCCAACACTCAATGGAGCAGATGCTCAATTTTCGCGATTGGCGACTGGAGGGGGAGACAATAATGTACGTTTGTGGAGACTTGTACGGTCAGTCGGCATTCTGGCGTCAGCAGGCTCTGCTGCCGGAGAGACACCTCAAGTCTCGGTGGAGTATCTAAGCACACTCAAGAAACATACACAAGCGGTGAATGTGTGTCGCTTCAATCCATCTGGCGATATTTTAGCCACAGCCGGCGATGATGGGACATTGATCCTCTGGACATTGGCCGACCACAAGATCAAAGACTTCGAAGACGACGATAATGACGATCTGGTAGAGAGTTGGCAAGTGGTAGCGCAACTCAGGTCCTCTACGAGCGAAATTAACGATGTATGCTGGTCTCCAGACTCGCTGCACATTGTAACGGGCTCCATGGACAATACAATTAGTGTGTACGCCCTAAGCAGCGGAAATCGCACTCAAATGAGCGGAAGATTGGTTCAACAAGTCAAGAACCACTCACATTATATCCAGGGTGTTTTTTGGGATCCAAAAGGGAATTTTATAGCCAGTCAATCAGCTGACCGCACAGTTTGCATCTACAAGATTGTTTTGCACAAAACGACTGGAGGAATAGACAAGGTTAAGCCTATTCACAAACTCACTAAATTCAACAACAGTTTCTTGTACTACCCGGAGACATTGCAAACATTCTTTAGGCGATTGTGCTTTTCTCCGGACGGGTCAATACTAGTCACACCTGCGGGAATTGAAAATGAGGTTCCGGAAGCAATGGTGGTCGATACAAAAGGTGGGGACGATGCTAGTAATACTGCAAATAGTCTCAAGGCAGGAAATAGTGTGTACATTTACACTCGTGAGAGTCTTGGAACATGCCCCACTTTTAAGATCACAGGCTTGAACAAGCCTGCAATAGCAGTTGCATTCAATCAGAACAAGTACAAATTACAAGGTGACACGAGTATGATAAAGTTGGACTACAACATGATTTTCGCAGTGGCCACTCAGGACTCGGTTGTGATATACTCGACGGTTGACTTAAAGCCATTGGGATACACAAGCAATTTGCATTATTCTTCTATAACTGACTTGGCCTGGGATCCCAGCGGAGAGAGCATAATTGTCAGCTCAACGGACGGCTTCTGCTCTGCTATAATATTTGAAAAGGGCGTCTTTGGAGAAGTGCTTCCAAAAAATGAAAGCATAGGAGCCACACCTGAACAGTTAGCTGAGCTGTCGGATATAGCGGTACATGAGACCAGCGCTCCTCAGCCTCCATCTATCTCAGCTGGTCCCACTGGCGAAGAAACTACACAACCCAAAAAAGAAGCTGCAACCACCATTGACCTGTTTTTCAACACGCCAACCAAACCCACAGACCCCAAGATATCTGCCAAAAAACGGGTTGCGCCAACCCTAGTTGGTTGAAAACATGTTAAAATCTGTATCGTTAATATACTATAGAATAATCCACCGGCTAAAGATCTATATTGTTCTTTAACTGAGAAGCTAACCTCTTCCTCGCCTCCAAAATCATATCTTGCTTCCTGCGCTGCAAATCTGAAGTTGCGGTGGACTTACCGGCATCCAAGTCAATACCATACCTGTCAAGCAAGTTTGACTTTTTCACAGACTCCTTATTAGTAGCTGATTTTGACTCCACCAGCGCAGAATTAGACTCGTCTGCCCCGGAACCACTCACAGAGACACTCGAGGAACTGGGCCTCTGCACAGGCGCCGATCCAGGCGGATGGGGCAAATCTCCCAACTCCATGTACCGTTCTACCGTCAGCTCCACCGAACCACTGATGCCCAAATCGTAAATAATCTGCTCCCGCGTCAAGCTCGGCGCGATGGCCTGTACTACCTCAATCATTGTCGCAGTCACCGGCCTTCTATTTCTGTTGCGAACATAGTTTCCACTACGCCTCTCACTGCTAGTGGCCGCTCCAGAGCTTGCCGAACCTGTCACCACATCAAACTCACTAGACTGCGGTATGGGTGAAATCAACCACCGCAAGAAGACGAAGGCCAACACCAACGTCAAGATGAATAGAATGGTCCAACTGTCCATGTCCGGCTCCAACGTCTCCTCCGTATTAGCTGAAAACCAGATTTGCGATTTTCAGCAAAATGCTCCTGCACGCTAAACAGGCGTCACAAGACTCGAGCGGAATGCAAACTACGTCGCAATAAGGCTATAGAACTAAATATATAGAGCACTGCTGGCACCAGAACTGACCAGATCTGTAGACGCGACTTTTGGCTGTGGACGGACTGTGATTTGTACCTGTTTTCCGGGTGCGGAGATTCAACTGCCGCAAGCCCAAAATTTACAAACAGAGCGGGAGCCTCCCGCCCCACCCGCACCCATCACCTTAACCATCACCGAAAGGTCAATTTAAAATCATTATCTTGATGCTTTACTTTGTAGAGGAACGTTGAGATAATCTCGTTTTCCTTGCATGGGAGGCTCATAAAGTGGCTCTTTGTGTGTGCAGCGTACTCCAACTTTGAGATTCCTCCTCTGCCTTCCTGCTTGCGCTTCTTCTTTGAATACGTCTTCTTTCCTATCTCGCTGTCTAGAATCTCGCTGTTCACAGATATGGGATCCGGTAAGGCCAAGTTGTAGCGTGTGCTGTACTTTATGAGCATCTCGTCATCAAACTTCTCAAAGTCTAACGGCTGTACCTTAGGCCTGTCCTGCGGCCCATTGGAGTTTATATGCTTCGACAAGTATAGCTGTTGAGCCTGGAGAGTTGCCTGGTTCTTCGCTTTAAGAGATGTCTTGGACTGCGCGGCAGAACCTGCTGCTCCCGGAGCATTGTGTCTGCCCGACTCAGACTCAGAGTTCGACTCCTTGTGAACCCTCGGCATTTATATTCTCAAGAAAGTAGTGATGTTAGACAAAATTTAGCGCTTATGGTGTCGGATCTGGGGGCGCTGGGTAGTCCGAGCACTTGCTACACTTTCATTTACAGACTGCTTTTGCTGCAGGGAAACAAAAAAATTCCGACCTCGGTGAGGATCGAACTCACGATCTCAAGATTAACAGTCTTACGCCTTAACCAGCTTGGCCACGAAGTCTTTTTTTTCTGAAATTCGACTTTTGAATATTTACTTTCTCAAATCTACACAATCACCTGGGTTATCGTAAACTTGCTAAACAGTTAAAAATGTCCGAGTACAATGTAATAATATTAATCCTAAATTCTACGCTGAACTATAATAAAACACTTTAAAGTCGGTAGATAGCAACTGCATGTGCTGGTTCCACAACTCCACAACTTCAGAGCCTTCGGCATTGCCCTCGTTATTACTGATAGCCAGGTCTATTTTTTTGCTCAAATTCACAACTGACTTAATGCGTTCATGGTAACTATCCGTGTCTTGCGACGAAGCCTTGGGAGATAGTTTCTTCTTGACCTGCTTGGTGAGGTTTTCAACTATGGTGCGTAGCAAAGCGTAGTCGTTCGTTGTCACCAATTCCCGAAACAAGGAATCATGATTGGTAATGATGCTAACCAAACTGGTCGCAGCCAAGACGATAATGTCCGTTTGGTCATCCACCAACCCTTGGCTAATAATAGTCTGCACCACGCCAGACATGTTTATTTGAAATTCTAGGACAAGCTCGTTGTCCAACAAGATCAAAGCGTGAATAAACTCGTAGCTCAATTTTCGTATCTCGAGGCCCTCGTCTATAACATACTTGTATGGACCCATGGGAATAACCTTTTTGAATTCATCCTTTGGTTTCAATTGATCATACAACTGCGGCAAAACGACACTGTTCAAGATGGGAAGTACTGAAAGCCTCTTATTGTGCAACGCAGTTAAGAGATTACCCACCAAAGATTGCTGAATGTCAATGTTTTTAAGGGAAAACCAGCTTGTAGACAAGGTTAAAAACTCGCGCAATAGCTCTATGTTACCATCTGTGCTATCAAGCTTCTTGAGTAGGTGTTTGATAATAACAATAGATGTGTACAAGACTGAGAGATTAGGCTCGTTTTGGGACACACTATTTTGATGATGTGCTTTTATCATTTCAAGGATGAGACTATTGTTGGCAAGGCCAATATCGCTCAACAAGTCTCCCGTTTGTCTAAGTTCGCCGCACAAGGAATGTGCAAACGCAGTATTTTCAATCACCAACCATAATCTTTGCCAGATTGAGTTCAAGTTGACCTCGTCACAGCTCGGTAGCAACACTTTAAAAGCTGTTACTAGATAAATCCGAGACCTTTCATTCTTTGGGTCAGCGGAGATGTTCAAAATATCATTCAAGCCTCCGGCTATGTCGCGCTTTACCACCAAACCAATACTAGTTGCAATGGCAGTCTTTAGTATCTCATCATTTGTATAAGTAGTCTTCTCCTCAGTGTGAGAAGCAGATTTTTCCTTTGATGCATCTCTATCGTTCAATAACTGCAGAAAGTGCTCTATTGAAATATGCAGGAGTTTGACAAGCTCACTGACACACCCCACGAATTGGACCGAAAAGAGTAATTGCTTCCCTCCAAGTGTCGTGTTCTTCTCGGGGCCTAAGTACGACAAAATATTTAATTCATGAGAGTCCACAATTCCAACTAAGTTATTTTCCAAGCAAACCACAGCTAAAAGCTTAGCACTTATCAATAAATTGAGGTCTAATTTCGCATACATAGCCTCAAAAAGATCAGGATTTTCATGAGATAATATGCGCATCAATAAGAACATACTGTGTCCATCATACTTGACAAGCTGATTATTGACCAAATTGATGATTGCATTGATCAACTCATCTAGTAAGTGAAGGGGGAGGGTACAGTCTTCTGCGACCACGACCAAAATTTCAAAAGCGTTTTTCACTAATCCTTCACTATGATATTCGCGCGAAAGACCTTGGATAAGGTTAGATACCATACTTGAAAAATCGCGGCCTTGACTTTTGGTTCTACTGACACAAACTTTCAATAGCTCCAACGATAAATTGCAAACGACTTCGTCTCGAGAAAGAATAAACTGTTCCAATTTCTCAAAAAGAAGACTTTCAAAATTTGATTCTGTCTGTGATAACAATATTTTGAGCAATACCTTTAAAGTTGTTTTCACGGTATTGTCAAAGTTGATGCAATGCATCAATGTTTCATAAGCAACACGTGCATCGTCGTAGAACTCGTTCACAACCAAGGTCCCCAAGAGCTCTATGCATGACTGAGTCACCGTGCCCGAGTAAAACTTGTGATTAAGAATCTTTTGTACCAAATTTTCAGCTACCTTTGTCGACTTTTCTCTATCGATGAAATTGCTCAAGTCCTTTATGAATAAACCGAATAAGATGTTGATAGTTTCAACTATAATTATGAAAGATTTGTCATCAAGGGAAACAAGTAAGTCGTCTAGAATAATACTGAATACATTCAGAGACAAAGTCGTACTGTTGTATTTTAAAATATTCTTGTAAAAGTTTAAAAAGTCAACCGTGCCAGAAGTTGAAATATGCATCAATTGCAATCTAGCGAAACTTTTTTCAATTAGATCAAACTCGTCAAATCTGTTTAAGCTCTGAATTAACTTTAAAACCTTGGGGATTTGATTGGATCTCAGTTGAACCAACAAGTTCTGAATAATCTTATTTTCGATACTTTCGAAAATATATGGCACCTTTTGATCGGCTTTATCCAATATTTCCACCGCAGTGCGAATAGCTTCATCAGAAACCAATTCAATTTTATCTGTCAAAGGAAGATTAGGTAAAACCGTCTCAAATAATTCACTCAAAGAGTCCGGGAATCTCTCTAAGTAAGTTCTCACAGAAACAGAAGACTTCATTCTTATTTTCCATGATCCGTCATTCTCTTCTGAGTTGTTTTCATTTTCATCGTCACTGAACTCTATGTCATCTTCCCCGTCGTCACCGAAACTCATATCCTCATCTTCGCCATATGTGTTTAGAGGATCGTACTGCACGTAGTACTTGACGATCAGTAAAATCTCAGCTTTATAGCTTTCGATGTCGTTTTTTGATTTTATCAACATATTCAATACGTTTATTGCATCTTCCCTCCTCAAGTTTTCCTCCAACAAGGCATCAAAATCAAAGTCATCTTTATCATCATCATCAATATTTCTTTCATGGAGATTGCCTTTAATTTCATTGTAGACAAAGTCGACTAGCTCATGATTAACGGTTGAAGAATTTTGAAAGATTACTGTGTAAAGTTGGAATTTAACTGCCAACTCGTCTTGTGTGTTCTGCCTGTTCAGATTATAATCGATAATCGCCTTCAAAGTTTTGCTCAACATCACTTCGCTGTTCACATACAGTTGTAAGATATCAAATGCTGCAATGCATCTTTTCCCAATAATTCCAGCCTCCTTGAATGAGTTTTGAATTAAGTACACAGATAAACTGTCGATTTCATGACTCTTGAAGGTTCCACCCAAATTTTCCACAACATCAAGCAAAATCTCAATGGAGTCAATTGTAATATCATTTTTAGTCAAGTTAGGAATAAGCAACTCAATAACTGATCTTGAGAGTTGATGACTGAAAACTTTAGATGTTGTGCCCACAGGTGCAGAAGTAGTGGGCAGGAGTCCATCACCTAGGGGACCACTGGAAGTCACATCACCACCCCTGAATATTGACCGAAGGGCCATGTATGGAACTGATGTGGTGAATTTCTTAAAGGTAGTTGAACCTTTTCCAGCCTCCTCTCGTTTGTCGAGTGTCATTTGGTATAAATCACCAATAATAGTTAATAATGCGCTTGAGCTCAAAAACTTCACCATTGGAGCAAATGATTTCACAGCTTGACCTTGAACATCAGACTTATGATCTCTCAATAGTCTGAATAAGACTGGTACGAATGATTCGAGCTGTTTGCTTGAAACTCCATACTGGTTAGTCGTTGGCAGTTTAGTACTGTTACTCGCTAAAAATTTTCTGAAGTCTTCTAAGGCCATAAAACGTAGATCAGGATCTACATCCATAGCCTTGTCTTTCAATGCACTTAGGCCAAAGTCTTGCATTATGGGCTATGCTAGTGCAATCGCTATCGTTCACTATTGCCCGTTTCGAGCGATTTTGCTTCATGTTACAACCGTATCACGTGATATATACAAGAGGGGTTCCCATTGCAGGGTTTACGGGCTCGGTCAGAAGCCAGAGAGCTGTATATTAATCTTGATTAGTTACTTTTGGACTTCTTTTTGCTCTTATTTTTCCTTTTGCTCTTCTTTGGCATGATATACTCTTCCTCCACGCGAGGTGATGCAGGACTGAACATATGAGTTTCAACTTCTTCTATGATTAGGTTTTCTTCATAGTCTTCTTTAGGAATCTCAAGTGCTTCTTCTTGTGATAATTCAATAGCATCTTCTTGAGATTCCTCAACTTCTTTCGCTACTTTTTCATCAAATTTACTATCGTTCTCATCGTCAGACTGGTCGGACAGGTCAGCCAGGTCAGACAGACACAGGTCGGACAGGTCGGACAGGTCAGACAGAGACAGGTCGGACAGGTCGGACAGGTCAGACAGAGACAGGTCGGACAGGTCAGACAGGGACAGATCAGACAGAGACAGGTCGGACAGAGACAGGTCGGACAGAGACAGATCGGACAATTTTGCTTGTTCTTCTTGGCTCTTCAATTTATCTGTATCTTCCAAGTCTATTCCCTTGAGAATTATAGATTCGTCTGCCAAAATTTTGAGTAAGTTTCTAGACCTCACAGCATAATCATAATCCGGATCGTTTTCTTTGCTTGTCTGATTAGATGCATCGTTTTCAGTACTCCTTTTATTCTTTAGTATTCCTTCTTGCTTGCCTGTAGCATTTCCCTTCGCCTTTTTGTCAAGTTCGTCTTGAATGCGTTCTTCTGCTATTAATGCCAACTCATTCCATCTCTGGATGACTTGTTTCAAGTCGGACTCTACCCTAGTGCGAGATGCACCTTGGAGTCCTTCCAAATATGCTTGCAATGCAGATTCGTATTCTTTTGGGATGTATCTTATGTTCTTGAGGATCCAGTTTTGCTTCTGCTTACTGAACTTCCAAGTCAGGCGGTCCGTCTCATACTGCTTGAGATAAACTAATTGGTCCTTCTCTGGCGGGGGTCCCCTCTCGCTCTTTGGAACCTTCACCCTTTTGGGAGGTGCTTTGGTTTTCTTGTCGTTGGCTTCATCACGTTGACGCTTAAGCTTATTGATCTTCTTAACCTCCTTCTTTGTCAAATCTGCATTGGAGATGTGTGTAGTGATAGATAACGGATCTTCCTCAAGAGTCTCCTTGACCTTCAAGCCAATCCTTTTCCAGGCAGGTACGTGATCCCCCGAGCTCATATCAGGTAATGATGATATTAGGGTGCATGCATCGCACTTGGTTTCTTAGGCATCTCTATAGCGTCCGGGTAACCTTTGATTTTTTTTCTATATAAGTAAGGTGCAATGGGCTCAAAGCTCTTACTACGCAATCAATCAATAAACGAATTAATTAAGAAAGCTAATGTAGCTTATGAAACATACCTCTCATCTACTCTTCTAATGCGGGTATGCGAGATGACTTTAGATTCTTCTAGAGTCACTTATGGGGTTGGCATCCTTCCTTTGGCCAATCGCGAAAGTTGTACCCAGCTATAAAAGACTCGAAATACATGGTTTGAGTCCGTTGCGAGGTTTAAACCCGCAATGGATATAGAAGATTGTATACATAAACTTTTCACGCGCTTAAAGCGTGCTTGACCAATCTTTTGTACCCGTCAATAGCTGCGATCAAGTCGGCATTTTCCACGTACTCATGATCAGAGTGTGCCACCATAATGGTACCCGGGCCGTACAAGTGGCGGTGCTTGAAGTTGCGCTTCAAGTACGGTATGTCTGTGGCGTATGCCAAAATAACGGACTCGAATCCTGGCACCTCGTAGTCCAAGTATTGCGGGTCGACGGTGTTGAGCAACTCAAAAGTCAAGTGAGGCACCTTCTCCACCAACGCACGAACAATTGCATCAACCTGGGGGAGGTCCGCAGCGACTCTGATAAATACGTTGGCCTCAGCGTATGCTGGAACAACATTAAGGGCAACACCTCCTCTAAATGTGCCAATATTTAAGGTAGTTGGACCTAAAAGTGGGGAGCGGGGCAACTCCAACGAAAGCAAGTCGTTCAACACTGGAATCAAGATCTCCGACGCAGACAATCCCAACTCAGGGTAACCAGAGTGAGATGCACGTCCATTGGCAATAAGCTTGAACAAGTAATTACCCTTGTGGCCCACGCCCAACTTCAATTCCGTGGGTTCACCGTATATGGCGGTGTCCCAGGTCACGTCTAATTCGTCATTAACCACTTTCATTCCGACCCCATTTACTTCTTCTCCCACAACATAAAGCAAAGAAACGTCGCCTTCTTTAGCCTCGCCAGACGCAACCAAGTCCAAGAGAGCGATAATCTGCGTTGCGACAGATGCTTTAGCGTCACAGGAGCCACGTCCGTAGATACGAGTTCCGTTCACATAGTAGGGAAGGTAAGGAGGCACAGTGTCGATATGGGAAGTGAGCAACACCTTCGTATCCCGCTTGGAGCCGACATAGGCATAGACATTGAATCTTGTTTCATACTCATCCTTCACTTGGAGCAACTCGACGGTGAGCCCTGCGTCTTCTAAGTAGCCCTTGAGGAAGTGAGCAACATGCAGCTCGTGGTTAGAAAGCGACTCCGTCTCAACCAATGCTCTGTGGAGCGAGAGAAGGGAGTGCTTCCCCACCTTGTAGTCGTCCAACCCCGCAAAGATTCCGTGGCCAGAGCCCACCACCTCCAGGGACCCAAGAATGACTTGGTTGCTACGCTCAGCACTCGAACCGAGCCATGCAGCACTTACACTCGCTAATATCGTACTGGCTACGCCAAGGTTAAGCTTCATTGTCGTGATAAATTACTAGACCAAGGATGAAATACAGGGCTTTTTCTAGTAAAATAGTGGCTCATTGCGATGGTCACGACAGCAGCACGACCCCACAAGTACACGACCCCACAAGTACACGCTCTACACCTCTCTGCGCCCCACCACGTAGCCGCTGGCATAGTAGGGGATGCTTCACGGCAAAGCACGCAACTCCTTTTCCGGGGTTATGCACTGTAACTAAACCCTTATCCAGACAGGTCACGAGGACCCTGTCTTCCTTGCTCTGGCAGTCGTTTTGCGTCCATTAGCCGGTGCTGCTTTCCGCGCTTACGGTTCTGATGTGTGGTTGGCCAACTCGTCCTGGGAAGAACGGCGTGCCTGGTATGCAGCGCTCCATGTCTCCCACCTCTGCGTCAAGTCATCTGCAATCTCCTTCGTTGCCTTGTCCTTGTCCGCAGCCATCGACACCTTGATGCACGCACTCATAATGTAGCGGAAGGTGCTTGTTATGTACTGGTCGATGCGCGGGTTTTGTCCTGTTGGGTCCAAAACCCTCTTGACCAAGGCCACAAACTCCCGCTGCTGCTCCGTCAGCGGTAGCTGTTGGACAACCTCCTGGGCCAGAAGCCGTTGGTCGTCTGCTACGTTATCTTTAGACATAATGATATACTTCTGACCTGCAGTTCTGGGACAGCTATAGACATATAAGCACTCGCTTGTTTACACTTCACTCGCCCACTTTGCTCTCGGGGCCCCGCCATAACCTTGTATGACCATGCCTCGCTTATACATCTGGGGCAATTTCTTTAATAGTCACGTGTCACAAACTTCCTAATTTGGAAATTACTTACTGGTGTTCTCCACCTTTCCCAAGCGCCCCTTGGTGAGTGCGTTCGTATCGGCTTCAGACAAGTGCTTTGAACCGTCCTCAGCCTTGGCCGATTCAGTCTTGGCAAGTTCAGACTTTCCTAAAACGGGTTTCGCCACCTCAGCCTTTGCCAGCTCCGACTTGGCCACCTCAGCCTTTGCCAGCTCCGACTTGGCCACCTCAGCCTTTGCCAGCTCCGACTTGGCCACCTCAGCCTTTGCCAGCTCCGACTTGGCCACCTCAGCCTTTGCCAGTTCAGACTTGGCTAATTCCGACTTGGCCAGCTCCGACTTGGCCAACTCCGATTTAGCCAGCTCCGACTTGGCCAATTCCGATTTGGCCAGTTCGGCCTTGGCCGATTCTGGACCGACTGCTCCACTCTTTGCAGTTTTTCCATTGTAGAACTCTGTCTCGGTGGCTGGAACACGAGTTAAGTTAACCTTTAAGACTTTCGGCTGTGCATTCTCGCCGGCAGACAGGTCCTCGACCTTGCCCAATTCTCCAAAGTGCTGTGATCCCGTCATTGCTTCGTTCGGCTACCAAACGATAAAAATACGCCCGCGTTAATTTGAATCTCTAAACCCTTTTTGTTGTAGCCACGACCTTTATATATTCAGCGCCGCGATATGCCCGCGATACCGACTGTTGGCCGCGCGAGGGGGGATACTATGCTCTGCTTGTACAGACAGAGGGAGGCAAGCGCCGGCGCGTCTCAGAAGCACGGCGGCAGAAGTGTAATTTGGGTTAGAAAATACCGAATTGTATTTTGCGGCCGTCGTTTCCAAGTGACCAGATGGTGTCTTTAGGGTTTTAAGGCGCAATGCACCGATACTGCACAGCTCGTGTCGTTTCCATGCAGAAAGTACAATTTGGCCACCGATTAGGGTTAGCCCGATGGGTGAGAGGGGGTGGCTTTGGCTATTTATTGACCGCGCACTACCGACGCGGGTGGACCTGTGAATAGGAGATGACCCCGAATAGGCTATATCGCAATTAGTCAATGGACGAGAATACGAGATAGCCTGTGGGCCATTTGTGCCTGTAGACGATAGTGATGGCCTGTGAATTGTGCGTATGAATAGCCTGTATGGGAATGGCCTGTATATCGCCTGTATAGGAATTTCCTGTATATGGTCTGCGACTAGACAGGCCTCCCCCGAGGCCTGTGAATAGCGCCTCTGGTCCCTGCCACCGTAATTGTACGCAGTGACTACGATTGTCACACCAATTGTCGCCCCCATTTTGGATCCGGTTTTGGCCACGATTGTGCGGGTCGATCGAGGATCCGACTGTGATTGTTTGAGTGTGCTCTTAAACAAGGGGAGGAACAGATTCTCACGTGAGTGTAGCAGACTATGGTTAAGGTGAGGATTCCACGGGTGGTGGTGTCGGACTGGGACGAGACGGCGACGTGTCGGGACACGATTGCGCTCCTCGCGCGTGCCGCCTACACCCGCAAGCCACGCTTTGAGCCAGCCTTTGATCATTTTTCAAAGGTGTACAGCGACGCGTACCAGCTGTACGCGGCGAGCTTTGCACGCGAGCACGGACCCCGCGCATCGGTAGCGGCCGAGACGCGGTTTCAACTGGGGATGCACCGCGTAGAGATGGCGTCAATAGACGAAATAACTCGTTGTGGCCTCTTTACCGGCGTGTACAGACTGGACTTTGCGGCACAGGCTTCGGGCGTCGAGCTCCGGCCAGGAGCAATAGACTTATACCGGGCATGCATTTCCTCAGGCGTACGGTTGGTGATTTTGAGCGTCAACTGGACTAGCGTGTTAATCCGTGAGGTGTTGCGTATACACGGAATCTCAACCGAATCGGTCCATATTGTAGTCAATGAGTTTGAGTGGAGAGGCAATATGTGCTTGGGCACATGGGATCCATCAACGCGAATGCGTACCGCGATGGACAAGCAGGCTTTTATCAAGAAACAAGAGCGACCATTGTGGTACATTGGTGACTCAATGACAGACTTGCTAGCGTTGCTCGAGGCTGATGTCGGCGTTGTACTCAATGGCAGCAGCCTTTACTCCAAATTGGACAGTCTCCACATTGAACATCTGGACATTCAACATCTAGACATTGAACGGGTCTCACATGGGGAATTGGGTATTTCAAACTCTACATTGTATACGGGAACATGGCAAGGTGTGCACAACACTCTAAAATTGGCATTATAAAGGCAATATAGTAAATTGGCGTCTCATTCATTCTCATCTCTCAATTAAAGTTAGCGGCGCCAGTTTGGTGCTGGTGGTGCGTAGGGTTGTTGTAAAACGACACCGCTACCATGCATGGGCACGTATTGGCCATATGCGTAACCCGGAGGCGGCGGAGCGCCGGGTGGACCCAGGGAAGGGACATGCGAAACTAGCGGTCTGTGCGTCAATGGCGACCGACGGGCAGAGCCAGGATCCTGCGGTCCGTACGGGCTATTGTGAAGTCCAACTGGGACTGGGTGATGTTGTGGCGCCTGCTGGTAAAAGTATTGCAGCGGCTGGTGGTGAGTCGGCTGAGTAGCAGGCCATGCCTGGTGGTTTGGGGGTGGTAGTTGCGACGCATAGTGTTGCAGTCTAGGAGACTTGGACTCCTTGTAAGAGTGCGGCTGGGGATATAAATGCAGGGGCGCATGCAGAGGGGTGTGCTGGCCAAAGTGGGGTGTAGGTCCTGGCTGAGGCGTCTGGGTAATTGGTAATGCAGGCGTGCTCTGAGCAGATGTTTGGGCTATTTGCTGATGCAGGGGTGGTGGCGGAGGCGGTGCTGCCACTGGTGGTGCTTGTGCTGGGGGAGCCGGCGGCTGGCTCACGGGCCGAACAGGCTGACTCTGGGGTCTAGCAGGTGGTTCTATAGTATCTTCGGGTTGCGTGTGACCAGCAGGACCGGAAGTGGCCGGCTGCGATGCAGCTGGCTGACCCAGACCAGCAGTTTGGCCCAGGACAAATGCGATGCGCTCTGAAGGGAGCAAAGCCACCAATTCTCGCAAAACAAACGAGGGAACGTCAGGCGGCAAGCGCAAAGCAGGAACAGGTCCCTTCTTCTTCAGAGCTCTTGCCAATGCGACAGCACGCTGTTCAAAAAACTGTGCATTTTGTTGGTCGCCAATATGCTTAAAGCAAGCCAGGGAGCGCACACATGCATCCAGGGCATCCATCAACTGGTCGTCGCAGCGCTCATAGACGCACGAGAGCCCGTCCCACGCTGTAGCAATTCCTGGCAGACCTTCATCAATTTGTAGACGAAGGGCCTGAGAGTAGGCAGCGAGAGCGTCAGAAAGCTGTTTGAGCTCGAGATACAAGCGTCCCACTGCAAGCCAGGTAATTGGTGAGTTTGAGGCGCGTCTGAGCGCAACCTGGTAAGAATCGTACGCAAGCCTAGGCTGGTCGAGGAGGGAGTAGGCTTTACCAAGAAGGTACCACGGTAAAAAGTCACCCGTAGTAGAGCTAGCAGAGTCCGTCGTATTATCGGGGCTGCTCGCAGCAGCAGCTGATGTTGGATCTGCACCATTACCGGACGTCAATGGCAGCAGACGCGCCAGCGGCAGCAAAACAGCCTCATCCGTCTCCTTAGACAAGTCGACAATCTTGCTCAAGAGTGTGAGTGCCAGCTGCGCTCCTTCGCGCGACTCATCCAACAACTCCAAGTAGGCGTGTGTCATAATCAACCGCGGTACGTTTCCCAATGCCCGCTGGGCGTCAATACACGCCTGCTTAGCACCGCGGTAATCGAGCGCACGCTCTTTAGCGGTACAGAGGGCACACCACAACGCAACGTGCTCGTCAATGCGGCTCAATGGGGGCGGAGGGAGCGCCAAGGCGCTCGTCAACTCGCGTATAGACGTTTGAATCTGTCCTTCAGCGGCTGCGATAGCGGCCAATTCGGCGTGGGCGGCGCGAGCCGTTTCCACATCAG
Source organism: [Candida] anutae (assembly GCA_030566955.1). Classification (NCBI taxonomy): domain Eukaryota; kingdom Fungi; phylum Ascomycota; class Pichiomycetes; order Serinales; family Debaryomycetaceae; species [Candida] anutae. The sequence continues at coordinate 39,531 of JAKUBP010000003.1, read as the reverse complement.
CAGCGCTAAAGGACGACATATGAGCGGGAAGCAACTGTAAGCAATGCTGGAGCGCCAGCGCAGCGTGCTGGCGCGCTCCACCACGAATAAGTGTCTGCGCGAGGAGCAACCAGAGCAGCGGATCACCCGCCAGAAGCTGGAGCGCCTGCTGCGCCGCGTGGTGAGCCTGTTCATTCAAGCCCACAAGCAAAAAGCACTCAGTGAGCTCCTTATACACCTCCGGGCTTGGTCCTACCGTGGCGTCGTCGAGAACCCGCTGCAACGCTTCAACCGCACGCTGCAGACCAAGCGTCTCGTTGCTGGCAATATCCAGCATCCGTAGCGCCCGACTCAAACCACACACCGCAACCACGCTCAGCGGGTCGTGTGCGAGCGCGCGCTCGTACGCCTGGGCCAGTGCAGCACCCAAGCCAACGGCGTGGGCGCACTGGCCGCACGCCACCCATGTCTCTTGAGCGGCACGCGCATACTCTTCAAGACTCTGTATCGGCCGCGGCCGCTTCGCAGTCGCGGGACCGCCAGGGCCCGCGCCCGCGGAACCGCTTCGTTTCATTATGCTTTCCGTCGTTGTTGAACAAGAAACCCACCAACTAGCAGACTTGACCTAGACAACACTAAAAAGACCCGAGGTAACAATTATTGCCAGCACTGTAAAAGCTTTCGATTTTTTCAAATACTCGTCCGTGGGGGTCCGCGTCTACGCACAGCGGCAATACGGCAAGTCCGGCCCAGGTACAGCGTCACGGGGAACAGAAAGAACAGCCCGGGAAGCTTGCGCGTGGACGGGGGGCGTTTGCTGGGGCGTGGAGCAAAAGCCCAAATCGCAGACGGGATTTGATTTCGCCAGCAAACGAGGAGGAACAAAGGAGGAAAATGCGCAGAAAATATCGCAGTACGAGAGAACCAAAAAACAGCACCCGTCGCGCGCAGTGCAGCGCCTGCGCGGGGCGGGGCGGGGACCGGCATAGGCTATACGCGCGCCCTGGTGCGCGAGGGCGCGCCCGGCAGCACGAGACTACCGTACGGATCCTGTCTGGTCGCGGTTGTAGAAGCCTTGCGCTCGGCGAAGCCAGACAGATTGGTCCGTTCTAGGCAAATGTGCGGTCGCAGCTGCATAATAAGGGCGCTACGTGCGCACGCAGGCGTCACTTATGTGCATCGTGGTGCGCACGCGTGCGTCGAGATGCAGCGCGGCACGTCCCTCCCGCGCTTTGTGCGCGGCGGGAACGTATGATACAGTATGCAGCAGACCTGTTGTGCGCGCATCGGAGTGCATATTTATATGCATGTGCAATGCAGGTGGTGCTACGTAGAGAACATGACGATAACTTGTGCGCATTGTGGGGCGTGTAGTGGCGGGGAGGGGCAGGCGGCGGTGTTGTCTGGGCTGTGTTAGACGATTGTTTGCGCTTGTGATTGTGGCGTGAATTGTATGCAGTGCAGAGATCCTGCCCCTGGTGAAGCCTCGGTGAAGCCCCGGGGCTGGGCTAATATCTGCGACATTCCCGTTTCCATTAGCGATCACGTGAGAGGGGAGATTGTTTGGTTTTGTATTGAGTTTATGGATTGAGTTTGTGTTGAGTTTGAGACGGTGGAATTAAGATTGAGATTGAGATTGGGTGTGTGACTGAGTGTGTGAGTGAGTGAGTATTCCACGCGCGCGCACCTAGCGGCTGAGCGGGATACGGCCGAACACGCCCCGTGCAGTGCAGATCATGCGTTTATGCTACTACGGATTATCTGTCATGCGGACTTTTTGTGTGGTGGCCCTCAAGACTGCCAGAGTGAGACACGTGTAGACGTGGACGTGGATAGACGGACAAGGGAGAAGGAACAAGGAACAAGGGGCCACAAGGAACACAGACAACAAACACGTAAGGTGCTGACAAGACGTGGGCAAGGGTACAAGTGCAGACCAACGATGGGCATCCATTGCAGAAGTTGCATTGCGGACGCCTAGCGTGAGCGGTTGAGAGCCTTGTGCTGGTGGGATAATACGGGCATAATACGGAGGAGATTACAAGACGCTTGGAATAATAAGCTCAAAATATTTCTAACAATGGCAGAATACTGCGAGTATAATAAAGGATAGCACAGGCAAAATACCCGTATTATGCGACGGCGTGAGATAATGCGAGCTAGTAGGGGCATTGTGCTGAGTATACGGGGGTAGTGCTGCCCGGAACATTGTCGTGGGGGAGCCAGGGCGGCGGGGACTAGTTGTAGGAGTGGGCCGGTAAGGGTGGCGCGGACGGGTACCGCGGACGGGTACCGCAGACTGGTACCGCGGACGGGTGCGGGCGGGTGCCACTGATCGAGAGCGGGGCAGTGCTGGGACGGGCGGTTTTAGCCGGAGTAGCGAAGGTTGTGAAACTGAGACACTGATGCTTTGAGAACCGAGGCGCCAAGCCGTCAGATAGGTCCTTGGCCGAGACGACTGTGCGCTGCAGCGCATAGAACGCAGCTGCAGACGCACCACGACCCGACGCTGCAACGTGCGCAGGCCGCCGGGCTGCGAGCAGGGACAGAAGAGTGGTGGAACAAGGTGGACGAGCAAGGCCAGGCTCGTGAGATGGGGAGATGTGAAAACAACCAGACAAGAGACAAGAGAGCGACAACGCAAGACAGGAGAACAAGTGGAAAAGGCGCATGAGGAACAAGAGGAATAAACAAGAGGAGATGGAACAAAAGAAGCAAGCAATAAGAAGAATAGAAGCAATAGCAAGAGGAAGGTGTGAGGCCGACAAATGCACAATGGTGATGGCGGGGTATAGCAGGGCCGTGGCGGAGAGAAACAGGATAAGGAAACAGGAGAGGAAACGAGGAGGTGAAATGCGTCGCTGGACGTTTCGCGACGACAGCCGATCCGGCAGAGTCCGAATACGAAGATGCGCAATCGACCGCGCAGAACCCCGCTGCAGCGCAATGTAAGAGAAGGGGCCGTTTAGTGAAACGGAACGCGTCAGCACACGTATTTTACAGGAACGTAACGGCGCGGATAGTCACTAGGGGGCCACCACGGTCAGCATGGGCACTACGCTGTTCGCGTCGTTATGCCATTTGTACCCAGGCCACCCTCCCCCACGCCACGCCTCGCGTCTTTGTAGCCAGGATCGTCACCCGTGCCTGGCATCTCGTGCCTGGCAGTGGCTAACAATGTCGGCTCGTGGCCAGCACAATTGCTGCTGCATATTTCGTACAAATATTTTGCACCGAATTCCACCATCCATAATTTAGCCAGGTGTGCCATAATACGCTCGGGCGAACCGGCTTGTTGCGTGGAACTCTCGCTGCACGAGCCATCACTGCAGGACTAGTGGTGTCCGCGTGTACGTGTCGAAACAGGCTGGCGCATGGCTGGGGGAGGACAACTCACGAGAATATGCCAGCAGTCAATTCTGTGCCGGGAGTGCCCGGTATGCCGACGGGACGTACCAGAAGTCGGTTAGGCATGCTATAGCAGAGGGGGGAGGGGCACTCTGATGATGCTGAAGCGGGCCTGGGCCAAAAATAGCGTGCTGCAAAATTACGTACATGGCCATAATTTGCTAAAAATTGTTTCACCAATAATTTCAGCGTAGTCAATTCCCGTTTCAGAGCCGTGCCCGGAATATCCAACGAGGCCAGGCCTTCAGGCACGCGGATCTGGTCGCAGGTCCCAACTAGACACAGCATCCGTCAACGAATTGGGGACAGTAGTGGAAGGACAGGGACAGGGATAGTGGGAGGGGGAGGGGGAGGGGAGTTTGGTGTAGTTAAGCGTGATTGGTGTAGTCTGTGATTGGTTTGTCTGGTGATTGGTTGGTTTGTCGGGTGGTTTGTCGGGCTTGTCTGTTGGTTTGTCTGGTGGTTGTCTGGTGATTGTATGTAGTTTGGTTGGTTGACAAGCATCCATGCAACATGTTCTCAACACGTTTTGAAGTTTGTTACATGTTTGTCCCGTACCAGGACCATGCTTGTTACCTCACTAACACGCCAATCCACTGCCGACCTTGGCAATAGCTGGCATTGTTTTAGCATCCTGGGCATTCGCTAGTCAGCGGGTAAGAAAATATATAAGACCACTTGAAGCACAGCGGAGGATGGAAGTTAGGAGCTGGTGCAGATGGAGGGGTGGAGTGAAGGAGTGTAGAGTGAAGGAGTGAAGGAGTGTAGAGTGTAGGGGTAGGGGTGGTGTAGGGATAAGGTTGGTGTAGGGATAAGGTTGGTGTAGGGATAGGCGTGGTTTAGGGGTACGGGTGGTTTAGGGGTACGGGTGGTTTAGGGGTACGGGTGGTGTAGTGTAGGGGTAGTGTAGTGGTGTAGGGGTAGTTTAGGGGTAGGAAAGGAGGAAGGGAGAGAGAAAAGGAGAGCTAGGACAGTAGAGAGGAAGACTTTGTGGATCATTCCTTGCCTCAATTGTTCAATGCGCTATTGTCATGCCAGATGTAGTTTTAGAACTGGTGCTTTGAATGGGTGCAATGTGGATGAATTGTTAGCTCTGGTGCACTGAATTGAATGACACTAGCTTACACTTGCACTGTCACTCACTTTGGCCGGGCTACATCTTTAGGGCCACGTGCCTGGAAGATCTGGAACCTGCGGATCAGTGTCAGTGCAGTGCGGGTATCTATCTGCAACGTTGCTCTACAAGGGGCAATCTGAAACGTTGCAATAAATTGTCGTTAGTCCGTGGGCGGTACGTTGCTATGCAACCTTCTGTCACCCTGTCACCTTCATTCTCCATCCTTCTGCCTCACTCTTAGTTCATTCATAATTCACCTCATTCTACACCATATTGATCAACTCATTGACCTTCATCTCTAACTCATTGACCTTCACCTCTAACTCATTGATCTTCACCTCTAACTCATTGATCTTCACCTCTAACTCATTGATCTTCACCTCTAACTCATTGATCTTCACCTCTAACTCATTGATCTTCACCTCTAACTCATTGATCTTCACCTCTAACTCATTGATCTTCACCTCTAACTCATTGATCTTCACCTCTAACTCATTGATCTTCACCTCTAACTCATTGATCTTCACCTCTGACTCATTGATTTCAACTTTCTGATCTCATTGATTTAACTTATTTACTAATCACTTAACCCATTGATCTTCATCTATACTCATTATCTGATTGATCTCTTCTCATTGATCTCAACTTACTTATCGATCTTCTCATTCTCACTGATCTCAACCTGTCTCTTCCCTTCTACTCTTGTATTCACTACTCTACTAATCTTTCGTATTCACTTCTGGTACTAATCTGGTAAAAATTCTATTCTGGGGAACTCATCACTATGATCACGACAACAGCACGCGTGCTACCGCGGCTACCGCGGCTACCATGGCTACAATATACACGTACACGCGTCCCTCTGTGGCGTTCCCTTTGTCTGTCCGCCCCTAGAGCTCAGTTGGGCCCGTCGTCGGCGCTCTTGGCCACCTTGTGGGACCAGTGCCGGTCGTGTGGCGTGCGCTTACAGGACACCGACAGCACCAAGCCTGGCTTCTTCCTGGCGCCGTCTCAAGGGCGCCCGCGCCCGCAGCGCCAGGAGGATATCGTGTTTGAAAAGTATGCGAGCAAGATGGATCCAGCTGACCGCCGTTTACTCATTAATGAGCCGCCTCACCTCGCCAAAAAGGGCGGGAAAATGGAGGGAGAAAGAGAGGGAGAAAGAGAGGGAGAGGGAGAGGGAGAGGAAGAGGGAGAGGGAAAGGGAAAGGGAGAGAGAAAGGAGGAAGGGGTAGATCACGTCCCAATATCCAAGCATCAGGCGCGTGCGTTTGCACGCGCGCATGACCAGCGTCGTAACAAGGTCGACAGCATCGCTGCAGAACTGCACCAGTGTGTGCGGTGCCGCAACGCCCAGTTCCGTGCCGACTTTGACGCGGAGCATCCCCCCGAGAGCGCTATACTGGTGCTTTCATCGGTACCTGACAATGCTAGCGTTGCATTTATTGTGAGCGCAATGGACTTTCCCATGGGGGTCGATGCGCGCGCGTTGGCGTCGCGCAACAAGGCCCGGGTGCATATATTGGTGAACAAGGCGGACTTGTGGTTCCGCACGCGCTCGTTGGCGCAGCGGTACGGCGACACGTTTGTCAAGGACTACTTTTACACAAAGTATGGTATCGCGCGCGACAATGTCTGGTGCGTGAGCGGCGCGCGCGGCTGGAACTTGGACACGGTGCTCGCGACACTCCCGAGCAACACCTACTTTGTCGGTCACGTCAATAGCGGCAAGTCAACCATTCTCAAGGCACTCATGCTCAGCGAGTTTCGGAGCCAGCCGGTATACGAGACGCGCGGAGACCTGCGGCGCAAGCACCGCGAGGAGGACAAGGCGATTAACGCTGGGCCCGTGGACGAGTCCTACGCCGACCGCCAGCGCCGGCGCGACAAGTTCCGCCAGTACTTTATGTCGCGAGTCGGCCCCGGCACGCTGTACATGCCTGGCTTCACACGCGGCCACTTGGAGTTGAAGATTAGCGGCAAGACCCTCTACGATGTTCCCGGATTTGTAACCGGCACCATGCCAGCCAGCGCTCCCCACGGCGTGTTCAGCGCCGTTGCCGACGCGCGCGACTTGAAGAGCATGTGTGCCGGCGTGGAAACGTATTTGCACGGACAGTATGACTCGCGCTACTCGACGCTCAAGCCTGGTCAGTGCATGCTGTTTGGCGGACTCGCGTACCTTGAGCTACCGTCCAAGGGCCAGATGTCGCAGATTCGCAACTGCATCCTGTTGCCGTCACACACCTTTAGCAGCACGCACAAGGCATTTTCGGTCGCGCTGCAGCACGCTAGCTACGACGCGCTCCGCAAGCACTGGGTAGCGGCCAATCCTGGCGCACTACAGGAATGGCTGCGGTTTGTCGTTCCCCCATTCCACGGGCTGGTGGACTTGGTGATACAGAATATGGGTCACATTAATATCAAGCCGGTTGGCCGGCGCCTGTGCAACGAGCCGGTTGTGGTGTATTTGCCGCCCGGCGTCCATGCAATTTTGCGCCAGGCGGTCACCACGTATATCTCCAAAACATTTACCAGACGTGACTCCAACGGCAACCCCTTGCGCAAGGAGAATGTCCCGCAGCGCAGCACCCTCGCCTTGCAGCGTTACGCCAACAAGCAGCCATTCTTTCTGGCGTTGGTGCGAACGGCGCTGGATGCGAGCCTCTTGACGGTGCGCCCGCGCACCGCAGACGAGGACGCGAGCCAGGTGCACAGCGACTACCGCCGCATCAGCGAGTGGATTAGCATAGCGCGGGGAGAGCCCACTGAGTACAATGCGGAGAGCAGTATCGGCGCCCCAGAGAAGTACGCCTTCTGGGTGGAGGCTCAAGAGAAATAGGAGAGGGAGAGAGAGAGGGAGAGGGAGGGAGAGGAAGGAAGGGAGAGGGAGAGAGAGAGGGAGAGGGAGAGGGAGGGAGAGGAAGGAAGGGAGAGGGAGAGAGAGGGAGGCAGAGGGAGACACTGACACCACGCTCACAACCATACCCCCCATTAACGTCTAGAACACCCCGCTCAAATTGTAAATAGCAACTATAATAGACGCGTAGCCACTGCTAGCCGTGGCTGGGTTATTAGCCACCCTTGTTCTTGTCTAATGTCTACGACAGTATTGTCTACATAATACCCGTGCAACTCTTGTCAAAGCCGACCTTGTCAAAGCCTTATCGCTTTGTCCTCGCCGCTTGTTTAGCCTGTTATTGCTTCCTCACCGCTGCTTGCCATGCCGCTTGTTGTCGCCTCCTTGTAATCACGTGACAAATTATAATTGATGCACACACGACCAGCGCGTACCCCAATAGTTGCACAAAAGCAAACAGTGTTTATAAGGCACCTCTGCGCCCCATTACGGCTGCTTGCTTGAGCTTTGAGGAGGATGTTACGGAGCCATAGTGTCTCAAACTTGAGCGAGCCGCGGGGCAAAGGCTTCTTCCAGGCGTTCCGGGGTAAGAAGCTGGCGGGGAGCTTGGACGGCGCGGAGGAGGATGAGGCGCGACCGCGGCGCCCATTGAGCAACAGCTTGTCGATACACAATCTCTCGTCGCGCGCGCTTGACCGGGCGAAGGGGCGGGTCAGCGCAAACTTTGTGGAGTCGGACAAGGAGAATGTGCTGGCGGGAGCCAAGGCGGTAGGGCGCGTGCTCGGCACGCGCCGCAGCGTACCCAACTTTGATCAGGGTCGTGAGAGGGCGAATGAGCGGGCCGAGAGGGAGAGGGAAAGGGAACGGGAAAGAGAACGGGAAAGAGAACGGGAAAGAGAGCGTGAGCGTGAACGTGAACGGGAACAAAAAGAACGAACTATTGAACGTGCAGCATTAGGGATGAGCGCGACTCGAGCCCGGATGAATACCAAGCGCCAGCTGATGATGTTTAGTGCGCGTACGGAGGCGTACTTTGATGAGCTGCGGCGCAGTAAGGTGCGTCCCGATTCGATGGTTGAGCGGCGCAACGCGGACCACTATGAGTCGCTCGAGCCCAATATTGGACGGTTGCCGTCGTTTGAGTCAGAGTTGTTTGATGCGAGCTACACGTCTGGTCTCTCTTCTAGCGCGGACTCGACGATGGAGGATGACAGTGCGTTTGAACGCGTATCAAGTGTGGTTTCAGTAAAGTCGCGTCCCGTGCTGGGATCAGGAAGACCTCTTTCAGGGTCGAGTCCTTCTGGTCTTTTAGGATCTGGACGTCCCCTCTCGGGTCCTATATTCCGTCCCCTCTCGGGAAGCATAACCTCGCACTCGGCTGCAAGTATGGTATCGCACATTTCTGCTGCTGGAAGTATTGTAAATGGGCACCCGAGTGGACCCGTGAATGGACTTTTGAGTGGACCCTCGAATACCACATTCTTTGGCGACAGCTCTGTGCTTGATAGAGAAGGAGAGTCCAAGCTGGCCCGCGGGCGAGACGCGTCACGCCGCTCTACAGGATCGGGCCGCAAACTTCGCCCCTCTACACCCCCGCCCAATACGGTGCCCATGTGTGACCCACGCGCCGTTGCACACGAACAAGAGGGGTACCGTCGCGATATGGCGGCGTTGGGGCCGGATACGGGCTTGTTTCCTATTGAAGGTGCTCTCTTTTTCACTACAATGGATGTGGAGAGCATCAAGCCCGAGCCGTTGCACGATGTATTGGACTACCTGAATATGAAGGACGATATGTACTATGACGGCGAGGCCGAGTTGGGCGAGTTGCATTTGCAATACTAGATATGCATCACCGTGAGAGTAATTCTCGTGTACAATAGAATAATGGTGGATCAAGACAAGACAAATGAGGAACAAATGGAGGGGCGATCAGAAAATGATCAGAATGGCCAGAAAGACAATTGGCAGGATGGAAAACGGGATCTCGATAGTAGCAGCAACTGAATAATAGAGGACGCTTCAACGTCTAGAGTGGCTTGTGATGAGTATTTACCGACTACTGTTTTATAATGAGTATTAATGAATGTTTTTTTATGTGTATTATAAAGACAATGTTTTGTCTGTGTATCTGAATGTAGCATCTTTATGTTTCGTATTTGAATGTAGCATCTTTATGTTTCGTATCTGAATGTAGTCTCTATCGTGTTTGCATCTTTGTGTGACCACTATCTATCCAATTTAAGCGTGACAATAAGATTGCAAGAGAATACCCCATAAAAAAATGCGATTTCTGTGGATCGAACACAGGACCTTCAGATCTTCAGTCTGACGCTCTCCCAACTGAGCTAAAACCGCAGAGAACCCACGGCGGGAGTCGAACCCGCAATCTTTTGATTAGAAGTCAAACGCGTTAACCATTACGCTACGCAGGCATTTTCCACAACTCGGAATTCCGCAGGTTTCTGGTGAGGCGGTAGGCCGCCTTTACCCTCTCTCCATCACCTTGGGAAGCCAGGACAGCGTGCTGCCGCGCTCAGCGCCAGCAGCTCAGCGGTTTTTGATTTCCAGTTTGGTTCCCCTGCAGTACCCCTGCGCTAACGATGTGTCTCGGCTGTCAGGTCTAAGCGAGCTCTAGCTCTATCACGTGAAGTTTCATGCTCTGGGCAGCACTAAAGCTGGGCAGAGCCCGGCAGCACAAGCACGGCGCTAGGTAGCCACATGATCCGCGCGGCACGGGCATTGCCCATGAGACATGGTGGCACGGGGCGCTTTGTTCGTGCGCGCGTGGCGAGTCGAATTGGCAGTCGACGCTTTGGTTCAGCTGCAGGGCAGGGTCAGCAGCCACAGTTGTTTGGAGGAGTGGTGCTCATTGGGATAGCAGGGTTTGGCGGGTACCTATGGGGTAGGCATAAGGAGCGGTCCGGGGTGAATGATAACGATAAAGGGAATGGCAGTGATAAAGGGAATGGCAGTGATAAGGAGAATGGAGGAGATGGGGAGAATGGGGTAGACCTTTGTGGATTTCCAAGCAGCTCCATTACTCACCTTGAAGAGCTTGACTCCCCCCGGTACTGTACTCCCGAGGAGTTGGAGCTAGCGGTGGACGAGATACGTGCGATTTTGGGCGATGCTAGCGTAGTGAATTCTGCTCCGGAGCTCGCGCACCATACGCAGAATGAGTTCACGCCTCACTTGCCGCTAGCGCACGAGAAGCCGCAATATGTCGTGTACGTGCGGTCGACAGAGGAGGTGCTGCGTGCGATGAAGGTGTTGCACAAGTACAGCGTGCCCGTTGTTCCCTTTGCAGGGGGCACGCTGTTGGAGGGTCACTTCTTTTCCACGCGGAGCGGCATCGTGCTCGACACGTCGCGCATGAATGCAATCTTGCAAGTCAACCACGACGACTTGGACGCGGTAGTGCAGGCGGGCGTCAACTGGCAGGACTTGAACGGCGTGTTGGCGCCCGACGGGTTGATGTTGGGCCCCGACTGCGGGCCCAACGGGCTCATTTCCGGCATGATTAGCACCAATGCCAGCGGAATCAATGCGCTGCGCTATGGCGCGATGGCGGCAAATGTGATATCGGTAACGGCAGTGTTGGCCGACGGCACGATTGTCAAGACCAAGCAGCGTCCGCGCAAGTCGAGTGCGGGGTACAGTCTCACAGGCCTCTTTATCGGCAGCGAGGGCACATTGGGGGTGGTTACAGAGGCCACCGTCAAGCTACACGTTAAGCCAGCGGTTGAGGCGGTGGTTGTGTGCCAGTTTGGCAGCATGCTAGACACAACCAACACGGTAGCACAGCTCTTTCGCGCCGGCGTGCAGCCTGGCGCGGTGGAGCTTTTGGATGGCGACATGATGCACTGTTTAAACTATAGCGGCTACTGCTCTCGCACCTGGCTCGAGTGTCCAACCATCTTTTTCAAGCTCGGCGGCGTTAGCCGCGTTGCGGTTGACGAGCAGGTGCAGCAGCTCAGACAGGTTGCCGAGGCCAACGCCTGCCGCGACATTGTCTTTGCAGCGCTGCAGGAGGAGCAGACTGAGTTGTTCTCTGCCCGCAAGAATGCCTTCTACGCCATGCTCGACTATGCGCGCAACGAAATTGACCCCGACGTGCGCGTGTGGGTCACAGACGTTGCCGTGCCGCTCTCGCGCCTCTCGCCGGTGCTCACCCAGGTGTCGGACCTTGCCAAGGCGCTGGGGTTTGAGTCTATTATTTTGGCGCACGCTGCCGACGGCAACTTTCACGCTGACTTGTTCTACAAGCACGAGGATAAAGCGCGGTGCGAGAAGGTGATCAACGAGATTGTGCAGTTGGGCCTCGACAATGAGGGAACCTGCACCGGCGAACACGGCATTGGCAATGCCAAACGCAACTTTTTGGTGCAGGAGTTGGGGCCCGATACCGTTGCCTTGATGCGCAAAATCAAGATGGCTATGGACCCCAAGCGGATCTTGAACCCCGATAAGGTGTTTCGCATAGACCCAAAGGATGCGGGTGAGTACTGATTGTTTATATTCTGGATTAGTCTTATCAGCTTATCGATAGCATTACTCTACTTTTACCGTTCACCTTTCTCCTTCCTTCACTTTACTTTACGTTACTTCCTTCACTTTACGTTACTTCCTTCTCTTCCTTCTCTTCCTTCTCTTCCTTCTCTTCCTTCTCTTCCTTCTCTTCTTCTTCTTCCCTTCTTCTCATCTCCTTCTCCAACCATTATTGCTTTATCGTAGTGATACGCAAAATTTTCAGGGTGCTGTACGATAAATCATCACTACTCCCAGCCGGTCCTTGACGAGACTGGAACGACGTCTGATCTACGACACGTCAGATCAACACGTCAGATCAACACGTCAGATCTGCGACACGTCTGACCACGAGTTTGGCTTGATGTCGCGACCGACCGCTGACGCCGAGGCGAGACTTGAGTCTCTATCATTGCAAGACCCCGTGAGCCGCAGCGAGGCCACGCGAGACGGCGATGTGCGGGTACGGCTGCGGTCGCCGCTCTCGTTCCGTCCGCAGCCGCGTCAGTCGCTGGCGGAGGCGCCCCAGTCGCTACTCCTGTCGTACTTGGCGGCGGAGCGCGGTATCGCTCCCCGCACTGGGGTAAAGCCTGACAAGATTGAGAGGGACAGAATGGAGAGGGACAGAACGGGGAGGGTGGAGCGAGAGAGGGACAGAACGGAGAGGGGGAACGAGAATGAGAAGATGAGTGTCATTGACAGGGATACTGGGGATACTGGGGATACTGGGGATACTGGGGATACTGGGGATACTGGGAATACTGGGGATACTGGGGATACTGGGGATACTGAGAATACTGGGAATACTGGGGATACTGGGAATACTGAGGATACTGACAAGTATGCTGAGAGCGAGCCTGGGCCGGGCGTCTATGCTATCGTGCGAAAGTATACCGACGACCACCCAGAACCTGCATTACTCGCCAGCTCGGTGGGAAACGAATGGGACGGCCGCCTAATCCCGTCCTCGTCCGCCATATCGCTCTTGCTGTTGAACCTGCATTACGAGGAGCTGGAAGAGATGCTTTCTGGACTGGGTCCCGCCATCAAGCACGGTTTCGCTGTGAGCACCGCCTCGTCCACGCCTTTATCAATCACCCCTTTATCGAGCACCCCCATTACGGCGCCACGCTACCCCGGGTCCCACCTGGGCCAGCAGCGCGTGCTGCACTACCAGAAGCTCAGGTCGCCGTCAACAGATAACTTTCACCACCCCCAAGGAGTCCCAATTATAGGATTTGACCCTAAACTGGCTTTAGGATTGGATCTTAAGGAGTTTAGAGGTGAAGGAAGGGAGAGAAGCGAAGGAAGGGAGAGAAGCGAAGGAAGGGAGAGAAGCGAAGGCAGAGATTACAAGGAAAGTAGGGAGTACGAAAAGTATGGGTACGTGTCCAAGGAGCACCCCCCCGATTCGCCGCTGTTGGCACCGACCCTGATGGGAGGCTCGCCGCTGGACCTCTGGCTCAGCTCGCAGACCCCGCCGAGACTAGGCGCTCTCCGTCCCACCAGCTCGCCCGCCGTAGACCCCAGCTTGCGTGGCGCAAAGAACACCGAGACGGCGAGACCGACACACATACTGCTAACACCGCTCTACAGCGCTCGTCGGTGTGCGCCGTCGCCCGCGTTGGTGCCGGTTGAGTCTCCATCAGAGGATGTCGTTATGACTCCGTTGTTTCTTGGAAAGGAACGGGACTACTTTGGAGACTTTGAGCACCGCGCCGACTAGGTACTTGTACATAATCACGTAGGAGAGTCTCAACGCTACAACCCTAACATCTCAACAATCCAATCTTACAATCCAATCCAATCCTACAATCCAATACAATCCTACAATTCAATCCAATCCTACAATCCGATCCCATTCCCAACCTACAATTCCAGCCCAATCCCAATCCGACACGACCAAACTTGACTACAATGGCCACCTATGAAGGTATGTTTGCACAGTTTGCGGTGTCCCGTACTGACCAGCAGAGGAACACAACATAGCTACCGCTTCCGCTAGCGCCAGCGGTGAGCGCCATGGGCGGCGCCACCAAACACTAGGCAGTGTAATCGATTCCTTCTTGACCAGCGAGAGCGCGAGCGGCCCGCCGGACCGCGAAGCTCAGACGCTCAGCGCGTTGAGGATGCTTGACAGGGAAGGGCTGGAGTTGGCGCTGCAGTTGGTGCTGATGCTTTCTCTGCTCGCTGGCGATGGGGAGATGGGCATGGGCGGTACCGAAGGCGAAGCTGGCGTTTCCGACGACTTCTTGGACTCGCTCGAGCGGGTGGACGTGGCGGGCTTGGGCGAGGGCGCGGACTGTCCCATCTGCACCAACAAGTTTGTTGACGACGACTACCCGTTGGTGGTTCTGCTTCCGTGCGAGCACCAGCGTGGACCCAAGCACGTTTTTGACTTGGAGTGCGTCGGACCGTGGCTCAAGCTCCACTCAACGTGTCCCATGTGCCGCTGCAACGTGTTGGACGCCGAGAAGCGACGCAAGAAGGAATTGGAGTCGTTGAGCGATTCCGAAGAGGAAGAGGATGACTGGGATGCGTATGGGTAGGGGAATACATCTAGATCTAGATGGATCTAGAACCATCTCTCCACATCTCCATCTCCATCTCTCTCCACATCTCTCCACATCTCTCCACCTCCCTCTCCACCTCCCTCTCCATCTCCATCTCCATCTCCCTCTCCATCTCCATCTCCATCTCCATCTCCATCTCCATCTCCATCTCCACCTCCACCTCTTCACATCTACATCTCCACTTTACGACTCCACTTCATTCTTGTATGTACAATTTACGCATCCTTGAGCAAGTCCTTGAACGCGCTAGACTTTAACAACTCGTCCACCTTCCTGGCGACGGCGTCGTCGCCCGCCATGCCCTCTGGCATGCTAAACTCTTGTGTAGCGTCCAAACGCTCAATCGCGTCCACCAGCTCCCGCGCTGTGAGGCGCGCCGTGTACTCCACGCTATCCAAGCGGTACTTGTTCACAAACGCCAACCACAAGTCCACAACTTCCGCCGTCGCATCGTAGCCCACGAGCTCAAACTCATACGTGGTGCGATGAAAGTTTTGCTTCGTCTTGGCCTGCGCAAACGGCGACTTGATCACCGTGTACAACCGCTTCTCCGTCTTCTGCGCCTTGAGACGGTCAGCAGGAATACCAAGGTAGAAGGCGGCCCGCAGCGCAAACTCGCCCGCCCGAATCACCTCGACACGGTCGTAGCCGCGAAACGCTATACGCGCAACCTCGTGTCCGTGCGTCTTGTCCAACGTGAGCGGCTGGTACTTCAACACCTCCACGTTTACGGGAAGCGGCTTTCCCAGCGCGTCCTGCTCGCTGAGGTACTGCGGAGCGTACCTAAAGTCTTGCGCCAACAAGTGAGCATTGAAGCTGGCGTGCGCGCTCAGCTGCTCCCTGCTCAAGCTCAACAACTCCTCCGGACTCCGTTTGAACGCTGGCCGGCTCAGCGAGAGCGCGCGCACACAACACGGCCCGACACGCGGCGCGCGGGGAACTAGCCTGCCTAACATTGTTGGTATCGGTGCAGCGTAGTCTAGTAGTTTAGTGGAGCAAATTTTTCCCTAAAGCTGTGCACCAAGATGGGAAAGCTGAGCAAGGACAAGAGGGACTTGTACTACCGCCGCGCGAAGGAGGAGGGCTGGCGCGCGCGCTCCGCATTCAAGCTCTTGCAGCTCAACGACCAGTTTGCGCTTTTTCGCGGCGTCAAACGGGTGGTGGACCTCTGTGCTGCCCCCGGATCATGGTCGCAGGTGCTTAGCCGCGAGTTGGACAGCAAGAACGACGCCGAGGCGCGGGTGATCGCGGTCGACCTCCAGCCGATGACGCCGATTGACGGCGTCACGACGGTCCAGGCGGACATTACGCATCCGCAGACGCTCCAGACGATTTACGACGGTTTTGGCGGCGCCAAAGCGGACTTGGTGGTGAGCGACGGGGCGCCAGACGTGACGGGGTTGCACGACTTGGACGAGTATATCCAGGCGCAGTTGGTGTTGGCGGCGTTGCAGTTGGGGACGTGTGTGCTCAAGGAGGGCGGCTCCTTTGTAGCCAAAATCTTTCGGGGCCGGGACATTGACTTGCTCTACAGCCAGTTAGGGTACTTGTTTGAGCGCGTGGTGTGTGCCAAGCCGCGAGCGTCGCGCGGCACCTCGTTGGAGGCGTTTATAGTGTGTTTGGGGTACAGACCGCGGCCCGGATGGGAGCCCAAGTTGCTGGAAAACTCGTCCACGGAGGAGTTCTTTGAGGGACTGGGGATCGGAAAGGCGGTGACGCTCGAGCACATGGAGATGCCGGTGGACGAGCGCAGTATAGCGCCGTTTGTGGCGTGCGGAGACTTGAACAGCGTCGATTCGGACGCGACATATGCATTGGACAGCGTACAAACGGACACGTTGGATCCTATCCAGATGCCAACAGCACCGCCATACAAGCAGGCATTGGAGAAGAAGAGAAAGGGAGATATGAAAAGGAGGTAGACGGGGTAGAAGTGAAAGTGGAGAGGAGATGATTGGTGATAAAAGATGTAATGTAATATTAGTAAATACAGGTGCGGCTCAATTATCCTTCTCGCCCTTGACCAAGGTGTCGGGCTTCAAGGTAGGGAACAACAAGACTTCCCTGATGGTGTTGGAGTTGGTCAAGAACATGGCCAAGCGGTCAATGCCACAGCCCCATCCGGCGGTGGGCGGCAAACCGTACTCCAAGGCATTGCAAAAGGTTTCGTCAACCATCTGTGCCTCGTCGTCACCCTGGTCCTTCTGTCTCGCCTGCTCTTCGAAACGCATACGCTGGTCAAAGGGGTCGTTCAATTCGGTGTAGGCGTTACAGATCTCCTTGGTGGCCACAAACACCTCAAAGCGCTCGCACAAGCCTGGAATGTCTCTGTGCTTCTTGGCAAGGGGAGACATCATTTGGGGGTGGCCAAAGATGAAGGTGGGGTTGATGGACATGTCCTCCAACTCGCCAACTAATTTGTCCAACATTCTGGCGTTGGTCAAGGGAGGCGAGCAGTCCAACTTGTTGTCAATCAAGATTTGCTTCAAGAAACGGCCAGTCTCCTCGGTGTGCAACTCGTCACCGACAGGGAACTTGACGTTAAAGACCTTCTCCAACTCCTCAATCATGTTGATGCGCTTCCATGGGCGAGAGAAGTCAAGGGTCAATTCTTTGCCGTCAGGACCGTCGGGGTGGTAGGGGATCTGGTACGAGCCGCAAATCTCCTTCACCATCTCCGAGAACAACAACTCGGTGGTGTCCATCAAGTCGTACACATCGGCATAGGCCTGGTAGAACTCGCAGGTGGTAAACTCGGGGTTGTGGGTCATGTCAATGCCCTCGTTTCTAAACTGGCGGCCAATCTCATAGACTCTGTCCATGCCTCCGACAACCAACTCCTTCAAGAACAACTCGGGCGCGATACGCATGTACATGTCCAAGTTCAAGTCGTTGTGGTGGGTGATGAACGGCTTGGCAGTGGCACCTCCTGCAATAACATTCATCATTGGGGTCTCCACCTCAACAAAGTCGCGAGAGTCGAAAAAGCGTCTCAAGTAGGTGATGATCTTGGATCTAACCTTAAAGCGGTCGCGGGTAGCGTCGTTCATGATCAAGTCCAAATAGCGCTTTCTGTATCTCGCCTCTTGGTCCTTGAAACCGTAGTGCTCAGTAGGCAACATGTGCAAGCACGGCGTCAACAACTGTACCTGAGTAGCAAAAACAGAGAGTTCACCGTCGCCACCCTTGGCCGGGGCGGTCTTACCGGGGTAGCCAGTGACACCGATGATGTCACCTCTACGCAAGTGTTGGTGCATGCTCTCGTAGACACCCTCGCCAGCAGGCTGAACATCCTGGGCCTGTGCCATAATCTGCACCTGGACACCGTCGCCCTTCAACACGTAGAAACGCAACTTGGCACCGGCCTCACGCTTGGTCATGATTCTACCGGTCACCTTGACCTCAATCTCGGGCAAGGTCTCGCCGCGACCCAAGTGCAGGTACTCCTTGAGAAAGTCGGGTATGTTGATGGTGCGCAGGAACTTGTGCGGGTAGGGGTTGAATGCCGAGGGGTTGGCATTGTGGGCCACGCGCAACTCATCGATCTGGCGAGAGCGAATCTCAAAGTACTGGTTGGGCGTCAAGTCGGCGAGCGCATCCTTGGCCTTTGCAGCAGGAGCCAGTGCTGCAACCTTGGCAGCCTTCTCAGCCTTCTTCGCGTCGGTAGCGCGCTGCTTCTGTCTCTTTTTCAATTCGGTCTTGGAGACATTCTCGCCGGTGACGTCGTCCAAGTACGTCTTTTGCAACTGCTCGGTTACCTCGTTTGTCGACATTGTGCTTCAGTGCGAAGAGATTGGAGGGTCAAGGCCTTTTTTGATCAAATTTTCTCATTTGTCACGTGACTGAAAGATAATGACATAAGAAATTATGTCAGCATTACATAACATTTTATATAATCATAGAAAGTATCAGCTGGCCCGGCAGTTTATGACCAAACCATTCAATCCTTGACAATTCTTTCCTTCAAGACTATCTTCTCCGCCTTTATCGGTTCCGAATTCTCAATTTAGGTCATCGCTCACCCTACTCACTCACCTTCCACGTCACTCTTGCTTGTTTCACTCTTGCTTTTACCATACTTGATGTATCTAACAGCTTTAGAGGTCTATGTTTCGCACAAATTCTTTAACTTTTCATCTAATCCATTTAGCCTCCACTACCTCTCTGCTACACCTCTCCCCACTATACTTATGTCTCCCGATGACGGAGAACTCCCTTCAACTTTTAGTGTTGCGGTTAGGATGTTTTAACAAG
The DNA here is from genome assembly GCA_030566955.1 of [Candida] anutae. Classification (NCBI taxonomy): domain Eukaryota; kingdom Fungi; phylum Ascomycota; class Pichiomycetes; order Serinales; family Debaryomycetaceae; species [Candida] anutae. The sequence goes on along the minus strand of JAKUBP010000003.1, from coordinate 20,810 downwards.
GTAAATTTTTCACCAAAATGTCTATGCGATGAAGAGCCTGTCACTTGCCGTATCCACAATGAGCACTAAGCAAAGGTAAGTGTACTTCTGAGCGCCGCGTATCACGATGAGGTACTAACAATCTTCTTTCATAGCAAAACTTACCAGGAACCGACCGCTACGACGATCAACATCCTGTCTAGCGTCTTGTTGTCGATGCTTCGCCACACCTCCGAGAACTACCCCTCGTTGTTCTCTGGTGCGTTGCTCGGCTTCGAGGACGATGCGGGCGCGATAGATATTACCCAGGCATTCCCGTTCCCCTACCCCGACCAGTACGAGGGTGGTTCGTTTAGATCGCGTCTGGGAGCCAAGTACCAGCAGGAGATCCAGGAGAACTTGCGCGAGATTGGCTACGGCACCGAGTTCCAGGGCTGGTTCCAGCTGACGGTGTCGGGCAACTTTGTTACTACACAGCTCGTGGAGGGATTGGTGCAGCAGCAGTTGATTAACAGGAACGCATTTGTGATTATCCACAACTTGGCGTCCGTGGGCAAGGAGTTGGAGCTCACCGCCTTGCGTCTCTCGGCGCTGTTTGTTGGTGCCTACTTGGACGGCAAGTGGAAGCTGAAAGACTTGGAGAGCCACAAGTTATCCTACTTAAACATATTCGACGAGGTTGAGATGCAGGTGCACAACCAGCACTTGGTGGACTTGTACTTGGCTGGCCAGTCCAGCAAGAGCGCAAACAGCGGTGTCATCGCTGGCGAGTACTCCACGTTGAACTTGCTGTCGAACCAGAATGTTACCGCGCAGTTGCTCGAGTCCTTGTACAGTCAGGTTGACTCGTACAACTATGACCAAAACAACTTCAACTACTACCAGAGACAGCACCAGAAGGACCAGTCAAAGATTACGCAGTGGAAGCAGCAGCGCAAGTTGGAGAACTTGGAGAGAGCGAAGCGCGGCGAGTCCGAGTTGGACACGGAGGAGTGGCGCCATATATTCAAAACCGTTAACGAGCCTCCGCGCTACAACAACATGTTGCATAGCCACGCCATAGACGTGTTGGCAGACGACATATTAAAGAAGTGTGACGAGGAGTTGACCAAGAGCAGCGCCATTGAGCGTAAATTGGTTGCGGAGTAGGCGAATGGGAGTGGAGAAGAAGAAGGGAGAGGAGAAGAAGGGAGAGGAGAAGAAGGGAGAGGAGAAGAAGGGAGAGGAGAAGAAGGGAGAGGAGAAGAAGGGAGAGGGCAGAGTAACAGGAATCAGACTGCACAACGGAACAGGAAATAATGTTGTATAGTCTGTATCTAATAGAGTGCTAAAGCAGAGTTGTAGGAGTAGAAGAAGAGAAGAGAAGAGAAGAGAAGAAGAAGAGAAGAAGAAGAGAAGAAGAGAAGAAGGCAAGTGATGATGAAAGGAGCGATGATGAAAGGAGCGATGATGAAAGGAGCGATGATCCCATCACTGATATTTGTCGATTTGCTATTCTGCTTTGTAACGGTTTGATGGCTATTGGCTCACAAGACAAAAACTTGCCAGCACACTCTTTAGCACAGCATGGGGAAGCCAAAGGTACGTAACCCCCCGCCGCCATAGCGAGCCAGCACTAACCGCGCAGTACATACTATTGGTGAGACACGGCGAGTCCGAGGGAAATCGGGACAAGTCCGTCAACCGGTTTACGCCTAACCACAAGATCGCGCTCACTGCACGGGGCCACGAGCAGGCACAGGCTGCTGGCGAGGTGCTCCGCCAGTTTCTTGAGCAGCCGTGCTTCCGTGCGAGCACCGGCGGCGAGGGTCGGCCGCGCAAGGTTCTCTTTTACACGTCCCCGTACTTGCGTGCGCGCCAAACGTGCGAGCACATACTCAAGGGGATCGAGCTGGTTCCCGGGGTGGAGAAGCGGGTGCTCGAGGAGCCGCGCATGCGGGAACAGGACTTTGGCAATCTACAGAGCACGCCAGAGGAGATGGAGCGTATCTGGGAGGAGCGGGCGCACTATGGTCACTTTTTCTATCGTATTCCGCACGGCGAGTCCGCGGCGGACGTGTACGATCGCGTAGCGCTGTTCAACGAGCTGTTGTTCCGGCAGTTTCAGCTGGACACGGAGTTTGCGAGCGTGTTGGTGTTGGTGACGCACGGAATATGGGCGCGCGTGTTTTTGATGAAGTGGTTTCGGTGGCTGTATGAGTACTTTGAGCTGTTGCGCAATATTCCGCACTGCCAGTTTCTCATCATGAAGCAGGACCCCGAGCTGCGGCGGTACGCGCTCAAGACGCCGTTGTTGACGTGGGACGCGTTGTCGGACGAGACGATTGACCAGGAGATTGAGAAGGAGGTTGGCGACGAGGTTGCATTTTACTCGCGCGACAAGCTCCTACACCCGGACGACTTGGATGTCGGCAGCATCATCAAGAGCCAGCGCGAGGCGATCCGGTCGAATAGGGAGAAGCATAAGTTGGTGCAGGAGGCGTATACGCGAGCAAAGGAGAAGGAGGACAGAGAAGGAGGACAGAGTAGGAGGGAGTGAGAGGATAGAAAGAAAGAGGATAGAAAGAAAGAGGATAGAAAGAAAGAGGATAGAAAGAAAGAAGTAAGAAAGAAAGAGGATAGAAAGAAAGAGGATAGAAAGAAAGAGGATAGAAAGAAAGAGGATAGAAAGAAAGAAGTTAGAAAGAAAGAGGATAGAAAGAAAGAGGATAGAAAGAAAGAGGATAGAAAGAAAGAGGATAGAAAGAAAGAGGATAGAAAGAAAGAAGTTAGAAAGAAAGAAGATGGAAAGAAGGAGAGAATAGAAAATGGAAAGGAGGAGACAAGAGGAGAAATGGCAAGAAGGAGAAGACAAGAAGGAGACAAGAAGGAAAATGGAAATGGAAATGAAGAGAGGAGAGAGAAGACTAGAAGAAGGAGAAGCTAGAAGAAGGAGCAACTAGGAGTTCGGAGTTCAGCAGGAGCAGCTAGGAGTTCGGAGTTTAGCAGGAGCAGCTAGAAGAAGGAGAAGCTAGGAGTTCGGAGTTCAGCAGGAGCAGCTAGATGAAGGAGCAGCTAGATGAAGGAGCAGCTAGATGAAGGAGAAGCTAGGAGTTCGAGCAGGCACTACGCTACAGCCATCACTCCATCCATCCGATGGGCCCGAATACCCGGATGACATAATCATTATATAATCATCACTGTCCGGCAAAAACTATATAAACCTCCCCAAGCCACCACTGTTGGTTGCTTGCCATTGCTCGATACTGACGCATTACAAGACAGAACAGAACAAATAGACACGATGGCACGCCAATTCTTTGTTGGAGGAAACTTCAAGATGAACGGAACGAAGGAGTCGATCACCAAGATTGTTGACGGCTTGAACGCTGCGGAGTTGCCCGCGGAGGTTGAGGTTGTGATTGCTCCTCCCGCTCCCTACCTTGCGCTCGCCGTGGAGGTGAACAAGCAGAAGACGGTTGAGGTTGGCTCGCAGAATGTTTTCGCGAAGGAGTCCGGTGCCTACACGGGCGAGATTGCTCCGGCGCAGGTTTTGGACGCGGGCGCCAAGTGGTCCTTGACTGGCCACTCGGAAAGAAGGACCATCTTGAAGGAGACCGACGACTTTGTCGCCGAAAAGACCAAGTTTGCGCTTGAGCAGGGCCTCTCTGTCATTTTGTGCATTGGCGAGACCTTGGAGGAGCGCAAGGCCAACGTTACGTTGGAGGTTACTGCGAGACAGTTGGACGCTGTGAGCAAGATTGTGCTGGACTGGTCCAAGATTGTCATTGCCTACGAGCCCGTGTGGGCAATTGGTACCGGCTTGGCCGCCACGCCCGAGGACGCGCAAGAGACGCACAAGGGCATTCGCGACCACTTGGTCAAGACCATTGGCGAGAAGCAGGCCAGCGAGGTGCGTATCTTGTACGGAGGCTCCGTCAACGGCAAGAACGCTGTTGAGTTTAAGGACAAGGCGGACGTTGACGGCTTTTTGGTTGGCGGTGCGTCGTTGAAGCCCGAGTTTTTGGACATTATCAAGTCTAGATTGTAGGAATACAGTAATACACGGTAAGGTTTGAACAGGCGAGTAGCATTGTGATTAGTACTGGTGAGACTGGTGAAGACTACCAGAGTGTTGAGCAGTGGACCGTATTGTGATGCGATTATTGACTGGATTGTTACTTGTACTAACTTACTTGACTAACCTACTTGTACTATGTTACCCGATTAAATACTCTCCACCTCATTCTGTATCCATTCCAAGTCCTCTATCCACGCCTCCCGACCGACCACGTCCAACGGCAAGTCCGTCTCGTAGAGCACCATTTCGCGCGGAAGGGTCTCCAACAACGTCTTAAACGTGGCCAGTCGCGCGCTCAAGCAGCGTGATAACGAAAACCTGAGGTCGAGCCCGTCGTGCCGCGCCGCAGCGATCCAGCACCGCGCGTGGTCCACCAGGCCGCTGTACGAGTGCAACGTAGCACGTTTCGCGCCTGAAACCTGCACCAGCTCTAGTAGCCGGGCATGGGCATTCACGCAGTGGAGCAGCACGGTCCGGTCCAACGCCGCCGCAACGGCCAAGAAGCGGCCAAGCACCGCCGTCTGGTGCGCGAGCGTCGTCTTGCACGGCAGGAGGCCGGGGCCCGTCACCGCGGTGTCGGCGCCGCAGTAGCCGCTCCACGGGATCCGAAACGACCCATTATACCTATGCATATTTTAATCTTTATTACTACTATTTCATTATTAATTTATACTACTTCTTTTCATAAATATGATCAAGGTTCTCCTTTTTTAATGCTTTTTGTTTTTGCTAATTTATTAGGTTTATTATTATTACCTATGTCTTATGACTTATTAGCTTTCTATTTAGTTGTTGAATTACAAAGTTATTCTTTATATTTATTAACTGGTTTATATAATAAATCATTTAATGCTTCTAGAGCTTCTTTAATTTATTTCTTAGTTGGTGGTATTGCTTCTGTTACTATTTTATCAGCTTGTACAGAAATACAAGATATAGTAGGTTCAACTAATATACACGATATATTAATTTGTTTACAATATCAAGATTTTAAATATATTTTTGATATTTTATTAATTGCTTTATGTTTAAAAATGGGTATGGCTCCTTTACATAAATGAAGTATTTCAGTTTATAATTATGCTCCAACATATATAACAGCATATATAAGTATAGTAGCAAAATTATCCATTATCACATGATTATATTTACATAATGATCTTATGAATAATAATTTATTATTTATTTTCTTTTATATTTCATTAATAATAGCTTCTTATAAACCATTATATCAAATTAATATAAAAACTATATTAGCTTATAGTGGTTTATTAAATTTTGGTTATTTATTATTAACAGTTATTACACAAGATATATCATTTTATATTTATATTATTCAATATAGTTTAACTCATATTTTAATATTCTTATCTATATTAGCAGCTGGTGAGTATATTAACAAACCTGTAACTAAATGATCTCCTATTATGTATATACAACAATTATGAATACCTAATAAAGTATTAGCTTTAGTATTAATTATAACTTTCTTTTCATTAATTGGTATACCTCCTTTACCTGGATTTTATGGAAAATATTATGTATTAATTGGTGCATTAAATCAAAATTATTGATTAGAATCAATAGCTATTATTATATTTAGTGTTATAGGTACTTATTTTTATGCTAATTTAATTAGAATATTAATAAAAAGTTTTAAATTAACAAATAATCAAGTATATATTAATTCATCATTAGCTTATATTATATCAGTTATAACTATATTATTAGTTTGTTTCTTTATATATTTACCAGTTATATCAGAAGGGCTTTATTTAATTATTCTTTAATATGTTTACTTATTACTTATATTTAGCACCAATAGTTGCTATAGTTTTAATTGTATTAAATTATTTAATATCAGCATCTAATTCATATGTTGAAAAAGATGGACCTTTTGAATGTGGATTTACTTCTTTTCAACAATCTAGAAATACATTTAGTGTTGCTTTTATATTAATTGCTATTTTATTTTTACCTTTTGATTTAGAGATATCTTCTATTTTACCTTATGTTGTATCAGCTTATAATAATGGGTTATATGGTTTATCAGTTATGGTAATATTTTTAACAACATTAGTTATAGCTTTTGTATATGAAATAAATTTAGGTGCTTTAAAATTAGAAAGAAGATTTAATCCAATTATAAAACCATTAATTATAAAATTATATAAATTATAAAAATTCTTTTAAGTAGGTAAGGATGTATGGCTGAGTGGTTTAAAGCATAATATTTGAGCTATTAAAACCGAAAGGTTCACGTGTTCAAATCGCGTTGCATTCGAATATGATAATGGCGAAATAGGTAAACGCGTATAGTTTAGGTCTATATTTGTATGAGTTCAAGTCTCATTTATCATAGTAATAATATTTTTATTTACAAAACAAAAACAATGACTTTAATTTTTATTTTAATTTCTACTATTTCTATTTCTATGTCTAGATTAGTTAATAGTATTTCTAAAGAAATTATCCTTTTATCTAGTATCTTAATCGCTATTCCAACTTTATATGATTGAGAAGAAATAGGAGTATATTACACAACAGATGGTATTTCAGATGTTCTTATCTTATTAACTATTTATTTAGTCCCTTTAGCTATTATCTCTAATTGAAATAATATTAAAACTAAATTATATTTCGAATTAGTTCTTAATTTAGGTATTATTCTTATTATTAATTTTATGTGTCAAGATATGACTTCTTTTTATATTTATTTTGAAGCTTCTTTAATTCCTTTATTTATTATGATTTCTTTATATGGTGCTAATAATAAAGATAAAGCTGCTGATTATATATTAATTTATACTTTATTTTCTTCTTTATTTATGTTATTAGCTATTGCTATGTATGAAGTTCTTATTAATAATACTGATTATCAAGCTACTAGTCTTTTAGTTCTTTCTATTGATTTACAATCTATTCTATTTTTAGCTATTTCTATTGGTATTATGGTTAAAACACCATTAGCTCCATTACATACCTGATTACCAGTTGTTCATTCAGAATCCCCATTAGCAGGTTCTATTTTATTAGCTGGTGTTATTTTAAAATTAGCTGTTTATGCTATTATAAGATTAATATTACCTACATTATCAGATGCAGCAGTATTATATACGCCTATAATATATATATTATGTATAATCACTATTATATATACTTCTATAATCACTTTAAGACAAACTGATTTAAAAGTTATTATAGCTTATAGTTCTATATCCCATATGGCTATATGTATAATGGGTATAATGTCTAATTCTTTATTAGGTATAACTGGTAGTTTATTATTATCTATAGCTCATGGTTTTGTATCTCCTGGTTTATTTATTATTGTTGGAGGTATATTATATGATCGTTATCATAATAGATTAATATATTATTATCAAGGTTTATTATCATATATGCCTATGTTATCTATATATTTAATAATATTAAGTTTCTGTAATGTGGGAACTCCTTTATCTATTAACTTTTTAGGTGAATTATTATCTATAACTGGTGCTATTGAAAGAGTACCATTATTAGGTATATTAGCAGCATTCTCAGTATTATTATCAGCATGTTATCAAATGAAAATAACAAATAGATTAACAGGAGGAATAAAAACACCATATATAAAATTAACAGCAGACTGTACATATAGAGAAACAGTATTAATGTTAATGTTAATAATACCAACAATATTTTTAGGAATATGTCCAAAATGATGTTTAGATTTCTTATGAGAAAGTAGTAATTTATTATATATATTCATTTTAGGCAAGTAATATAATGTAATGGTAACATATAAAGCTCATGACTTTAAGATTGGTAGTTCGAATCTATCTATTGCACAAAAATAAATTATAGCTCAATGGTAGAGCAGTCCACTCATAATGGATGTATCTTTGTTCAATTCAAAGTAATTTAAGGGAAAAGAATAAAAATAAAGAGAACATGATGTTGGTTTAGATTAAATGCTATATAGAGACATAACACATGCAAATTAATAAATAAATTAGTGATAGGTGAGTGAGACATAATATATAAAAAATATTAGTTCATATGTAGGTAATGCTTTATAGTTAAAAAATAAAGTAGCCGTAGAAATGGAGTTGGTGATGAAAGTCAGAACGATCACATTAATGAGAATTAACTTCTATTAGGAGCAGCAGTGGGGAATATTTGACAATGATCTAACGATTGATCAAGTTATCTATAAAAAGGGAAATAAAACAAATAAAATTATGAAACGAGTAAACTATAAACTTTGAATTATAGATAATAATGATATCTATATGGAATAGTCCTGGTTAATATCCGTGCCAGCAGCAGCGGTCAAACGGATAGGGCAAGCATTAATCAAATTGGTTTAAAGGATCCGTAGAATGATAAATGAAAATTTATTAGAATAAAGGAAAGTAAAATGAATTAAAAGAGGAGAGATAAAATACAGTGATACTTTTAGGACAGCACAAGATTACTTGAATTTATTGACATTGTGGGATGAAGGCTATGGTAGCGAGATGGATTAGATACCCATTTAGTCATAGCAGAAAACGATGAATACAGTATTAGATAAGTTAAAACGAAAAGTATTCCACCAGACTAGTACGTTCGCAAGGATGAAATACAAGACATTAGACGGTTGTAATCACAAGCAGTGGAACATGTCGTTTAATTGGATAATCCTCCTAAAATCTTACCAATATTTGAATTATAAACAGGCGTTACATCGTTGTCGTCAGTTCATGCCGTGAGGTTTAATATTAAGTTATTAAATGAACGTAAACCTTAATTATATTAATGATGCATTATATACAATATAATGGGAAGTTAAGGCTAAAGACTAATCATGATGACCCTAATATATTGGGCTATTAGACGTGTTACGAATTTATGAATAATATTATAGTGAAAACTAATTATAAAATAATAAAAATATGATATTATATATCTTTTATGGATTATTATCTGAAACTCGATAATATGAAATAGGAATTGCTAGTAATCGTTAACAAGAGAGTAACGGTGAAATATTAAAATTACTTCGTACTAACCACTCATCAATAGCAAGGAATTTATAGATTAAAAAACTATTTTATATAGCGATTATATGATATTTAGGACCTGCTGTAAGTTGAAATACGGTTCGGCTAGGGGAACCTGGTCGGGATTTATTATATTTAAACAATTCATTTTCTTATTAGTTTATATCTTAATGGTAAAGAATTCGATTGATAATCGTTTTATGTAAGTTCAATTCTTACTAAACTAATTTTTCTTCTATACTAGGTAAGTATAGTCATAACAGATAGATATTATTTTTTTATATGCAATTAGCATTAGCAGCAAAATACATAGGAGCTTCAATAGCTACTTTAGGTTTAGGTGGAGCAGCCATAGGTATCGCTTTAGTATTCGTAGCCTTAATAAATGGAACATCACGTAACCCATCATTACGTTCAACATTATTCCCTCAAGCAATTTTAGGATTTGCTTTAGCAGAAGCTTGTGGACTATTCTGTCTTTTAGTTTCATTCTTATTATTATACGGAGTTTAATTTTAGAAAAGAAATTCATATACCTATATCTATATTTTTATCTCTCCCATCACTTCTTTCATAAGTGATAGGAAGGGTCGATATAAAAATATAATTTTATTATTTATTTTTATTTAAATATTTATATTTTCCTATATTTATTTACATAATTCTATATTTATAGTTATATTTCTATATTTAAAGTTATATTAATTTACATATTTCTTATATATATTTTTAATTATCCTTTACCTTTATAATTAGATCTCACCTAATATACATCCATATTCTATATTATTAGATATTTATATTTATATTTTCATATACTCATATATCTATCCATATACTTATATATACCCATATACTTATATATACTTATGTTTATATATATATCTACCCATATACTTATATATAGTTATATGTCAATATACTTATGTCAATATATTAATGTTTATATAGTTATATGTTAATATATCTACTTATATATTTATATTTATATACTTCTAAATATGTGTATATTTAGATACATAATATAGGTATTATTAACTATAAGATTGTTAAGAAATATAGAAGATAATAAAATTATCGACCCTTCCTATCACTTATGAAAGAAGTGATGGGAGATATTTTTATATCTTCCTTGTTCCTATTATAAGAATGTTTATGTTGCTCATCAGTACATTACTATATATATAAATAATCATATTATATCTAATATATGTAAATATAATATTGTTGTTTCCGCTCCTACATGTGATGTATTAGTTAATTCATAATTATATACTCTTCATGTACATATTGATAACATTATTATAAGCATAATCATATGTATACCATGTAATGCAGTAGTACTAAAGAATGTAGATCCGTATACTCCATCAGTTAATGTAAATTCTGCAAATTGGTATTCTAATGCTTGACATACAACAAATAATACAATTAATAAAGTACTAAAGATAAATCCTTTTAAAGTATTTTCTCTATTTCCATTTATTAATGCGTGATGTGCATATGTTACTGTAACACCTGAACCTAATAGAATTATAGTATTAATTAAAGGTAATTCTTGAGGTGATATAGCTGTTATACCATAAGGAGGTCAAACCATACCTATTTCCATAGTAGGATTAATAGCAGAATGTAAATAAGCTCAGAATAAAGAAATAAAGATAAGAATTTCACTAACAACGAATAAGATGAAACCTTGGTTTAAACCTTTTTTAACTGCAATAGTATGATCACCTAGATAAGTACTTTCAACGATAATATCTTTTAATCATAAGAAGATACTAGCTAAAACAGTGATAAAAGCTAATAATAGAACGTAAAGATTACCGATATAACCATGAGAAGTTAAACCTAAAGATAAAGCTAAATTCATAATACTAAAAGAAGTGAAAATAGGTCAAGGGGAAGGGGCAACTAAATGAAAAGGGTGTAATTGTATATAACCTCTAACTTTATTAGACATAAAAAATAATAATTTGTAATTATAAAATAAATTATAAAATGATATGAGAAAGATTGGACTTGAACCAATATTCTTTGCTTAAAAGGCAATCGTCTTAACCTTTGGACGACGTTCTCTTTATTTTGCCTTTATTGAGATTTGAACTCAGATCATACGCTCTTCAAGCGTGTGCTTTACCATTAAGCTATAAAAGCGAACAAGAGTAAATAGATTCGAACTATTATTAATTATGTTGAAGATAATTGTTTTACCCTTAAACTATGCTCTTAAATAAGTTCTATGAGATTTGAACTCATAACGTAGATGTGTAAGATCCATGATTTGCCAATTAATCTAAAAACTTATACTTACCTAGTCTGGATTCGAACCAGAATACTTATTTTAGAAGAATAAGGTTCTACCATTAAACTACTAAATAATTATATGAATATATTTACATATATTACCTATCTATTAGATTTTACTCCAATATAAAATAATATATTTTCTAATGTAGAAATAGCTGGTACTAATATTATAAAGTAACTAAAGTAAAAACCTGTAGCAAATTGACCTAAAGTAATAAATGGTATTTCAACATGTAATTGACCAATATTACCTAATAATAAGAAATTAAATATAAATATATAGAACATAAATTTAGATATACCTTTAAATGTATTTCCTCTTATAACTGATCTATCTGTATATGGTATTACTAATAATATTAATAAAGCACCGAACATAGCTAATACTCCTCCTAATTTATCAGGAATAGATCTTAAAATAGCATAGAATGGTAATAAATATCATTCAGGAACAATAGAAGCAGGAGTAACCATAGGATTAGCAGGAATATAGTTATCAGCATGACCTAAAGCATTAGGTGAGAAGAAAACAAATAAACTAAAGAAGATTAAGAAAACAAAAACAGTAATTAAATCTTTAAATAAATAATAACTACTCATAGGGATTCTATCTAAATTACCTGTAATACCTATAGGGTTAGAACTTCCATGAACATGTAATGCCATTAAATGCATACATACTAATGCTGCTAAAATAAATGGTAATAAGTAATGTAAAGCAAAGAATCTTTGTATTGTTGGATTACTTACTGAGAAACCACCTCAAATAAATGGAACTAAATCATTACCAATGAAAGGGATAGCACTTAATAAATTAGTAATAACAGTAGCACCTCAATGAGACATTTGACCATAAACTAAACAATAACCTAAGAAACCAATAGCCATAGTTAATATAAAAATAATAACTCCAATTAATCATAACATAACTCTAGGAGCTCTATAACTTCCATAATATAATGCTTTTCCTATATGTAAATATAAACATATAAAAAAGAATGATGCACCATTAGCATGTACATATCTTATTAATCAACCTGCAGAAACATCTCTCATGATACTTTCTACTGAGTTAAAAGCAAGTGATATATCTGATGAATAATGCATAGCTAATAATATACCGGAAACAATTTGAATAATTAAACATAAACCTAATAAACTACCAACATTTCATCAATAATTAATACTAGAAGGTTGAGGACTATCAATTAAATAGCTATTAACTAAAGCTAAATAAGGATTAGATTTTCTATTTGTCATAAAATAAAGAATAAGAAACTTTTAATAAAAGTAATAAAAAAATATAGATCTACCTAGTCTAAAAGAATTTATAAGATATTACTATTAATAAAGAATAAAATAGCAGGGATAAAGATAGCGAAACCAAATAAGATAGGTAAGAAAATAACTCAACACATATTAATTAATTTATCATATCTAACTCTTGGTAAAGTGGCACGAACTCAAATATAAGTGAAAGCAAATATATTAGCTTTAATACCTAAAACAATACCGACACCACCTCCGAAGAATAGGATAGCAGTTAAAGTAGATAAGAATAAGATAGCGGCATATTCAGATAAGAAGAAAAGAACGAAAATAGAAGAAGAGTATTCAGTCATATGACCAGAAACTAATTCAGATTCGGCTTCAACATTATCAAAAGGAGGTCTAGCACATTCAGCAATACAACCGATATAAAACATAATAGATAAAGGGAAAAGAGGGAAAACTAATCAAATAGACTCTTGTAATTCAATATATTTAGAAATATTAAGAGTATTACCAAAAAGAACACATAATAAGATAATAGTAGTAAGAATTAATTCATAACTAATTAATTGAGCAGTGGATCTAATAGAACCTAATAAAGAGTATTTACTATTAGCTGCATAACCTGCTAATAAAGTACCAAAAACACCAACACTACTAATAGCAAGAGTTAAAATGAAACCATATTGATGGTCATAAATAGTGATACCAGGACCAAAAGGGATAACAGATCAACATAATAAAGCAGAAATTAATGAAATAATAGGACTAATAATTAAAATACCTTTATCAGCATGAGTAGGAATAACAATTTCTTTTAAAAGTAATTTAGCTGCATCGGCGATAGCCATAAGGATACCATAATAACCAACAGCATTAGGACCAACCCTACGTTGCATATAAGCTAAAGTTTTACGTTCAGCAACAGTTAAAAAGGCAACAGCTAAAAGAATAGAAACAAACATTAATAATAATTCTATAAAGGCCATATTATTTAGTAATAGCAATAGCCCCTATAACAGATAAAATAAGAATAATACCAATAATAATTAATAATAAAGCATATTCAGTATATAAAACAGTACCAATCATTTCTAATTCATTAAACATAGTAGTAATATGTTGTTCACTTTCAATAAATACTCTTTCTTCAATATTAATAAATGGAACAATAATAATAGTAAGAAGAACTCATAATCAAGGAGAAGCTTCATTAGAAGAATCAACATCATTATCTTCTTCAATTTCATCAGTATCTATAAGAGAAACAATGAAAAGGAATAAAATAGCAATAGCTCCTACATAAATAAGAACATAAAGAATACCAATAGTTTCAGCACCATCTTGGAATAAAATAATACCAGTAGTTATGAATAAAATAATTAATCATAAAATACATTGTATAGGAGGTAAAATACCACTAGCAACTGTAGCGGCTAAACCATTAAATAATTCAAACATAAATAAAAAAAATAAAAATAAAACAAAGAATATACATACAAACGCTCTCATCTAGATTCGAACTAGAAATAGTTGTATTAACAGTACAATGCTTTACCATTAAGCTATGAGAGCATATTTTCGTTTTCACCTAATCATTCAATGAAATCATTAATAGAAACACATTCTAATTTAATAGGCATTAAACCGTGATTAATACCACATAATTCACTACATTGACCATAGAAAACACCAGTTCTTTGAATTAAAGTACTAACTTGGTTTAGACGACCAGGAGTAGCATCAACTTTAATACCTAAAGAAGGAATAGTAAAACAATGAATAACATCATTAGCAGTAACAATAAATCTAATATGAGTATCAACAGGAACAACAATAGAAGTATCAGTATCTAATAATCTTAATTGACCTTCTTCTAACATATCTTCAGGGATAATATAAGATTCAAATTCAATAGTTTCACCTGTTTCATTAATAAAATCTGAGTATTCATATTTTCAATATCATTGTAAACCAATAACTTTAATAGTCATAGCTGGAGTTAAAACTTCATCACAAAGGTATAATAATAAGAAACTTGGGAAAGCTATTAATAATAATATAACAGCTGGGAAAATTGTTCAAACTATTTCTAAAGTTTGTCCATGTCTTATGTATTTATAAGCGAAAGCATTATTTTTAAAATCTTTAATAATAATAAATAGAATATAAGAAACTAAACCTAAAACAAAAGCTAAATAATACATAATATGATCATATAATTCATGTATACCTTCTTGGTTAGGAGAGGCTGCATCTTGGAAACGTATTCCTCAAGGTGTAGGTACGTCTAATCTTATCATAATAAATGTGTTGTAAAAAATATATAACATTTAATGGAATTAATCGGAATTGAACCGATATTATACGTATGCAAAACGAATGATTTACCAAATTAATCTATAATCCCATGCATATATAATGCTAGAGATTGAAAGGTAAATGAGTAATAATTAATTAGTAAATATAAAGGAGACCTAAATAAAACTAAAACATAATTATAAATAATGTTAAATTATTGATTTATTGGATTTAATATTTAATATGCATTCAATATGTAATCACTATTTTCTTAGCTTAAATAATATAAAATATATAACCATTGGAAAATACTTTAATATCCTTTCGTACACATAAAGTAATAAATAATAAAAAACTATAGATGATAAAATCATTACTGACTCACGTCGTAATTAACCCATCTCAAGTAACTCCTTAGAGGACGAACAGTCCTACCCTATCTAGTTGCTGCTACCAGAAGGACGAGTCTAGACGACATCGAGGTGGCAAACACCGCTGACGATATCAACTCTCTAGCGGTATTACCCTGTTATCCCTAGCGTAACTTTAATTCGTTATCGACATCCATATCTAAAGATTATGCCTGTTCATTACACTCTACGTAAGTACTAATAACACTTGTTAGTGAATATTAACTTTGCACAATTATGTTGTTATCCTTGCATATTATTCTATTGACCATATAGCTCTATTGTACATGATAATTTATTATTAAAATAGTTATTATTTTATTATATATTTTTTATAATTAGACACATCAGATGCTTTCGCTGATGTCGACGCCCCATCGAAACTAACCACTTTAAACGTTTTATAATATCTAACATTAATTAATATATAATCTATTTCTAGATTCAAATTATTCTAATTCTATTCTCATATATATATGGTCCTTATTTCCTATTATAAATATATAACCATAGCAAATTTCTTGACACAATTATATACCCATAATATTTAATAACTACTGATAATTAAATCTATTATAAATAACTGTAAACAATTAATATAATTAAAATAATTAAAATTCATAAAATTAGCTTCCTAAGAACTATACTTTAAATTATATTGTTGATAATACTATTAGTAAATTATATTAGTTTTTATTATTATAAATATAGGTTTCTCATTATTTTTTCTTAAATTACCTAATAAACTGAAAATTATAATCTTAAAAACAATTCAAAATTATAGTAAAGCTGCATAGGGTCTTTTTGTCAATCTATAGTTACACGGCATCTTCACCGCGATTGCTATTTCACTGAGCCTAAGTTTGATACAGTTGTCGCATCGTGTAATCATTCATGCAGGACACCAATTATGCGTCAATCGGGATAGGTAGGATCTCTCAATCTTTCCCCCCCTTGGAACCGTGCATGCGACTTTCATCGCACACGGCTCGCGCAATAAATTTCACTTTTTACAGTTATCGGTTTTTAAAACCTCAACATTTCTGTTGCATATCACGTTATATATAAGTCTGCATTCTCTCGAATTAGGTATATACCTTATTTCTATCATTACAATAAAACATTCGCTTTTTATATTATCTTTTACCCAATATAAATATATTAATTTCAATATATATAATATATTCTATATTTAGACTTGTTATATTGGGTTTACCTTGTTCCATGTTAAATACGTTATTTTTAAATGACTTAGGGTTAAGCTTTGATCCTGTCAATTCATACGATACAGGAATAGTACTATTTCACTTCATACTAATATCTCTTGACTAAATCCCTTTATTTATTCAGTTATAGGATTTGTAGCGGTACTTTAAACCACTTATTCACTTTCGTTACCCATATCATTTCTGCCTAAGCTTCTATAATATCTCTGAATTAAATATTATAGATTACCATTTTCTCTATAGCTTAGCACATAATAATTACTTTTTATGCACCTATAGATAGGCATATATTTCCTGAATATACTTCTTATATTGAAGATTATTTAACATGACTTTGCAAGTCGCACATGAATTTCGCTACCTTCGGATCCTCATAATAAGACCGCCGTTTATTAGTTCCTTAATTAAAATTACTTACATAATTAATTTTTATATAAACTAACACTGGGCAGATATCATTTACTATACTTATTATTGCTAATATGCAGTAAACTATGTTTTTGGTAAACAGTCGCACGACTTTAGTTTTTACCTATTTTGCCGAGTTCATTAATCTTAGTTATCTCATTCTCTTTATTATCATACCTGTGTCGGTTTACAGTACGGTTAATCATTTATATATTAATATATAAACTATAAAATTTCATGTTCTATTACCCATCAATATTTTATTTCTAATGTATCTTAGGGACCGTTCTTTTATTATAAAACCTTATGATTATAGAGGATAATCTTATATTATCTTTCGTTACTCAAGTCAGCAATCTCTTTATAATTTTTTATCATTATATAATCTACTACCATCTAATCTATTTTTCTGTATTATATTTAAGACCCGTATATTTTTTCATTATTTATTATCTAATCAATGTATTGTTACATGTTCTTTATCAGATGATTATTGTTAAACCCACTGATTGATCGTCTTCTAATAATTAATGATTATGTTCACTTAATATAATTTTGGGACATTCTTTTTAATAGTCTGGGTTGTTTCCCTCTCGACATAAAACCTTATCGCATTATGTCTGACTCCTAATTTTATAGTTCACTGTTTCCGAGGTTTATTACTTTCAATAAAATATTTTATTCCCTGAAATATAATAAGTGCTGTACCAGTTTTTACTTTTTTATTAAGGCTATACTAAAATATATTTCGTAGATAACCAGCTATCGGCAAACCAGATTTGTCTGTCACTTCTACACACATCTCTTTAGAAAATATTGCTACATTTACCTATTCAATCCTTCATTTTATTAAAGATTTGGACATGTGTAGATCGTCTGCTTTCGGGCCTATATATATATACTTTTTTAATCTTTTTTTATATTTCTATTTGCATATATATATAACTCACTGACCCATTATACAAAAGGTACCTTATCTCTATAAGTGCTCTTTATTATTCTATTTCCTATTTTTCCCTTACGGTACTTACACTTAATATACTTTTTAGTTTTAGTCTTAGATTTAACTTTATTCTTATTTCTTAATAATACTTTCTAACTCATATATTTTCACTCACCGTTACTTATATATTCCTTTTCAGTTTCTTCTTAAGCTACTCAGATGTTTCATTCCACTTAATTTTATTTCTTTTATGTTTCCATTTAAGATTCGTTCTTTCAAACTTATTTTTCTTTATATATATTAGTTCCAATATTCCTTAAAATAATATTTTATCTCATTTACCTCTTTTCAATCTCTTACCTACCTTATAAGAATTTATTAAATACCCCTTAAAAATATATAAAGAATACAAATACTACATTTGTTATTATTATTATATTTATATATTTTAAAAATCTAGATATTCCAGTAGAACCTATTACTTTTAATAATCCATTATCAACATAATAATTTAAAGATCCACCTAATTTTAAAGTATTTCTTATAATTAAATTATTTAATAATTGTTCAAAATATATTCTTTGATTTAAATAATTATATATTTTTCAATTATTTATTTTATATTTATATTCATAGATATATACTAATAATATTGATAAACTTAATCCTAATATTAATGGTAATATTTTAATAATCATAGGTAATGTAAATTCAGTTTCTATGAAATTATTATTATTAGGTAATCCTATTACTATATGACTTATTACATTATCTCTATAATAACCTAATAATATACTATATATTACTAATATAATCATAGGTAATGACATATGTCTACTTTCATGCATTAAACTATAAGAGTATTTATTCATTACTGGATTATTATAAAAAGTTAAATATATAACTCTTAATGAGTATAATGCTGTTAATGTTGCTGATGCTACTGATAAGAAATAAACAATAAATCCACTAATATTATAAGAACCATATAATGATTCTATTATAATATCTTTAGAATAATAACCAGATAAACCAGGTATAGCCATTAAAGATAAAGAAGAAATAAGCATAGCAGAATAACTAAAAGGTAAATAATTAATTAAACCTCCATATTTTCTCATATCTTGAGATTCAGAAATAAAACTATGAATAATAGAACCGGCTGACATAAATAATAATGCTTTAAAGAAAGCATGACAATATAAATGATAAATAGCTAAATCAAAAGCTGATGAACCGATAGCAATCATCATCATTCCTAATTGCGACATAGTAGATAAAGCAATAACTTTTTTAATATCATTAGAAGCTATAGCTATTAAACCACTAATAAATGTAGTAATAGCACCTAAGAAAAGTATTAATAATAGAATAGAAGGAGTATATTCTAAAATAAAAGCTGATCTAACTAGAACAAAGATACCACTACATACCATAGTTGCTGCATGTAATAATGCACTTACTGGTGTAGGTCCTTCCATAGCTAATAATAGTCAAGAATGTAAACCTAATTGAGCACTTTTAGCAGTAGCAGCTAAAACTAAACAAAGAGCAATAGAATTCAATAAGAAAGTATCATAATGAAGAACTAATAATGAAAGAGCATAAAAATCTAAAGTATGAAAAGTATTTAATATTAAAGCTAATGCAATAACAAAAAAGGTATCTCCCATTCTATTTAATAAAATAGCTGATAAAGCACTTTTTAAAGCATTAATTCTAGTATTTCAGAAAGAGATTAATAAATAAGAAACAACCCCAACAAATTCTCAACCAATAAACATCATTAAGAAATTATTACTTAAAATAAGAATAGTCATAAAAATAGCGAAAACACTTAAAATAATAAGGAAACGATTTTTATTAGGATCTAAATACATATAATCTATAGCATAGAAAAGTACTAATAATGTAATTATACCTACAGGTACTAAAACTATCATAGATAAAGGATCTAATAATAAACCAAAATCAATAGTTATATTACCAACAGAAAGTCATTGACCTATAGTTATAAAAATAGGCTCTTCAAAATTATAAAAAAAGAACATTTATATAGTGTTATCCAATTTACCTCTTAATCTATAATAAGAAACAACTAAACTAAGACCAATAGCTGATTCAGCACCTGCTACAAAAATTATCATAAATGCAAAAATAACAGAATCTAAATCAAAACCATCTAAGGCACTTGTCATAAAATCGACAGTAATACCTAATAAAAATATTTCTAAAGAAATAAATAAACCAATAATATTATTTTCTAATAAAAAAAATAGTGGTATAGCAAACATAAAAAAGAACATTTATATTCTTAAGGGAATTATCACCAGGTTTTTTTTGTTACAAACACATAGAATAAATAACAAAAAAGGTAAAACAATATATGTTTAAAATATCATTAAAAAGAATAAATAAAAGAAAGAGAGGAGCGAAAGAAATAAGAAGAGAATAAAAGAAAGGAACAAGAATAAATAAGAAGAGGAATAGAGGAATAAGATAGAGAAGGAAGAGGGATGGGAGGGGGGATGAGGAAATAATAAAGGATAGGTCAAAGGAGAGTAGAGGGATAGAATAAGAGAAAGCGGAGGA
The DNA here is from genome assembly GCA_030566955.1 of [Candida] anutae. Classification (NCBI taxonomy): domain Eukaryota; kingdom Fungi; phylum Ascomycota; class Pichiomycetes; order Serinales; family Debaryomycetaceae; species [Candida] anutae. The sequence continues at coordinate 279 of JAKUBP010000003.1, read as the reverse complement.
GGAAAGAGAAGGATAATAATAGAAGGGGGGAGGGGGGTGGATGAAGAAATGGAAAAGAAGAAGGTAAGGAATAATTGAAAAGGTGAAAGAGGAATCGAATTGGAGTAAAGAACGGAGAAGAGGAGAAACCACAGGATTGGAAGATAGTACTTGGGGGTCGAGACTGGGAGAGCGGCTTTTCAATTATGGCGAGCTTGGTGATTTCGGTGATGGGTGTTAAAATGTTGCGTGTTAGCAAGATGGAGCTGAAGTGGAAGCAAAAGCTAGCGGTGGTTATGC